>CM070039.1:42927354-42950325 GCA_036250615.1 Ptychadena robeensis
AGTAGCAGCTGCAGCGCTGGACGAGGTGCTGCCGTCCCGCACGCTAGGGTGGTTAAAGTTAATGGTCCAAAGAATGTCTGGCTGAATTTCACTTCACATTACGTTGCCCTCTTTGCAATTAATTTGGACACCCTTGTGTTAAATTTACAGAGAAAATCCCCATTGAACTTTTTTTTTTGTTTTGTTTTTTTATACTGACATATTCTGTTTCTAAATTGCAAGAAAATAGAAATAATCTGATTAAAGTAGTTTTATAATCCTATGCTGCTAGATCCCACAGCACTTCACATTTGCCAGCTTCATAGTTAGATTTCTATAATATTTTCATATGTTTTTGCCGTTACACCAGCAGAGGTCCTTCTAGTAGTGTTTACTTCTGTTTAATATGCAGACGAAATAAACTTGGGCATTTCTTGCAAATAAACAAAAATCTCAGATATCGTGTATGTGTCATTGCTTTTTAAAATGTAATTATTCTTATAAATATACAAACATTGGAATAAAATAAAAAGGAAATATAACATGACAGTGGTTTAGATTAATATCTGAACATGTGACTTCAAGCCAAAAAAGGAAAAGTGAGGGACTTCTACATATGTGTGCTGGGACAGTTTCAAGATCAGCCAATGTTAATGCCCCCATACACGTCTAGATGTTTCATCCAATCAACTTAATTCAATCAATTTTTTGGTTAACTGATTGAAAATCTATGGCAGCCCACATGGTTTGATCAACCTAAGACAATTAAAATTGGGGAAAAAATTTATTGAAAAAGGATTGGACGTGCTGGTAAATTTTAATTGGTTGTATTGAAATTTATTACACTTTCAGCCGATCCCAAAAAAGTTGATCAAATATCTGTTACTACAGTTGGCAAACATACAATCAATCACTAATTTCCCTGACCCCAAAAAAGGTATCTTTTTTAGTTGATTGAACCACCAGGATCCTTTTGATACACTCATATATCACTTTTAAAATCTCAATTCAAATCCTTACCTATAAAGAGCTGTGTTCAGATATTACACAACAAATGCTTTTTTGTTGATGGTTGTTGTATGTACATGCATGTTCATGTTAGATTAGCATACTTTCTTGTATTCAAGCTAACACCCCTAGTGCAAGCCTTATCCTAAGGGAATAATAGCTATCAGCCTGGAAAATCCAGACTTCTCAATTACAGTCAGCTGATATGTCGGCAGAATGTTTAAATGTAAAAATTTCAAATATTTTATGTTGGATGAGGTGGAAATAATTAAAAGTCCTTTCTATGTTTTAAAGTATCTTTCATACCAGGTGTTCTTTTTAATGCACTGCTAAACACATGTGGTAGGGTTTGAAGTGCGCTTTCCACATGCTTGCGTTTGTGTAGAAGCATAATGGCCAGTGCAAGGAAGCGGGTTTTTCTTTTTATTAAACCCTTGGTCCTTGGCTAAAACACACAAACCATTCGTCATTACATCCAGTGCTAGAAATTGAGTGCACAAAAAGTATCCACACAAAAACACACGGATGTTCTCGATGTCCTATCTGGAAAGAGGCTAAGGACTCAATCAATGGGCCAAGCAAGTGGATCAATGGGCCAAGCAGCCAAAGCTACCAGGCCCTGAAATGTCCCATTCCCTAGGTGTCCACGACTGAAGTACAGTCTCTCAAGTGCCAGGGACTCGTGTGGGAGCCTCTGAAGAGGACTTCCTCGAAGGGTCCCCTCCGAAAGGGGTCCCCCAACTTGGAAGGACTGCCGGGCCAGAGCCGTAAGCAGTCCCTCCACACCACTTTCCAGGGCTTAAGTCTTGAAGGCCAAAAACACCTGTACTAGTGAACAAAACAAACGTGCATAGAGTTTGGGGGAAACAGACATACATAATAAGTAAATAAGTGCTCTTGGCATAGCATAGGGCGTTGCCAGCAGACGGCTATAAAAATTCCTCCAGTCGTGGTCAAAAGGCCACCCCCGGGAGGTGGATGCTCAAAAAGAAGTCCTAGGTGCAAAGTGTCATTTGTGCCATAATTACTGGTTCCCCGCTGAAATAAGGAGGCAGTTTTTTCTTCAGAACACGGTGTATAGTATGTGTATATACACTAGCAGTACCCATTCTCTGAACCCACTGACCAATTTATGGAGAGATAATCTGGCACTAGCAACTTACCCATGAGTAGCTATGTACATATGGGAGGAGAGATGTCTTTGTCACAAGACTCTTTTTCCCCCCAAAACTATGGGGTGTGTCTTATGGTACTGTGCATCTTTTATTCTAAAGAATGTGTTAGTTAAAAAACCCAACCTGCCATGTACCCTCTCTCTGTGCAGGTATTTTGTGGTGCCTGACAATAGCTATTAATTTTTTATGTTGGGTTCATCTGCTGGAAGGACATTCGAATCTTTATAGACCCATGCTTATGGGTCACAAAAAACAAAACAAAATCACAAGTAACTTTGTCCCTATTTCATTACCTTACTGAATTCACAATGTGGTGCATAACATGTAAATCTTTCTTTTATTCTGATTGTTACAGGTTGCCAGAGACCCATAGGCCTTTGTAATGGGAAAGCAAAAGTATGCAGTTATAGCGGCTGGTATTACTGTAGTACCTGTCACGTGGATGATGCCTTTATTATTCCTTCCCGTCTTGTTCACAACTGGGACACTTCTAAACACAAGGTATGGAAAATATATGGTAAATATACACTTCTTTATGTGTGCTTTTATAGGGTTCTGTTATACATTATGTGAATAATCAACATTAAGCTAGCCATATACAAACTGTAGTTGAATTTTCTATTACATTTACCGTATTTTTCGGACCATAAGACGCAAAATTGGGGGGGGGGGAGGGGGAGTGCCTGCGTCTTATGGTCTGAATTGGACATTGGCTTCCCGCCAGCTCTACCGACAGAGGAGAGCTGCGGCAGCTGTCATTTCAGAAGAAAGATCCAATGTTCTGCTCTTCCATCTAAATGCTGCATCCCCACCAAGGAGAACACAGAGGAGAGCTGTGGGCTGTGTTCAGTTCGGATATGGATGGCTCGGCCGGGGTGCAGGGGCTGCCAAAATGCTGGGCTGAACACAGAACACTGAACAGATCAGTGTAGTGTGACGTGTTGTGCTGAGAGTGTACTGCTGCTAGTGACACCTGTGGCTGAATTGAATATTGCATCCATTAAATTCATTGCATTATCCCAATTGATGTGAAAACTTATTAAATCTTTTTTTTTCTGGATTTTCTGCCCTAAAAACTGGGTGCGTCTTATACAGTATTTTCTATACAGTATACTTTCATTGATGCATAGACATTTTTTTTTATTTTTGTAAGTGAATGAAATACTAGTTAAACTTTTATTTCCACTTGTTTGTGGAATAATGAAGATCAAGTGTATTTCTCTGTCAGATTTTCATTAGATCTCCTTTTACCAAAACCATGTAATATAAGGGACTTTCTAAACAATCAAGTCTGCCTGTGGTCAATCGCAGAGGACCCTATACTACATAGTTGTTGGTAGATGTAAAGGATATCTGACAGAGAGATCTAAAGGTGTATGGCCAGCTTTAGTCACAGCCTTTCTGTGTATGCACTCTATCCATCTACCCAACATGTAGGAAAGTGTATATCAGAAGGTGCTGCATAGTTCATTGGCCAGCATGCTGGGTATGACATAAGTCAGGCTAAATTTACACTGTTGTTTCAAATACAGTGCGCTCCCGCAGCGGCACAGGAGATAACTGCCTGAGATCGGCTGCAAAATAGTGCATGCGTTCACAGGTCATCTAGATAAGGACCCCATGGAGGTCCTATCGGGCTAAAGCCCGTAAACTGTCAGTGTAAATGAGCCCTCACTCAGTTTAGCTGTTGTTAATTAGTTTCATGAATTATCTGTTGCTTCCAGGATGAATGTGATAACTTGCAAACTGTAAAAAGTTAAGTTCCAGAAGAGTTTAATAAAGCTTTTATAACTAATAGAAGCTTTTAAACATCCCATTGCAACTGTAACATTGCCGTTTGCCTTCTTGATTTAAATTTACATTAAAACTAAATTAAATCTCAATTTCACTTATACTGGTTACCGTATTTTTTGGCCTAAAAGGCATGCCATAAACTGCAGTGTCTTATTTTGGGAAAAATACAACTGAAAAAAACGAGGCAGGGGGTATTTACCGCCACACGAAGCAGAGCTCTATATAGACAGAACTGAACTCTTGTCTATGTATAGCAGGAGCTTTTAATGTCAGCTCCAGCTGACTTACAAAACTCCAGGCTGAGCTTTTATCACTGTCCCAGCTGAGCTGATTTCTGTCCCGCTCATTGGGTTGCTGGTAGCACGGAGCTACCAGCCATCAGCCAAGAGTAGGGGTAAAATCAGAAAAAAAAGACCTGTGGGTGGTTCAGTGCTCAGCTGGGGAGGCAGAGAGAGAGGGTGCATAAAATGCCCAACCACCCAAGGCCAGTCTTCCACAGGTGGTACCTCCGAATTACTTTGGGGGAAAATGCACCTTATAAGGCAAAGAACATGGTAGTTAACTTAAGAGGTAACTAGCCCCCACACATGGTAGAGAACCTATGGTGAGCTTTAGTTTGTAAACATGAAAATAAATATGCTGTTACTGCAATACATTTTATTTGATATGTTCATTACATGTTGCATATGAATGTATGTTGTGTAATGTTTATTATTTCTGACTTTTGGACACCTGCAATCTCATATTCATGATTAAAAAGTGGATTTGCCAGACTTCCTGTATACTGTTTAAATATTAATTTGAACTGTTTGCTGATCCACAGAGTGTTCTTGTAATCAATGTCAGTAGCTTATCAGTCTTCATAATGCTGGAAAGTACAGTGCAGAGAATAAAGCAGGCCATACACGGGTCAGATGTTCAATCAATCGACTTAAAACGATAATTTTTTTAAGTCGATTGATTGAAAATTGAGTTTTGCCCACCTGGTTAAATCGACTTAATCTGATCAAAATTGAGTGAAAAGTCGTTTTTTGATCGGACTGGATGGTAAATTTTGATCGGTCGATTGAAAATTGGTTCGGTATTTTGAGAACCAAGTGTGGTCAACCAATTTTTGATCTATTTTTTTTTTTTTTTCAACACCCATCACTTCCAATTGAACTTTTTAATCGGACTTTTTTTGATGTATGTCCATCAAAAATAGTCAGATTAAAAAGTTCAATCGGAAGTGATGGGTGTTGAAAAAAAAAATCAATCAAAAATTGGTTGACCACACTTGGTTCTCAAAATACCGAACCAATTTTCAATCGACCGATCAAAATTTACCATCCAGTCCGATTGAAAAAAAAATAGATCAAAAATCTTGTACTACATATGGGGCATGATACAATCGATATACAATTTTATACCGACTTAAAAATTGATCGTTTTAAGACGATTGACTGAAAATCTCACCTGTATATGACCTGCTTAAGCGATGAGCGAAGCCTGAAACATAAAAAAGTCTTCTTTGCTGTATACCTCCAATTCTCCCTCCCTTTGTAATGTAAAAAGTGATGTACAAACCTGAAAGAACTAAGTTTTTTTTTGTTTAATAATGGTTTAGCAGTGACTACTTCCTTGTTAGATGACTAGTTGTGAGATTTATATTATACAACTGAAGTTGCAAAGTGAGCTTTGTCTGAAAAGTTGTCTCATGTTCTCAATTTCTTTTATCAATTTTATTTGTAAGACAATGATCCTATGTTTATATTATAGCTCAAAACTATAGCTAAAACTGCAGTATATAACAACATACTATAAATCAAAACAAAAATGACAAAAAAAAATTTATTAAAATTATAATTTGATTTTTTTAAAGCTTAGTATCAAGTTCAGGCATCCAGTTGGAACAGTCTTGCAAATCATCGATCAAACGGATTTCCTAACATGTCAGATCCCTGGCTGTGTAGATGTGCGTTTACACAGCCATTGAATATGCATTCGATGCAACATAAAAACAGCGGGTTCATTGACCTTTCTTACTAATTTTAGATGCGTTTTTCAATAGAATGCTATTGCCCTTTGTCACCCACATGGTGTTTTTGGATGGTTAACAGTAAAATGCATATTTTTGACAAATGAAGGCATGGCCAAAGTCTTCCGAACTACTGTTAATCACATAAGCAGACCCTAAGCTGCCCCCCTTCATACATCTAGGCTGTCTCTGTTTGTCAACAGATCCCAACTGGGTAAACCAAGTTTTCTTAAAGCGGATGTACATTCAATATGTTAAAATGACATATGTAAAATTAAAGTATGACTTACTCTGAGCTGGTATGATGGTGACTTAGGGCTCCACGATTCTAAAATAATATACTCATGTGCTGTTCTGTGGAATTGTATGAGCGATTCCATATTTATTCACCAGGCTTCTGAGGGTTAACACCACTGGGGGAGTTCAACGGTTTTCTATGGGAATTTTCCTCAATGTACTTTCAATGATGTGCCTTCTCGCCTTGGCTATATTGGCTTTTTGTTTTAAGCATTCCTCCCAATTAACTTCTAGTGCCATATATGTAATGGTAATTTTCTGATGGTAGGTCCACTTTAATGTGAAACTAGCAACTCTGTTGTGTCCGACTCTGCTTTAAGAGCTCTATTGCGGCTTTTTGATGGATACACTGCATGAGTATCCTATATCCTGCATCATGACTGATCAGTTGCACTTCTGCAATTGACATGTTAAATCCAAGGGACTTCGGACAGGCTTCAGGCACAAGTCCATCAGTCATAGGAACACAAACACGAGTTGCATCAAAAATGTTTAACCATTTGTTATTAATTTTATTATCAAACTAAATACTGCAATAGCAGAAAATATAGGGTTTTGCAAAGCAACCAGATATTATTCCATCAACATTAGGCAAGTTAAGATAGCCATACACTCTGCGATAAAAATTACGATCTATTAAAACCGACCAATGTACCCCGACGTCGGAGTCATTTTAGATCGTAATTTTCGGTAAAATACTACCACATGGAAAATCCAATTTTGGATGGATTTTTCTGGTTTTATCAAAAATGTCATCGAAAATAATCGCCGTTTACTGTATATCTGACAATGTGATTTTAAAATGAATTTAAATGTAAATAATAAATATATATATATATATATATATATATATATATATATATATAATTTTAATTCTATATACATAGATATTAGATAGATACATATTACAGATAAACAATATATAGAGATATATATTGATATTTTTACAGACAACAGATATATACTGTATCTGTGTAGTATATACTATGTAGATGATATTTATGTATACATGCTGTGTACTACCATACTACATATACTAATAAATTTGAATACAATTGTAATATATCTTTACATCAAAACCTATAGCTAAAAAACAAAATCTTGGGAATTTATGAATACCATGACATTAGTAGGTGCTTCACTGAATGAATGTGATCGTAAAAAATTTATTTACGATCTAATATCATAAAATAAAATATACACTACAACTTTAAAAAAACCTCTCCGGTCAGTTCAAGTAAACTAAGCATCATCGGCACTAATTGGTCGGTAAAACACTATGAACTTGCCCGATTTTACCAGACCAATAAAAAATGTTCAACTTGTCCGATGACTTTGCGACCGAAAAAAACGGCAATTAGAATCGTATTTGATCTTTTGTACCATTTGGACATGCGCAGATTTCATGCCGATAAACTGCTTTCATTGGTCGGTTTTAATAGATCGTCATTTTTTTTGCAGAGTATATGGCTAGCTTTATAGCTGAATAGTTATAGTAGACATAATTGCCATTTTCTGTCTTGTCATTTCACTAAATCAGCTTTGAATAATTATTTGACTTGTTCTAACACTGAACTACACAGATTACACATTTTTTCTATTATTTTCTCTGTGAAACTGAGATTGGAAGGATTCCGTTCTGCTATCACCTGTTTACTTTCCAGCAGATGAAGTAGCCTCTCCTACTGTGTAGATATGTTTACATTGTGATAGGCTGGACTAAGCAATGTAAACAAACAACACCCTTGGAAAGGGCTCTGCTGATGACAAAAACCTGATTGGAATGTTTGGTAAAAAGCATATTGATATGAAAGGTGGGTTTACATGTGTAGATTTTTTCTTCAATCAACTGCCAGTTCGATGGCGTTGTTGAACATTGTTCGTTCTTTTATCGAATGTAACGTAAGATTTTATGTTCGTCCACCTCAATATCGAATGAAAATACATTTGAAATCTCAACGATAGATACAAATTCACCAACATGTTC
Organism: Ptychadena robeensis; assembly: GCA_036250615.1. Classification (NCBI taxonomy): domain Eukaryota; kingdom Metazoa; phylum Chordata; class Amphibia; order Anura; family Ptychadenidae; genus Ptychadena; species Ptychadena robeensis. The sequence goes on from CM070039.1 coordinate 42,935,612, forward strand.
GATGACCTTTCTAAAGTTTTTTGTTTGAGTCAAACAAAATGTATCCATCGAACAAATGTGCCTTTGATTTTTGTTCAATCAACATAAAAATCGTTTGTTCTTTGAACGAAAAAATCTACACGTGTAAATCCACCTTAAAGCAGTTTTAATCTCAAATGAAAGAAACACACATACGTTAAACAGACACCATACTCACCTGTCAGCAGTTCAGATGCTGGAACACTGCTACACAAAAAAAAACCCACAGCATATTCGCCTACTCTCCTTGCAGATTTCATGCTGGCATCTTATGTCCTAGAGACCTGCAGCGATTTCCGCCCTCACTGCCCCCCCCTTCACTCCCCCTCCTGTCTCTTCTCTGTTGAAGCTGCAGAGCTCCTTTGGGGGGATGGGAAAGGGGGAATCAGCTGTTGACAAGTTCCTGGGAGAGATGTCCCAGACCCCATTTCGGCTGCCTAGGCGCTACATAAGGCAGTGGGAGGGAAACACTTGTATCAAGCTCCCCTCCTGCTGTCACAAAAAGATTTTATTTTTAAAATTAAGGATCTCAGGAGTTTCGGCTAAGCTGCAGCTGATACTGCTGAGTGACCTCCTAGGTGGTAGGTCCGCTTTAATCATGTGTTCTTTAGAGAAACTTCAATGTACCTGGCAGACAGTAAAAAGTACGGCCTCCTATAATACATGTCACTATAAATATCACGAATAAAGTACATACAACATTGTCCAAATAAAGCCGTCCATACACGATTCCCTTTCAATTGTTCAGCGATCAATGTTCACCAATATGGGTGCTCGATCACCCCACAGCTCGGTCGGCCAGAGAACAGACATGTCTGATAATCTCTGGCCGATGCCGTTAGTTTCAATGGAGAACGGTGTCTCCATTAAAACTAACGGCCAGCACACAAAGGGTGCCCGCCGATGCTGTCAGCAATGGAGAGCAGTGTGATGATGTCATCACGCTGCACTCCATACCTGATCTGTTCTGCTTTGTCGGAGCCCACTCGGTACTTGTGTGGGGGCCTTACGTTTTGCATAATAGCTCTGCATTACTATTTTATATTTTATTTAACTGCCTTTATTTTATTTATTTCTTATATAACAAATACATCATGGCAGAACTCTATAACTCAAAACCAATATTTTCAATTTAAAATCCCATTTAAAAAAATTGCAAGTCCAAGCCTTATTTTATTTTATCTAAAAGGCACTTGGTTAAGGGCTATTTGTACTTAAGCTGAACTTGGCTTGGTACAATATGTCTGGAGAAGATGACATTTAAAATCTGAAAAAAAATACTTTCTGCCACAATTTGCCTTCCTAAAATAGCACAATTTAGCTCTGTCTGAGTGTAAACATGGACTTAAGGGTCTGGAAGCCTAATGGCATTGCTCAATATATCATTTTCCATCATTCTAGTCTCAAGTGTCATGAACAAAATTTCCTTCTGCCTAAGAATGGTGTACATTAGTAGGAGCTATTTCATCTTTTATTCCTACTGCATTTGTGTGAATACATGATAGCAGAGAAAAAATTTTTTACTGAAAAAGTGGATTCTTATAATTAATTTAAAATAGTTGTCTGGTGTATATATTATGTTATTCTTTAACATGTATTTATTAAAATAAAATCAGGCCATCCCTGTTTTCGAGCGGGATCAATAAATCCTGCTCCAAAAAAAAGGGATATCGGACATGACTATAATTCACAGGCGATGTCAGAAATTTGTTTAAGAATTTAAAGTAAAACTTTGTTACATGTATTATATCTAAATATTCTTGTCCATCTAACATTACGCTTTCCTAAGTCTGACAATACTGCTGCCCAAGTGTTGCTTATACGTAGATTAGTAGAGCCACACCAAGGCAGGCTGCCATACACGTGTTGATGCCCGTGAGATGGATCAGCCCTCAAGATCAGGGAGATTACGTCATCGCACTGAGCCCGATATCGAAGGAGCTGGAGGCGCACCCAAGGTCTCCATCCAAAGTAATGGACATTGACAGTGATTTACGGTCATGTCCGATATCCCTTTTTTCGAGCGTGATTGATTGATCCCACTCAAAGACAGGGATGGCCGCATAAGATATAAGTTAGATAGATGGTTGTGAGTACGCCCGGCACTCGAAGTGGCCTTCAATCTACCCCATATCTATGCGTGTAAGGGTTCCTTAAGGCAACCAGATAAAATTAGATGAAAAAGGTATTTATAAAATAGAAAACTAATGTATATACCAGTGACATATATTACATTTTTGTTCTTGGGTTTAGATACCCAAGGATAGGAATGGGTTACATACCCCCTAGTCTTTCAAATTTACAGAAGAGCTGGGCCATTTCCCACTTTGTAGTGTATGACCTAGTTTAATCATATTGGTCTTCCATTTTAAAATGGCTCATTATGTGTCTAGACAACATTTCCATTGCAGCTTAAACCACTGACAGGTCACTGTTCCTCTACTCTTGATAAAAATACAAATATTGTTGAGGTGATGTGGTTCACTGGATTAATGTTGTATTGTTCTGGAATTAATCATTGGCTGTGAGGGTAACAGATAGAGAAAAACTTCCAGCATATAAAAAGAGGACCAATGCCAAAAACCCTTATCTGAGTGCAGGTATAGATATCATAAATGGTGTTTAGATCATTTGGCACTCAGATCACATGAGCGATCAGGACCTAAACCCACCTGAACTGAGTATTATTGTTCTTTAGGCTTTGTCTCTATTGGGCATCATGAATACATCAGCATTACATGTCCATGGCGCCCAGTGGGGGGACATGCAAGCGCTTAACCCAAAAAAATGCCCAAAAAAAACAAGGGGCATGTTTTGTATGCATAATGGTGTCCAATGCTTTTCAATGGATTCGTCACAGGTATTGACCTAAAATATGTGGTACCCCACAGCTATGACGTGCCTGTGGAGATGGGTTCCTTATAAAAAATGTGTCATGTATGTCACATGCTGAGATCCCTACGTTCTTGCATTTCGATTCAATGTTCAAGAATTGGTGAGATTCGCCTGGTTAGGAGCTATGGAAGCAAAATGCAGTTTTAGACATGGATGGGTTTTAGGGTGAACTAAATAAAATTTTAATCTTTACTAAAGTTTTTTTTTTTTTTTTAAAGTCGTTTCTGAACTATGTTACAAGTTAACTAATAGGTTTTACCGGTCACATGAAATTGTTTCTATTTTGAAAATTGTTTGTTCGGTAAAAATTACATACACATATTAAATCTGTTGTTGGTTAAAAGAAAACCACACAAGGAAATGTGGTTTTGCAAAGCTTTGCTGGGTATGTATAGTCTGTGATCTGGTATCTGAGTTCAGCAATAATTTGAGAATATGGACAAACTGAATAGAAAGAAAACTGCTTTTATATAAAGTGCTCCATCCTATGAGGCAGGTGCACTGCTTAACAATATGTAATTCCCGGCTGTGAGATTAAGTTGGGTATTTAATCAGTATAACATGCACAAAAGAAAAGAGAGTGATCAGGTTTCAAGAAAACCTGTACAGGCTAAGATGAAAAATGCCCTCTACCATTTTTTTTTTCAGGTATCGAAGCAGGCAAAAGAGTTTCTAGAATATGTGTATGAAGAGCCATTGATTGATGTGCAGCAGGAGAACCCACTGCTCTACAGACATGTTGATGCTTTGGCACATGTTGTGCGTCTGAGACAGCAGTTGAAGTCACTTCGGGCTTATCTTTTTAGTTGCCGGGCAGTGGTGGCTGAAGACCTACGGAGACGGTGGGTGTCAACAATAGCCTATTGGTAATGCTTCTATATACCACTTCATTTACAATGAGGGGTATGGATTTCTGTTAGTAACAGCCTACATGGTATTAACAATCGAAGATCTGAGTAACTAAATTAGTATAACTGATTTTGGTCCTGTTCTCTTCTACAGCCCTTCTAGAGCTCTTGCAAACAACAATTGTTACATAAGCTCTCCGGAAAGAAGTTCCCCTTACACCCAGAGCTATACTTGTTGGGGCTCGCTCCAGTAACTACGATCCATAGAAAACTTTATAAATTCTAGCAGATTTGGGCACAATGACACTCCTTAGACTTAATGGATATGTTGTGCGTGATTGTGGCTTCTCTTTTCTGTGTATTAACAGTATAGGATTCCTACCCTTTTCTCTCTTTTTTTTTGACTTTATCTTTTTCTCCCTCTCTGTTTCCTTTTTGTTTTTATTGTCACATTTTTATTCATCCTATCACAGATGCATTTTTGTCCCCTTAATATAAATGCTGCTAATATTCTCGTCTTTTGAGCCTTCTCAGGAAATACCCATGTTCTTTTTTATGTTGACTTGCTTTGTTTCCTATTTTCTTTGTTTATTTTTTGTATTGTATTCTTTTTGAAAACTTTAATATACAATTCCTGATTTAAAAAAAGAAGAAATGAAAAGCGACTGGCTGTCCCTGTGGTTAGGAGGCTTTCGTTAACACCCCATGCACCCCTATGCTCAGACCAGGGCCAAAAATTACTGGCTGCGGTTTTCCAACAGTGAACCAGCTATAGCCAACTGCCAGTGTAAATTCAACCTTTAGGTCCCACTCATATGTTCGGTTTCAGAGCAGCTAGCACTCCACAGCCGCCCTGAAATTGCCCCACCACTACATAATGTGCAAGCATTCGAGAGGCTGTTGTCATCCCCATGTTGTCTGTATGGGCGCAAGGTTTCCCCAGGCAGCTGTGGATGTTTTGGATGGTAAACAGGCAGTTGGTAACCACGCTTATACATAGGACTTTACTCAAACTACTACTACAAAGTGACTTTCTAAATATGACTTTCTAAATATGCTCATCCAGCTAATTTTTTTTTGCAAAAAGAATAAGTCTAAGAACTCTTTATGTGATATAATGAACCAATATACAAATTGTTATCATGAATGCCTTACGCCTTGTTGTGTTTGGAAGGTGCAAACAAGTATACATATTTGCCTTTTGAGCCATTTTTCATTCAATCTAATCTTGGTTGTATTGGCACTTAATATATAACAAGTTGTTACTTAGCAGTCATTTAAAACCAAAATATTAACAGTACAGATGCTGCAACAGATCCTTGGTCCACCTTTATATCAACTCACACTCAGATGTCACATAACATGTGCTGAACAGTTCAATTTCTAATTCAATAAATGTGATAATGCTTGAAAATGATGGAGTAGTGAAAAAGGGAGCCTACATGAAGTAGCCATATCTGTTCTGTATCTTCCAGGCACCATTTTTTATAATTGACAGCACTGTACAATAAAGCGTCATTTGCTCAGAATGCAACGCTACGTCTGGCAGTCAATGCTGATGTAAAAAAGATTACAGAAGGCTAGTACATAATTTATTTATTTTTTAAAATGTTCATCTTTCAGGCCATGTGTCCGATAAGACACATGGCAGCTGATTTGCGGGCAGATTTCCCAAGCTTCATTAATGTAGCATAACAATGATGCAAAAAGGTTCGGGCGAGGCTTTTCCGCTTCTTGTAGACACGTCCATGGATCTTTGGTGGAAACGCATACACTGCAGAGAAAAAGCAGCAGTGGACACAAGCCCTAAGGCTGGGTTTACACTAGGCAGCCCCAAAAACCGTGGGTGGCTTTATGCACTCTCCGGTGTGGCGTGTCCATTGTGGCCACCTGCGCTTTGCCTGCTTTTCGGGCGCTGTTTCAGGGAGTATAGGGCATGGTATTCACCATGTTGGCAACACCGCATCCAATATTTACTATTAGCAAACCTTGGGTGAACCATTTGTGCATGTTACACAGATGGCTGGGCATTGTGAATTCTCCATGTATGCTGGGCCACCCAAAACACCGGAATACAGGGGACGGCTGCACAATGCGGAAAAAAAACGTGGAAAAAAATTTAGTGTAGACCCAGCCTTACATTTATTTTAAGGAGCAAACACAAGCAGATCTTGCTCTACAGCACTTGCTTAATTTCTCTATTAAATGATTTAAGCTTATATTTATTTTCAATTTTTTTGTGATGCCAGCCTCATATTTGAATCCTAAGGTGAAGCTAAATTTAGTTTGTACAATCTTTCAGCATAGGAAAAAATAAAAATAAAGCTGATGGAATCCACAGCCCACACTTCTGTGTGTCTGAATGACTTTCAGTATAGAGCCAGCAAGCATGACCAATGGAAGTCCTGTGACAGTCATATAAACAAAGACCAACCTTCTGTTAATACTGCTGTCTGAGAGCTAAAAGGCATTGTAATTAATGATATTAGGACACTCCTGCATTTACTATTGTTATTTTCCTGCTCTCATCCTTATTAGGACAATTCTGTGTGGGATCCTATATTTCGAAAAGAGTAGTAACATATTTAAGACAATTTAAAGAAATGTTCTCAAATACGTTTTTTGCAAATGTAAAATTTTTGATTTGTCAACAAAGCATACAGTAATATAGTTGTTTCATAAGGTTTGGATCACCATATACAATACCTTGGCTTCTTCTTAACAGTATTTGGTATTGTGAATTGCACATTACTAGCTGCCTCCTCTGCCTGCTATACGGAGCAGTTTTGAACATTTAACATAGAATTGGGATCTAATGGTGAGATCTAATATGACTTGTATTAAGCATAGATGTTTTCCAGAACACTCTGTTTTTGTCATCCTTAATGCTTTACTCATTGAAAATGTCCTTCAAGTTTTTTTCTTGGTAGTCCTAGGAAGGCAGAACATTCATCAGCGAAGAGCAGCAATAGCAGTAAGTGCAGACAATCCAGCAATAACTCATTGTTATTTGGAGTTATCTACACTGTCTTCTTGTCTATGGGTGGCCTCATGCAATGAGCTTTTTTATCACTCCAAGACAAACCCCAGTATCTATAAAATAAATATACTAATTATACAGTAATTGTTGCACAAGCCTTTTTGTACTTTAAAGTACTCTTTTATTTTTTGTTCTGCAACCTTCCATGTTTTTTGCCCCCAAAAATTTAATTCACGTCAGATCTTTTGTAAATGGGTAGCCAGTCACAATAAAACATGGCATCCTAGTTGTAGCTCTATTGCAACACACTATTTATTACCAGCTAGTAGATTTATTTATTACCAGTAAAGGCAGGAATACACGGGTGGATTTGTCCCAGATTGTGGTAAACCTTGTTCGATTTCCTATACTTTGAATAGGGACCTGCTATTCCCCATTCAAAGTATAGGACGGGCTGACAGCTGACTTCCCATATCGGGGAAGCCGGGCAGTAGCATGATGACGTCATCAAGCTACTGCCAAGATCTCTCTATTGGCTCACATTTCGAGCCGTGTATTCCAGTCATGAATTTTAACAAGGATTAATTAAGCTAGGCAAACACAGCTCGATTTTGTAATAGATTAAAGCACAATCGAGCGCCATTCGTGTTCACGGCGCTCGATTGTGCTCAAATCTATTACAAAATTTGAGCCATCCAGCCTTCCTTCAACCGTTCCCGCTTGAAAAAAGCTCGACCAAACAGGGTTCCAAGATGTTGGAAACCTTGTTCGATTTCTATTACTTTGTATGGGGTCTGTGGGTTTTTTATTTTGGTGGGTTTTTTTTTCATCTATATATATATATATATATATATATATATATATATATATAGACATTGCATGTATTTACAAGTACCAATAGCAGTACCAGAAAATGCCTATAAAAAATAGTTAGGCTTGTTATTGCATTACCTCACCTGTACTTTCTGCATACATGGGGGTAAAGCCATCCACCTTCTAAATGCTGGACTCTATAAAGAAGGTGGAGAACTTTACTCCCAAGTATGCAGACAGTACAGGTGAGGTAATGCAATATTGATGATCTTCTCACATCTTAAATGGCATGGGACACGTCCATTGAAAATCAATGGTCATGTCCAGTGATGCGTCCAATATGTTCCCATTGTTTTTTAGGAGCATGTATGCTTCATGCACATGGTTTTATATGAGTGCCTTATCACCACATCCTAAGCCAGGGTAAAATTGCACCTTCACCACTCACTGGAGGTAGTTTATCTACTAAAGGAATCATAGTTATTTTAGAGGTTTAAACAACTCCGGCAAACGTTTTTGACATCCAGCAAATTGATGAGGCTGAATACATTTGTGCCTCTGTATGCTTTTGAAGGTACCTTCACTACTCTGGCTTTGCTGGCAAAGGTGATACCTCCGCCACAGAATAGTGCTATTAACCATTCCACTTTAGGCACAGTGAAGTAAACTTAGCAATAACTATTTTAGGCATGTTATTCAACAGGGAGTGTATTTTCAATAGTCTAAAAGCTTCTCTGTCTTCAATAGTTCTCGCTCTGAAACATTCCAGATGGCCTGGGATCTCTTAGTTAAAAACCCTGGAATCTATATAATGGAACAAGTATTTACAATATCGTCTTAGATAGGTATATTGGGGAAATGTCCTGTAAACGGTTTAAATCACTGGTATTTCAACAAGTAAACTATTGGTACCACAGTTTATTTGGCTGGACAGACTAGTTCCCAAAGCACTCTTCCACTTGGGATAATGTGTTAAAATTATTGCTTAAAAGGTGTTGTCCTTGGGGCTGAAAGAAAACGAAATGCAGTCCATGACAGCTTAACTTTGATGACTTGATGATATGCTTTCCTTAAGGGTTATCAAATATTTACCACCATGTTTTAAGCAACAGGGTGGATATTTGTCAGTGTTTATAATGTTTTTATAATGGCCTCTTTATTAACAAAAGTTTAAGGTTCAAATAGAAACCCTGTGTGTAATTTCAGTCATTAAAATCTATCAATTGTTTTTTAATACATGTTCATGTATTAACCATGCTGATTATTTTATTACAGTCATATTAGTAATTGAACTTAAGTTTATTCTTGATTATTTTTAAAAGGTAAAAGCCGTATGTTGAGTTAAATTTTTTTGGAGCAATATAAACAACTTCCTTATGTCTGCTTTCTTTCATGTGAAGTCACTTAAATGTCTTGTTTAGTCTGTTTAGTATTATGCAGTGGTCCTCAGACTATTGCCCACAAGCAGTGACACAAACTAAATTGGCTGGTTTGGCTTTATGTCAAAGGGCCTAGAGACAATTGTAGTTGGTAGGTTGAAACATTAGAAGAGCACAGAAACAACTGAGAACTACTTACCTTGTAAATTATTTGGAAGCAAGTTTTGTTAGATTTGTTATCCACACCTGTTTTTTCACACCTGTATTTGTATTTCACTGCCATGTTTTTTCTTGAGCGTCATACCCAACACTACCTCAACGCAATCTTGCATTCTCCAGAAAAAGGGTCTGTGCCAGAGAACGGACATGTCTGTAAATCTTTGGCCGATGCCATTAGTTTCAATGGGGGCCAGCGGCCGGCACACAAAGGGTGCCCACCGATGCTGTGAGCGATGAAGAGCAGCTTGGTGATGCTGCACTCCACCACTCATCTGTCGGCCCCCACTTGGTACATGTTTGGGGGCCTTAAGTCAGTTAAAATCCAGTTTATATTATCCAGTTTTTGTTTGTAAACACATCAATACAAAGTAAAGTACATATTGTTTAAAAACATTTTTTTCTCACCAAAGGTGTTTACAATTACAGTTAAGCAGTACACAAACATATATGCCATATTATTGCACAGCTATCTAAACGTGCCACTCTCCAAATTAATTGGGATTACAAAAAATACTGACAAAAAGACAAACCAAAAATAAAATGTTAATTGTAATATATAATTGGTATGCAAAATAAAATCATATCTAGCAACAGTACAGTTAAATCAAGTCCGTAATATCCAGAAGTGCAATGCTTCGGCTTTTTTTGAGCAGATAAGTCTGTTTTCAAATGTTGCCTTCTATAAAAGACTCTTCAAGGCTTGGATAATGATATGTTTTCTTTAATGATGAGATATCGATCTTACATCTCACAAGGCCACCGAGTAATGCTTTTTACACTTCTGCTTTACCACTTAGCCAAAATGTAATAAAGCTAAAGAGCCATATGGAAATAATGGAGGTATAACTAAAGTTTAGAAGAGCATTAATTATTGCTCTTTGCAAGATGGACTCCCAGACCTGGCTGGTTTATTTAAGGGTATGAACACTTCAACATGTAGAGATGATGAGTTCTGCATTATTTTTTTTTTTACAGAATCCATAATAAATTAGCAAAAAAGCTAAACTAGAAAAACAAAACCAAATAGATGCTGATATTCTGGTTTTATCACATAGCTACGTCTGCAGAGTGCCATTTTGTATTTTTGTTCCTGAAACTAATAAATACAACTGCATTCAAAACAGACTCTCCCTTTTACCTATAACCGTGTAAATTCTGGTTGTATTAAGCCCCCCATACATGTCCAGATTTTCTGCCAACTGTAGGAACAGATATTTGATCAACTTTTTTGGGATCGACTGAATATGTAATCAATTTCAATACAACCGATTCAAATTTTCCAGCATGTCCAATCATTTTCAATTTTTTTCCCCAATTTTAATTGTTTTAGGTTGATCTAACCATGTGGACTTCCATAGATTTTCAACAAAAACATTTATTGAATTAAGTTGATTGAATGAAAAATCTAGACGTGTATGGGGGCCTTTACCCTCAAGAGACCCTATGTGTAATGTGCCTGGACACACAATCACTACCAAAACCAGATATGCAGGTAACAGACTTTATTGGGTAATCCAGGAAACAAGCCAAGGGTATTATACAAAAGGTCAGTCCCATAAAAGACAGTACTGATGGATAAGGCTGGAGACGTGGTCAGAGGTAATCCGAAGTCAGAGTTCAAGCAATGTCACCCTGCCTCTTACACAAAATGTAATTCTGTTCATTTCAAGATATGTAATAGATGGTTATATTTTTAACAATGAACAACATCTCTTCTGGAGATGACCTAACTACCCTGTGCCTATGTAATAATAAAATATAAATTTTCACCTAAACCAACATTTATTCTTAGGCATGGTCACTGAATATCTTTTAGGTCATTGTTACCAGCCCTCCCTATTTCTTCTGTGGTAGCTTGATCAAACAATTCTACAACTGTTGGCCATCCTCATTATTATAGTCTTCAAGCCCGAAACAATTTTCCAAATTCAGGAAAAGTCAAATAGAATTTGCCTTTTATAGACAATAATCACTGCCTTTTAAAATCCTTTTAGCTTCTGCGTGCAATTGTGTGATCTTTTTGAGTCTTCTTAACTCTGTCTTTTCTAAATTTGTCTATGTCTTTTTTTGTGCCGTATTTCCTTAATTTTCTGCTGGGCTGTATTTTAGCTTGACTAAAAAGAACTGGCTGCTTTTTTAATGAATAAGAAGTAAAATGGTAAAATGGTTGCCAGAACCCTCCGCCTGGTTTTCGTTAGATCGACTAAACAATATAATTATAATAGAGCAATAATTGTCTTACTCTTCTAAGTCTTTGAAATTGAATTCTAATTTTTGAAGCTTCTTTAACCTCTCTAGCGCACTGCCGTTTAAACGACACGATACGGGCAATCGAGGCAGTGTACAAAGTACACTGCCTGTCACTCTCTCCCTCCCTCCGGGGCTCTTCACGCAGCCGGTATCATTATTGAGTGGGAAAGCCGGCGTTCCTCCATTAACATGGAGGTCTATATTCTGCAGCGATGAAGACAATCGCTGCAGCTTTCCAGGGAGGCATTGGGTCTCCCCGATGCCGGCTTTCCCTGCGGTTGAGACGACCCTGAACGGCGAACGAACAGGGTTCGTCTCAACCGCTAGGGAGGTTAAGCTAGACAAACACAGCTGGATTTGTTAATAGATTGAAAGACAATTGAACGATGTGCACGTTCACTCAATCGATCCCGCTTGAAAAAGGTCAGTCGAATCAGGAATGGACATATTCATAAATTCCAGTCTATTTGATAGGCAGTGTTGTGAGTTATTTTTTGTAGGAAAATATCTCACAACACAAGGTGTTTACCAGACCAGGGTCCCCATGGAAAGGGAATCGGTGTGCAACCATTCTTTTTAAGACGATCGAACGTAAAAAGCAAACCATGTATGGCCACCTTAAAAGTAAATAACAATTTATCAGAACAGTAGGTATATTGCAATAGAATAGAAATTAAGTGAAGTGATAAATATCCAAACACTAGGGTTGGAAAGTTCTAGGGAAAGTACTACTGCAGTAAACTTTATAGATAAGAAAATTATTCATTTCACCAGCTGCTCAATTTGTGTTTCTCAGATTCGCTGTTCAGAATCAAGTTATAATGGTCTCATCAAATTGATTGTGTGTTCTCCAATAGTTTCCTAAGAGAACTAGTAACCACACGATAAATCATTTTACTGGTTTGGCTTAAGCAGGATTTTTACATTTAATTTATTACTAATTATGGACCACCAGCTAATCACACCAGCATTTATTTGTTCTACGATTTCTCTTTATTGAAAATGTTTTTCTTTTGTCATTGCAGAATTTTTCCACGGGAATATCTTTTTCAGCAGATTCACCTATACTCTCTATCAGACCTACAACAGGTATTAATTAATATGAAATGCAAAGTGTTATATTGTAATTTATAAAGATTCAGAAATTCAATATTTATATTCAAATTATAAGTTTAGGCAAGCAAGCACAGCAGCTGCAGGGTTTGATTGGCTCAGTTTCAGTCTGCAGTGTTAGCGTATGGGGGAAGGCGTCTGCACACTTAGTGCAGGCGCTTGAAGGGCGGTTATAACCCCCCCCCCCATTTTACTCCTGTGGAGCCACTGACTAATAATCCCAAAGTGGCAGTTTAACAAAATTCAGGGACTAGTCTGCCTGCACACATCGGCATGTGTATGGCAGGCTTAAGTGTGTACAGCTGTCAGGTATGGAACATCCTGCCTGTAGCCATTGACTACTATGGCCTCCTTGACAATCTCCCCATTCCATAGAACAGAACTAGTGCTGTGTGTACAATGCTTATTCATTCTCTGATCATTAGAAACAATCAAAAAAGATCCTTCACAGTTACCAAAATTGTATGTATACATATAGCTTCAATTCTCTGCAATACTATCTCCATATTTCAATGCATTACACCAGATCTGTTCTATGTAGACTCATATTGTGAGTACTTTAGGAAATGTAAGATATTTGTATCATCACTGAGTTTTTGGTACAGAACAGATCAGAAGAATGGGCACCAAGTAATGTCTTATGCTACATTGTTTCAAAATACATTGAAACCACAATATCACCTGTATTTCTAATATTTATTGAGCCCCCAATTGCAATAGATGTAGATATGTTACTTTATTTAGAGGCTGTAAATATGCATATTCTATCAAGGCAAGTGTACTGTATAAATTGCAGGCAATATGTTTTTCTTTGCTTCTCATTGCTGGTATCAGAAATGGTTAAGTATATTATTCCTGGCCTTACATGTTCAAGAGAACATTGAAGTGGCTCAACTCATACTTCTCACTTTTTTCCAACTCACCATTTTAAAATTACTATTTTACTATTACTACTTTTGATATTTTAAAATGACTATTCTGTATTAGCACAGGCCTGTCTGCATTAGACATGGAACTTCCTAAATAAGAGGTTTAAGTAGATGGTACAGTAAGCTTAATAAATAAAAGCACATCTTAACATATGATAAATGTGATGCAGCTGATATTTGGTTATTGGTTATAAGGACATGAGTGTAAGCACATATATTGGGGATATACAGTATATGTATTCTATTGTCTTGCAAGAAACAGTTACTGAGTAATTTCTACATTTCTTAGTAGTTAAAGTAAACTGTTTGCTAACTGACCATTTCTGTAGTGTTTCTCATGAAATAAGTAGAGGGCTTTTTGGCTCCTCTAAGCTACCTCTCCATATTTCTCTGTGTCTACATGAGATACTTGCTGATCGTTTCCTAACTTTGTTTTCTAAATAATAAATGGGACTCCTGTCTATGTCTGGGCATAATTCACAATAATTTCTTGGTGGAAATTAAATGAATGAATTAAATAAATGAATTATCTTATTTGCTCCAGGGAATGGTTTCAATTGGATTTCGCTTTTAGAAGCAGCAGCCTCTAAATTATTGTTCATATGTGCCTATGAGCTTGGCATGATGTGTTCATGCCCTTGCCAAGTCAAATAAACAGAAGCCACCCTCTTTTGGATAGACTTTTTTGTCTTGAAATATCTATTGCAGGCTAGCTATGCATCTTTATTAAGAATGTGTTATAGGTTCATGGAAAGATGTAATGCATACGTAAAATAATAATGTTATTAACCTCAAGAGTTATAAATATTGCCCTTCTTTCCTCTTCATTTTAAAAATTATTTTAAATACAAATTTTAATAAATAAATACACATACAAAACAAAAGGCCAACATGGCCACCAGTACACATTTGTAAAGAGTGCATGTCTGCAAAGTGTAAATGATTTTCTCCAATTAAATCATATTGGTCAAAGCTTTAAACCATTCACCTGCAGTGGGGGTTGAGGGCCCCTTGCAGTGGACAAGGATAAGTCTGCAGGCTTGATAGAGCACCTTAGTAACAATAGTGGCTAGATGTGGTTGTTCAGTGACAGACGAAACAATACCCAACACATCTATTGGAGCATCAATGGGGATAGTAAGTTGGGTAACTAAGGAGCTAAAAGCAAAAATCTCCGCCCAATAGGTATGAAACGTTGGGCAACATCACAATAAAGCTAGCCACACATGGTACAATTTTAGCGTTCAATCGATGATTTTCGATGGAAAAA
>CM070039.1:42980485-43046368 GCA_036250615.1 Ptychadena robeensis
AAGACTGTTCTGTGGTCAGACGAGTCACGATTCAAAGTTCTTTTTGGAAATCTGGGACGCTATGTCATCCGGACCAAAGAGGGACAAGGACAACCCAAGTTGTTATCAACACTCAGTTCAGAAGCCTGTATCTCTGATGGTATGGGGTTGCATGAGTGCGTGTGGCATGGGCAGCTTGCATGTCTGGAAAGGCATCATCAATGCAGAAACATATATTCAGCTTCTAGAACATATGCTCCATCCAGACGTCATCTCTTTCAGAGAAGACCCTGCATTTTTCAACAAGATAATGCCAGACCACATTCTGCATCAATCACAACATCATGGCTGCGTAGGAGAAGGATCAGGGTACTGAAATGGCCAGTCTGCAGTCCAGATCTTTCACCTATAGAGAACATTTGGCGCATCATAAAGAGGAAGGTGCGACAAAGAAGACCCTAGACAAGAATGGGAGAGCATTCCTATTTCTAAACTTGAGAAACTGGTCTCCTCGGTCCCCAGACGTCTGTTGAGTGTTGTAAGAAGAAGGGGAGATGCCACACAGTGGTGAAAATGGCCTTGTCCCAAATTTTTGGGGATTTGTTGACACCATGAAATCCTGAATCAACATATTTTTTCCTTATAATGGTACATTTACTCAGTTTAAATGTTTGTTTCGTGATTTATGTTCTATTCTGAATAACATATTAGAAGTTCTCACCTCCCCATCATTGCATTCAGTTTTTATTCACGATTTGTATAGTGTCCCAACTTTTTTGGAATCCGGTTTGTATCTAATGGGAATCTATGTGAGAGTGGCACACCCAGGGATTTCCGTCAGTTTATAGGATGACGTCCCTGCACTGTGATCAGTCGCTACAAAACAAACAGGGATCTAAACGATTATGGGTACCTTTACATCGATCGAACGCACTACCACACAGTGTCCTCAAGTTAAACATAAACTTTTTACTATACTATACTATGGAGCGCATGATGTTATGAGTTCGGGTTTCATTATTAGGTCACTGGAGGAACGGAGGGGGCGGTTAGGGGTGTATTTGTGTACCAGGTTGGAGATGTAAGGAGGACAGGAGATGTGGAGTGATTTAAAAGCAAGGCACAGAACTTTGAATTTGATTCTCTGGATAATTGGAAGCCAGTGTAGAGATTTGCAGAGAGGAGCAGCAGATGAGGAGCGATTAGAGGAGTAAATGAGTCTTGCAGCACCATTCATGATGGACTGAAGAGCTGACAGTCTAGTTAGAGGAAGACCAGAGAGGATGATGTTGCAGTAGTCCCGGCAAGAAGTGATGAGAGCGTGTACCAGGACTGGTGGTCTCTGGGGACAGGAAGGGGCGGATCTTGGAGATGTTGTGGAGATGAAAGTGGCAGGATCAAGCAATGTTCTGAATGTGTGGGGTAAAGGAGAGCACACAGTCAAAGGTGACACAGATTTGCTGCCTGGACCAGGGTTTGACATCCCTGATTTAGGCTATGTCTCCACAGCGCTGATTGATCCGTCGGCACCCCATCTGATAAGTGCAGTGCTTGGCAGGGTACCGACGCATCACATACACTTTACCTGCTCAGAGGATGCTCTGATCTCACCAGGCTGAGCCATTCCACCAATGCAGGGGTTACAGTAGTGCAGTACGTTAACCCCTGCATCAGCGGATGTCTGAACAGAGAATCTGCCTGGTAGGTAAAGTGAATGTGATCTGTTGAGACCCCCGCCAAGCACTGCGATAAACGTAGGGGTCCCAATGGATCACAAAATGATTTTGAACCCTGAGAGTTAAAGGAACTGCACTGAAAATGTCTTTTTAAATTGACGGGGAAAACTTTTTTATGAGTTTTGTATAGAATGTGGAAGTGTCAGAATGTCATTGTGGTTTTGTATCCCTTCTGCCTGTATGAGATACTTTCCTATTTCTTTTATTGCTGTAGTTACTATGTAACTTATATTGTATTCAAGGTTTGCTTTTACCATCCTCATTCTTCTGACCTGACTTGATCTGCAATCTGTTTGTCCTTTATAGTACATTTCCACCAACCTGGTAAAACTTTATCTTGTCCTATAAGTTTATAGTTTAGACTTCAGACCCGCCGTGCTCCCAAGTCTTGCCTGTGGCGGGAAAACAACTAGTGTTGCATAATCATGTCATTAGTCCACATCAATTTCAATACGGCAGTTCATGAGTTTTTGACACAGCGTCATAAACTTGTCAAACATTAATAAAGAGTGTGTCAAGGGAATGGTAAATTCATAATAAACTTGGCACGTTATCATGGACACCAGTTATGTGTAAGTGTATCTTTGCACGTCCTGTAAAGCATGCTTTACTGCTGTAAAAACAACAACTCCATCTGTTTGTATAAAACTTTACAATACACCTTACAATCTGACCATGCATTTTGTACAATAAACTTTTGTTTACCAAAACATTAATATGAGGACACCTTTCAATCCTTAATTTCAATCACTGTTTATCTATCAAGGGAGGACCCGGCACTAACATGTCATGATATATAACTCCAATCCCTTATGTATTCTAAATCATCTCCGGAACCTCGGCACATATATAGCGTGATATTACCCTCCAACCACTAGTAATTCTATCAAGGAGGACTCAGTCCTACATCCAGTGCATATTGTTACCTTCCAATCACTCATGTATTCTATCAGGAGGAACCTGGTCTACATCATTGATCTATCCTTCCACACCACTATGTATTCTACAGGAGGCCTCAGTACTACCTAAAGCAGTAGATATACCTGCCAATCACTATTATTCAGCAGGGGAGGGACTTGCACTACATAGCAGTGATATATACCTTCCAAACCACTATGTATTCTATCAGGGAGGTCCTGGCACTACATTAGCAGTGAATTATACCTCCACCAACATATTTAATTCTATCTAGGGAGGGACCCGGCCCTACCTAGATATATACCTTCCAATCATTATGTATTCTATCAGGGAGGACCCGGCACTACATAGCAGGTTTCCCATTCAAAGTATAGAACGGGCTGACAGCTGGCTCCCAATATCGTGGAAGCCGGGCAGTAGCATGATGACGTCATCACGCTACTGCCGAGATCTCTCTGTCGGCTCAAAAATCTAGCTGTGTATTCTAGCCTTAAAGAACAAGGTCAAATGTGACCGGAAGGCAGCGTGCTTCAGGAATGTGGGAGATGACGGTGTTACTTACAGTAAGTGAGATGTTTGGAAATTTGTGGCATCTCAGTGCGAAACCACTAAACATGGTATCATCCCCAAATTGGCTGGATATGTAGAGAGGTGTTGTAGGAACATTTCTGTAGCACATGTAGTTTTTGAATATATTAGGTTCAAAGTCCAGTCCAATTTTTTTAAGTTGACCTAATTTTGAAATTTTTTTATGGAAAAACTCCATAAGCTAGAGCAATACTTTTTCTTTACAATGTTTCCACACAATGACATTTCCAGTCATTTTGTTGATGATATCACCTTCAGGGGTAATTAACTTACAAATCAGCTAATAATAAAACAAACGCCCATTTGCTGTGTGTTTCTGTGCCTTAGCTGCTGCATTTACCACCATAGTCTTATACTTTTCAAACCATTATAAACGCTCCGGTGGCCACTTGTGATATTGCACCCAGAAGCACGGCAAATACATATGCAATCTCTCATGTGATTTTAGAATATTTTTGGGTGATTATGGAGTGCTACGCTTCCATCATACCAGCCCTGAGGTAAGTCAAACATATGTATTTTTTTATTTTTAGTAAAGCGGATTTATTCTCAAAATCGAATATATATATATATATATATATATATATATATATATATATATATATATAAATTAAAGTTTGACTTACCTCTGAACTGGTATTATGGTAGCCCTCTATAAAAATAATATACTAACCTGCTGTTACTTAGAATCATATAAGAGATTCTATCTGCCAGGCTTCTTAATTTACTTCTTTAAGTTTTGCCGGTGATCGATCACAGCATGAGGAAGTCACCACACTGCTTGTGGTCCCCAGCAAAATGAACAGAAGACACATTGATACCTGCTCGATACTTTGTAGGGCGACCCTGGTCCCCCTACAAAGTTTTCAAATCGAACAGTCATTTACCATCTTGGCGGATCCTTGCTTGATCCTTGTGCAATTTCAAACTTTTCAGGTCTATCTAAGGTGGGTAGCCATCGATTTCCCAGATGGATCAATGATTGATCTGCCGGAACGTGCACACAGAGCAATCTTTGAGGAATGGATGGCATATCTATATGTGTATGGTGGGCTTTAGACTGCATTCTGAAGCTCTGGTTGACCACATTATGCCAAACATTTCATACGGGAGTTAAACCTTTGTGTTTATAAATACAATTTGTCACCAGCCCACATTTCCTAGAAAAGACCAAGTATTCATTGTTAACAAAACCATAAGAAAGTACAACGCTACCCTTTTGAGCTCGCTCGAAGAAACTCGATTGAAAGGGGTTCCAACATGTTGGAAAAACCCCGTTCAATCTCCAAGACATGAGTCTTCATGCAAAGTATTGTAGGAGCTGCTCCTGCACAGCTGTCCGCTGTCAGTGTGAAGGGGCGGAGCCAGCACTCCTCACTCGGAAGCTGTGTGAGTGAGACAGGCTTGATTTCTCCCTAGCTGGCAGCGTGTTCTAATCCACACGGGCTGCCAGCTGGGGAGAACGGGTCCCGGAGGTCCCTATTAAACGGTAATTGATGTGCCCATGTGGTGCACATTGATTTCCGTTTAATTGATCCCCGATCAATCACAGCGTGGTATCCGTATTAATTTCAGTTGGAAAAGAAGGTCCCAATGCTTTTTCAAGTGACACCCCCCAGGAGCGCTGCTTTGCTCACTTTGTAGCAGTGAATCCCATATCATTCAGTGGACACAAGCTCTCAGTTGCTGAACTTTTTTTTAATTCTCTACAATCTCCATTTTTTTTAATTATTTCTATGCAATTAAAATATGTCCCATGAGCATCAGCCAGTATATGTAGAAGCATAAGCATTAACATATCTTCAGTTGGATTACAAAGCAGAAGGGATATTATCACATTACTCCTGTGCTTGTCTTGGTATAAGTTAATAAATACCAAGCACTGTGACTTATGCTCTTTGTCTGGGTGTTTTTATTTTGCAATTGTTCACCTTTATCTTCATTTCCTTTCCTGCTTACAGACCTTTGGATAGAAGCAGCAGGTGCATCTAGACAGCCAACCCATTTTATAGGAGCCATTTGTACTAAAGTCTGTTGATAAGGAGCATAAGTAACTACAGGTATCAGCCAAGAGGGAAGGTGTGTCAGTAAAAGAACACAGACCTGATTCTACTATCACAGCAATTAGTCATTTTCCTTTAACATATTCTTACACCACTGCATTCAGGTCACAACAAATTACTAGTGTGCTAGATAACATGTGATGGATATAGTTTTAATTCTGTGCTTTAACTGTTCACACCTACACACTAATAAACCTGCTTAACCATCCCTCATATAAAATTCCAGATATAGATTTCAAGGATAGCACAAATATCCATGTAACCTAAATTATACTTTTAGCTTTTGAGATCTAGTGTATGCAAATATTAGCATGTGCCAAGTATGTAAATATTAGCATGTACCAAGGGGATGGCCACCATGAGTCAGACCATTTAAACATGGGCCAAGAAGTAAGTGGGTGGCCAACACGATTCCAACCAATTTATAGGGCCATGTCTTCCTTGTGTTACTTCTTCTTATGTTCCAGGATTGTGGCCTGCAGCAGACTGTTACCAAGGCAAATGCAGGTCTATATGTTCATAAAAAAATAACTAATTGAAAGAGCTGCTTTAATGTTGTAGAGTAAGGTTAGGTTTCCGTGGGTTGAGGGCTGTGTGGAACCCCCCTCTGTTAATTGCCCATCTATATACATGCCTACTGCACCATCTGTTTCCACGGCTTTCAGTTGGTCCACCAGCTGAGAGGTTAATGTAGGGCACTATTTTAACCTTCGCTGTCCGCTCAGCGCCGTGAAAACAGGCATTGCTGTAGGCGTGTATATGGATGACATCCCCGTCAAGGTATGGGATTAACGCAACCTCAATGTCATGGAAACCTAGCCTTAAGCTCTATAGAATAATTAATAGAATTTGTGTTAATGAGAAATGTTAATTTATTCCGTAAATACTTTTTGACTATCTTATTCAAAACAAAAAACAACAATTAAAAGCCCTGTATTTGTATGAATTGGTCATTGCAAGTTACCTTCTGCAATGTAAGCATTGTTAGTATGTTCTTAATGCAAAATTAGGCTTGGTATGAAATTCTGATGCTGCAAGCCTTGGCACTTTCAATATATGCCCCATTATCTCCTTTGCCATGCTGGAGCATACAGCAATTAATTAGAGATGGTCAATTTTTTTTTCAAAAAGTCGAGCTGATTTCAAAGCTCCTGAGCATGGTATCATCACCAAACTGGTGGATATAGAAGGGCCCAGGGTATACTACAGAAAAGAAAGTGTTTGTTAAACACAAACAGTTTTTGCATAAATTAAGTTGAAAGTCAAGTAAAAATTTCGACTTTCAATGTTAACTTAATTTATGCAAAAACTACACATCCTAGAGCAAAGTCTCCCTTTCGAATGTCAACCAATAGTGGCTCTCCTTCCCATTTACTTCAACACCATACCTCTGTCAGTTATAGTAATTGGCAGAGACTGCTCTGTTCTGGTTGTTGAGCTAGTATGGCTTTATTGGTGGTAAACAATTGTTATCGAGGTGATATTGGTCATTCACTTGGTTGTTCACTCATCAATCATCGCATAGCCATCTTTACACTGAGAAAAAAAACAATTTATCCATCAAATGTAGGACTAGTTATCATCCAATATTCCATTTTTTAAAGCTTTTATGCCTATTTTCCCAATCAAACAAAATCCACTGCTTCATCAATTGAACAGAGAATCGATGTGCAGCACTGTGCAATTGATTCAAATTCAATACTCTGGATTGATCCCGTTAAAAAAATGGCTGGATGCAATCGATTCGAGAACAATCAATCACCACGCATGCACACGGTGACCGTTTGTGCTTGAATCTATTCAAATTCAATCTGTGTATGGCAATGACTTTAATGTTCTCATTTAACCCTCACATAACGCTACAGACACACAAAAAATGGGAAGAAATTAAGAACTTAAGATGACCTGCTCACCTGATGTACACATAATAATCATATGGAATACTCCTTAGCCGGCAAGCTAAAAGAAACCCATACACTTGTTTTATTTAGCATTTTCATTGCTGACTCTAATAAATAGAACATATAGATAGATGAAGCCCCATACATTCCTTTGAAGTTGCTGTGTGTTATTGCACCCCTACATCCTAATTGCTCTGTGGTCTGCACATAGCACCCTAGGTTAAAAGGAAACACTATATTTAATAAGTTTAGTGTTTACCTCCAGTAAAGCAGAACTATACAAGTGCACTGAAGATCATCAGCTCATTTAGCAAAAATTGCCAAGCACACACAACATTCAAAGCACTTTACAATTGTCCTTCACTGGGGTGCTGTCAAATTACACCCTGATTGTGGTAAAATTACCCCAATTATACCAAACCATCACTTATCTTTGAACTCAAGAGCTTGAATGTTTACATGTTTTGACTGCTGTCTTGCAGCGTCTCAATTCCAAAGAACTGTTATCTTTCGAGTTTGTTAGAGGTAATAGACCAAGCTGAAGATTGTGTACTATTAAATCCAGTGCAGCAAATTGATGGCTATTTGGTTTCCATTAGACCCCTGTCCTGACACAAGCCAACGTCTATTTACTTTACATTATACAAAGTAGAGCCAATTAGCAGCTATTTACTGTCCATCAGGCCTCGTAGGACAATTTCAGGTATATTTGCACTGCTTTATACGACAGCCAACATTGCATTAGCTCTGGCAGTATTTAGGTCAGTTATTGGGTTCCTGTGATGTGAAGACGACTAATCTTGTTTTGTTGGAAAAGCTATTGTGTGCATTTTGAACATTTAATCTAATAGGAGTAAATCAACACTGTACATAGCGGTGGCTTGGTGTACAGCCAAGTAGTGGAAGTCTGTGATGAATAAGATTGCTTTATGGACTCTCTGTTATTTATTTTAGATCTGCAGTGCCCTTTGTTTTAGCTGTTTGTGTCTGTAAACAATGTCCTTGTAGCTATTTTTACTATCCCCTTTTTAAAATTAGTTTTATATGTATATTTTTTTATAATTTTTTTTGCAATATATAAAAACAAAAAACATACAACATGACGCCCCCAGGTTCAGGCCAGGGGCTCTGGCCTGAACCTGGGGGTGTCATGTTGTATGTTTTTCGTTTTTTTCGTTTTATACCGCTGGTTTTAAACTCTAATAAATTTAAGCACGTTTGAAAGAGGGTTTTGGTCTGTGAGTGCGGCCCAACAAACAATCAACTATTATTAATGTTTGTAATGTTTGCATCATGTATATAAATAATTTGATGATATGGTGAATATTACCATATGTTTTGGACTATAAGACACACCAAAATTGGTGTGAAAAAGTACCTGCGTCTTATGGTCCGAATGTGATGATAATCTGCCATGAAGTGTGCTCTACCAGTTCAGTTGTGGCTGAAGTTGGTACTGCAGGGGATTTTTCCCCAATTGATTTGAACACTTCAAATGGTTTTTTTTTTTCTAAAAACTGCGTACATCTTATGGTCAAGTGCGTCTTATAGTCTGAAAAATACAGTATATTATTTGCCTTTTACATATTTGTACCAGGATCCATACAATCAATTTTTAAGTCTGTATAAAATTGTATGTCGATTGTATCATGCCCCATATGTAGTACAAGATTTTTGATAGATTTTTGATCGATTTTTTTTTCACTCGACATAATAATCGATCCAAAATAGTCCGATTGAAATTTCAATCAGAAGTGAGGTAGAATAGGTAGAAAAAAAATCGATCAAAAATTGGTTGACCACACTTTTCAATCCAATTTTCAATCGACCGATCAAAATTTACCATCCAGTCCGATCAAAAAACGACTGAATTTTCACTCAATTTTGATCGGATTAAGTCAATTTAACCAGGTGGGCAAAACTCAATTCTCAATCAATCGATTAAAAAATTGATCGTTTTAAGTCGATTGATTGAAAATCTGACCTGTGTATGGGCTGCTTTACACTCCTTCATGACAACCTCACTGATGGATGCAAGAGACCTTGCACGCCTCCAGCTTTTATTTGAGGATGCCCAACAGGTGCTCAATAGGGTTTAGGTCTGAGACATGCTTAGCCAGTCCATCACCTTTAACATTAGTTTCTTTAGCAAGTCAGTGATCGTCTTGGAGGTGTGTTTTTGGGGTCGGTACGTTGTAATACTGCTCTGCGGCCCAGTCTCTGAAGGGATCATGCTCTGCTTCTATATGTAACAGAAGATGTTGGCATTCGGGGTTTCCTCAATTGACTTTTGCAGTCCCAAACTATGACACTCCCACCACCATTCTTGAATATAGACAATATAGACACACTTGTCCATGTACTTCACGCCTAGTTGCCACCACACATGCTTGACTGCTTGTATTACTGATAAATAGATAGGGAACAAGATAAAAATGGAGGTCGTGGTAGGGATGGGTATTGATGTTTTAGATGTTCTTTGCTTGTGTTTTGTTTATATAAGTTACATTGCTTTTTAATATGTGTTGGTGATAAGAGATGCCCTGTGTGATAAAAGATATCTAATGGTCACTACAAGCTGCGATATGATGTAATTGTGAGGATAAATATTATTAGGCTATGTTTATTAAAAGACTATGTTTGAGCTGCAGGCAGTTTTGCAGGACTAAATATAGAAAGAAACACAAAACCAAAGTTCTCATCTATGTATTTCAGGTTTCTATCTACTTGTTTCCCTGATGTTCAGCTTGACAATGTCGATAGTTGTGTTTAAATCATTCTTTAACTGGTTTCTTTTTTTTCAGGTGTGAAAATTGTGGCGCTGTCTTCCACACTGACTGCAAAGTGAAAACCGTCCCCTGCCCAAGATGTGTGCGCAAGGAGCTACAGAAGAAACAGAAGTCCTTCTGGAAGAGGCTGAATGTGGATGACAGCTTGGAAGAGTCCTGCAATATGTTTGAGTTGTCCTACCAGGGAACGTGACCACTGCCAGCCTGTGGTTGTTGTGGTTGTTTACCTTTCCCTGCTGCTAGTTGAGCAAACACCCTACGTAGAAACTAGTTAGGGGGTATTAGTTGGTACTTGGTTGCTACAAAGGAAGCCTCCAGCTAGAGATTAGTTTTCTCTGTCCTTCCCTTTAACTGATGTATTATAATGGCAAATTCACTCTATAATAAGAACATGTACCATACTAAAAGAGATCCCTGCATGTGCTTATTAGTAATACAAGTTCTAGCTTATGCAGATGAAGTCATTTACAGTGGGCAAGTGCAATGTTAGTTAATGTATAATGCATGCAGATATGGGGGTCTCCATGTGTTAACATGTTCACTGCCACCCAAAGGTCTCTCATTTATCAAGAATCTGTAATGGCGTAGAAAAACGCAATTATTGCTTTATAGTGTGCTCGTTATTATTGAGACTTGCTGTAATAATGATAGTATGGGGCTGCCATTGCTAAACTTCTATCTAGTCATCTAGCTGCCTCTAAATGAATTGCTTTCTGAGCAATCGATTAGGTATAGAGTCAGAGCAATGCATGCTTCCAGACAAGAGTTGGGAAAAATAACAAACTCTTTAGTTTACTGTTGTATGACGTCCCAATGGGCATGTTTCCCAGACTATGGCATCATATTAATAAATGCTGTATACTTAATTATAAGTATCTGCATTAAGAGTTTTCTCCTTGCCACACCTAGCTCTTCCCATTGATTAATGGATTGACAGCACTTCCTCTGTTGCTGAAACCTTCCCAGTGTGTGCTGCAGATTCTGGGGAGGTGGACATATGAGGCTAAAATAAAGGAAGATCTTTGAATTCTAGAAGTGAGGCCTGACCTTCCTTCCGGGGCCTCAGGCAACAATAAAGACTGTTGGGTTGTTGTTACTGCTATGTTACCATCATTGGATGCAGCATGTCATCTTTCTCTAATAGAACAATCATAACATGAAAGCAGCATTACACTTTTTAAGAAAGCAGATTATAATATTTAACAGCTTAACAAATTTTACCTAAATGCAAGAGCTCTGTGTATACTTGAACGTTGGTGTCTTCTGTGTATCATATCTAGGTTGGTGCAGTAACCCAAAATAAAATAACTCCAGCCCTTTGCGTCTATGCAGGGGTCTCCTTTTCTAATGACCAGTCTTTTCTGCTCTCTCTCATTATGCAGGCTGGCGGGCCTTGTATTTGCCTCCTTTTTATCTGGACTTGTTGGGTTACCCTTATAGCTCTATTTGCAGCCCTGTTATGATGTCACTTCTACTTTTACGGGGTAATGTCTTTCTTTGCATAGGCAACTAGTACATACAGTACAATAATTTATATCTTTAGTGTCTACTTGGGAATACATTTAGAAAAGTTTTTTCGCCTGGATTCAGCTTTAACTTTCTTGTACTGAGGTAGGTAAACTTGTAGAAAGAGGGATGTTCCAGATATAATCTGTAGAGCTATATTATAGTGTTCCTATTATTTACTGAAGAATACCATAGCCTCTAAAAGGAGCTTTCATAATTGTATTTGATATTTATTGTTAGGGTTCAGGTTACAGTGTGTTGGATGAGAAGGGTTGCAGGTGTTCCGCACGCAGTCACTTAGGTTCTCTTTTCTTTGCAAACCATCAAGGAGACGGTATTTATGGATGCGAACAATGCACTGCTCTTTTCTGTTTTTTTTTCTTTGTAAAGAAACAAATCAAGGGCAAGCTTTGTACAATGGATTAATCAGGACAATTTATACTGAAACGTATTTGATGTTTTGTTTACAAATACAGAATGACGCATGTATGCTTCAATCTACATGGTACAGAAGATGGAACTCTGGGGTGGCATAAACTACAGCAGATGACTTTGAGCTGGTGTTTTGTTCATTGGCCATGGGTTAAAAAGCTCACATGCAAGGCAAAGCCATTTGTTTTATGTCATGTGTTAAAAAAAATAATGGTGCCTTTAATCTTACAGGTGGAGAAATCAAATCGCCTAATAATTATACCAGGATTATTCTGCTTTTCTTACATTGTCCCATTTTGTGTCTTCACGAAACCTGAGAGGAGGCCTTGAATTCATATTGTCTCAGTAGGAGAGAGTATGTGTTTTGTCCTATAGTTTTCTTATCTTTGATCACAAGCTTTTCTTAATTTACATTTTACAAAAAATATTAATTTTCCTTAAACCGAAACCTTTGAACTGGTAAAAGTGTAAATACAATTTCATGGGTGAGTAATTGTGTTGAATTGTGTCCCTGTTATTTTATAATAGTACACACCTCCTAATTATCACTAGTTCTTATTGCCCACTTTGATGGACAAGTGTACAAGGTATATGTTTCTTCCATATAGCTTATTCCTCCCTCCCCTCCCCCCCCCCCCACTCCCATAATCAGTTTTATAAATGGGGAAGTTTGAGAGGTTTTAACAACGTATTTAGCCAATTGACCAAGATGCATCCATCAATCAATTTCAATGATGTAATAAGAGAGCAATGGAAGATTGGGGTCCATGCACTGTAATACTTGGCCAGAGGGCTTTATTTATCTATTTATTTCTTGACCTTTTATGTGAAATATGCACTAGAACATATTTAAAAAAATGTAATTTCATAGCATTGTTTGCTAAAATACCAAGCGGTACTTTCCTATTAGGAATTCATCAAATAAAGTATGTCATAATGAATAGAACTTTGTAATGAGATCTTGTTATATGACCACACATTATCTGGTATATACCACTTAAGGCCTGTACTATACATTGTATGGAAATCACGCTGTAGGTGTGTGCTATCCAAACCTTTGTTTACTATTTTCTTCTAATACCTCATCAATGTGCTTTTCAGTCTTCATTATATCAGTCATGACATCTATTATTAACTGTTTCCATACATGAAATGTAATACAAGTTTGAAGGGATATAAAGAGGATTATGCTGAAAAATGTGACATTACTAAGGCAGCACTGAATGCTGACATTCATGTTAAGACCACTCTTTATGTGTTCATTAATACTGCCATAGTAATGCTGCATCTTTCAGAAAAGACTTCTTATACAATGAATGGATCTCATCCAACGGAGGACTTAACTATTCTATAATACATTCTTGGTGTTTCAATAAAAGCATGGAATATCTAGATGGTGTCTATGAGACTTCATTTCTACAAATCTGAATTTATTTTGCAACTGGATGTTACATTTTGTTAATGCGTACAGGAGCAGCACTGTTGGATTTAAGTCTGACCAAGGTTTAGGTTACACATCCAGAGTTTCATCCAAATCTGCTTATTCACTCAGTGGGGGTTCCACATATTCCGATGGCTTTTGATTTACATTTTCACCTTGATCAATGTCGGATAGAAAGACCATTCGTCGACCAAGAATCACTTAATTGGTTCTTTGATTTTGATCACTATGTTTTTGATCGCTTTCACAAATAAAATTTCGAAGGAAATCAATCAACAGATCTCAAGAACCCTTCAGATAATTGGATGGTGAACAACATTTTTCAAAACTGTTAGATAGAAAAATCAGATTTGGAGTGAAGCGGTAACAAGATTATGTATTTAAAGTTCTATTTCTAACACTTACAATAAGTTTATTTGATATTTTTATTGTTACCTTCACCCTAGGTCAGTGATGACGAACCTTTTAGAAAATGAGTGCCCAAACTGAAACCCAGAACCCCACTAATTTATATGAAAGTGTGTGAATTCAGAAGAGAGGGGACTTTCCTCTGTGCTGGCTGACAGCTCGTGTGTCCACAGAGAGGGCTCCGAATGCCACCTCTGGCATCCGTGCTACATAGGTTTGCGATCACTGTCTTTACTGCCAGCCACTGCTCCTAACTCTTAACATTCTTCTTTAGGTAGCCATACATTTATCAACATTTCTAAGATCTTTGTCAGGGGAATTAATCTAAAGTATGGTTTCTTCAAAGCCTTTCTGGTGTATGTGTGTACCATTAGGGAAATGTACCTTAACCTGCTGTCCAAGAGAAGCAACAACAAATTCATATGAATTTTGGATTTCTTAAAATCCTGACATTGGGTACAATATTAGTAATATAAAGTAATATAAAGTAATATCAGTAAAATAAAGAAATGAGTCTCTCCTATCAGCAATACAATATATATTAGCCAGATGGTCTAATCCTTTACCACTCCATTCATAAACAAAAGGTGAGCTTTTACTCATTGATTTATATTTGTTGGTTGTAATGTCGAAGGAAGGAATGAAAATTATAATTCAAAAACAGGTAGGCATGAACTCCACTAAACTAATACTCACATATCCCACAGGACCAAGACAAGATCACACAATCACATTTTATGAATGTGTTCCTTTAAAAAGCAGGGCACAGAGCAATTAGGCTCTTACTGACCGATAATTGCATACAATACATGGCCCTTCAATGAAATGAAAAAAGAGGGTTGTAGAAAACATCAGAAATCATATGCATGAGATTGATGCTTAGGTACACCAGTTCAGATCTTGCTGTTTAGCGATAAGAGCGGCTTTCCAGCTTCAACTTCTCCAACAATCTGAAAGTCTGGGTCAATGCGTTTTTTTCCAGGACAGCTTCCTCAGGGCTGCAATATATTGATGTTTTATAGAAACTATAGGTAATTAAAATGAAATAAATTTAGTATCTTAGTTAAAATTCCCATTAATATAGTATCCCATCCATCTGTACTTACGCAACAGTTTAGAAGGAGATAAGTGTACTTTGAATTCACATAATACAAACATTAAAACATCTTTAAAACCAAACAAGCTAGATAGATGGATGTGATGGGGCAATATAAAAAATATACCTTAACTTGTACCTTCTTTGAGGCCAGGTAGTACCCAGACTGGAGGTGAACTACAAAAAGGACAATCAACAATTAATATTTATTTTGGAATGAAGTCTGAAAATGTTAGTACAAATTTCACTGTTCTTTCTAGGGGCTGTACAATATGCACAATATGGCCATTTGTTTTGTGGATACCTTAATATCACATCTACTATATGGAAATCCATATGTGTTTCCAGGTAATCAGGGCACTGTTAATGCTATGGCATACGCAGACAACTTAGCCAAGAGCTTCTAGGCTTGTGACAACAAGTATTTTCCCCTGTACACAAAGCTTGCTCCATTGCGGAAAGTGTGACCCAAATGCAACACTTTGAGACCTAAGGCTGCCATACACGCACTGAGCGGCCACTGATTTTGGCAAAATCGGCCGCCGATCGGGGGTGCCCACAGCTCGTTCGGCCAGAGAACAGGCATTTGCGATAATCTATGGCCGATGCCGTTAGTTTCAATGTAGACCGGCGTCTCGAAGCTAACGGCCGGCACATAAAGGGTGCCCGCCGATGCTGCCAGCTCTGGAGAGCAGCGTGATGACGTCATCACACTGCACTCCAGAGCTTATCTGAGCTGCTCTGTCGGCCCCCACTCGGTACATGTGTGGGGGCCTTTACCAAATTGAATGGTAAGTAGCCTTGTCTTATTTGCCATGGCTAAGAAGAATGAGTCAAAATCACAACCTGTATAAGGTCTAGGAGAAACCTATAAGAAAAGCTGACAAGTTCCTAGAATACACAAATCCCCTTCTTCAGGGTTACACATGAAAAAATGTATATGTAAATATTGTTGCACTTTGAGACTTTATATTAGGTCAGTATTAATAAAAATAACGTTCTGGCAGGTACTCCAGTATAATGTTACAGACTTTTATGTACACTGTCATCTCTTCTATAAAACATTCCTATTGTATTATGAAAACTGTAATGTGGGTATGTTATGTGTCTTTTTAGATACAAACTTAAGTATGATGTACTATCATATGTTCAAGGCAAAGTTTGTTAACATAACAAGAAGAAAAAAGACGGACATTTTTTTTACTCCGGTTTACACATAATTATATGTGACATGCCAAGTGCCGTTCCTGCAGGGAAACCAATGACCATTCCACATTCTTTCCCTATATTTTTGTGGGCTGAAGAAACTAAAATAAGGAATGCACAGCAAAAATAACTGCTAAAATGATGTGGGCTTTGTGATTTCACCATAAAATATGTTTTATAGCCTCAGTTTCATGACTCAGCACTCCTACCACCCTTAATGAATGGGTAGGACATATTGGGCATTGTGTTTTGGCAGAACGTTTTATCAAGCTCATTCTCAACACAAGACTGTATTTTATTTTAAAGGGTTGAAGACACATTTAACCTTAAGATATGTTTCCTTTCTAGTCTTGTGTCTTGAAAACGGGTCATGATTCCCAGGTCACATAGTGGTGGCTTCTAGCCTATTATATGATAAGAAAATACGACATAAAATCTGCTTCTCATTAAAAGTAGAAACATCAAGATTCTGATAATATTTACTTCAAGAACTTTTCCCAATGGTGTTCTGAGATTTTAAATTAACCTTTTTATCGGAAAAGCTACTATTGATGAGCTTATGAAGCTAATTGTCTTGCATATGGCTAGCTAAGGGGTGGGATAACTAAGGCCCGGGGGCCAGATCCGGACAGTTTAGCTTTCTTTTCCGACCCTTTGTTACCTTGTTGAAATGATGCTCCCCTACGCTTGTTCGCTGCAATGAGTGCACATAATGCCTAGAGGTGTCCAAACGTTGCTTTGGGAACAATGCAGTGGTGTGGTCATGACACAGTGGGTGCAACCTCATAGCGACAACAGTCAGTCTCTAGGATTAAGGATCTTTTTAAGTGCAGGAAATTTAAAAAGACAACAACCTTTCTGTCACACGCCACATATCACACATCACAGTCATTATTAGTGGCATGTGGAATTGGCTCCCCTAGGGCCGATTGGCCGTTACAGCTCTTGGGCCATACCTTTTTATTAAATTTAAGAAGCTGATGTGTCTCAAGAGTCAAAAAGTTTGCCCACCCCTTGGGCTAGCTTTATCATGGCTAGCATTTATATATTATAAAGATGAGATAGGTGGTGTTCTGTTGGCTTAACACACTTCCAATGACAGGCTTACCATGCTACTTATTCAAATATATAGTACAGGAACTGAGCATTGCCACTCTTGGTCAGGAAGTGTTAGGCTTAGTTTCCACTTGTGTGGAAGCCGGCGGCGCGGTTGCCGCCGCTAAGAACCGCCGCCGCTAAGAACCGCCGCCGCTAAGAACCGCATCTCATGCGGTTTTTAGCGGCGGCCATTCACCCCTATGGCCGCGGTCAGTGCTGGGCGGCCGCAGAATCGCGCGGACGGCCGCCTTAAAACTCGGTCGACCGAGTTTTTAGGCGGCCGTCCGCGCGATTCCGCGGACAGGGGAATAGCCCATTGAAATGAATGGGCGCGGATATATCCGTGCCGCTCACAACCGCGGGCTTCCGCTTCTAGTGGAAACAAGCCCTTAATGGTGGGTCACCATGTATAAACAAGGTAAAAAAATACCTGAAATCCAGTGCACACACCTAGGCATAAATGTAGAAGAAATTTTTTTTGTTCTAGAGTATAGATAGATTTAAATTACAGACCTTAAACAAGTATGTTGTAAATGACTATAATATGATAAATATCAGTATGTAATAAGCAATTACTTGCTCTGGACACTAAGACACAAACAAGACAGCACTGAGGCCAATGCATCGCATAACAGTATGAAGCTTGTATTCTCTGAACCCTACATCCCTTGTGTGTCCTATAATGGCACAGAGGATGGTGGTGGACAACAGAACAACAGGAAGCAGTTAGGGACAAGAACATTTACTGACATATTTGTGAAGTTTTATTTACACTCTTGCAAAACTAATATATACAAGAAAACCTAGAAGGGAGATAAGACCAAGATTGGCTTTTCTCTTCTAGTTAGGTTCCCCCTGAGAGGACCTCAGGGGTAAGGGCCCCCTTGCCCCTGAGGTCCTCTCAGGGGGAACCTAACTAGAAGAGAGAAGCCAATCTTGGTCTTATCTTCCTTCTATGTTTTCTTGTATATATTATTTGGGATGTTGGCCTTAAAGTAGTGCAACTCTTATATATAATCTTGCAAAACTAAACTACAGCAGCCACAATGAGAACTAATTTAATGTTAAGGTTTCATTAAGGTTTGGGCAGAAATTGGGAGATGAATCAATACAGAAGGTCTTCCTGGCCGACTACCATCCACCTTGCACGCGTGTTTTTGTACTGGTGTGTAAAAAGGTTTTTTTCTATACACAGTCCTGCTGGTCTGTAAATCATGTTTAATAGATTTTGATAAATAACGTACCATTGATTAGTAATGCATCATTCTAAATACTTACAGCAAATTCCAGGAAACCAGAATGCCCAATGTGCTAAGCGTTACATAGTGCTAACCCTCTGGGCGTCCTGCCTGTTTACTGCTTTTTTTAAAACAGCGCTATGGGTAATCAAGTGTAACTTGTTTAAATTACCCACCATCTTTTCCACCTCCTTCACATCCCCGGCATAATCAATGCTGCCAGCATGTGAGGACCCAGAGTGCCTATGCCTGCATTAACATGCAGATCAAGGGTGTGGGTCCCCCTACACCTCCTTGGCGGAAGGATCAACAAGAACGCCTACACAGAGAGACGCTTCTGGCTCCCCTCGGACAGTAAGCCCATGAGTTAGCACAGGGTGGGTAAAGTTTGTAAACAAACTTGCCCTGAGCTAACTTGGGCTTAATCCAAAGGGTGATGTTAGTGCTATTTGCTTGGCTTTAGAACCTGGTGCAGTTTGGGGTAGAACAATGTGTCCATTAAAGAGATTTTCCCTTACTTGTTTTTGGATAATCTTGTACAAGACAGGAAATGAGAGCAAAAGAAACACATGTTTACTTTTGCCTAGGTTCCTGTTGGAGAGATTTATTCACGTCTTGTTCTGGAGTGATAGCATTTTTACAGATAGAAAGTGAAGGAATCTCTCTAACAAAGCATTCAACATTAGTAAAGCCACAGCTTACTTTGCTTATTCTCTTGTCGCCATATGTCTTCTCAGCACAAGGGTAGAGCTTATGGGCTCCATTAAAAAATCATGCATGGCAATGCCCCATTTCATTCTGTAAGGAATACCTCAGCATCATTGGCTGCTATCAGCATAAAAAGAGAGAAACACATGGTGTGGCCTCCATCCTCTCCTGACCTCAATCCTATTGAAAACCTTTAACGCTTCCTCAAGCAAAAGATCTATGAGGAACGGAGGTAGTTTACATTTTAACAGCAGCTTTGGGAGGCTATTGTGACATCCTGTAAAACATTCAGAAACTCAAAAAACTTCAATGGATGCAAGAATTGTGAAGCTGCTATCAAACAAGGTATACTATATTAATATGTAACTTCACATGTTATGATGTTTTTGATTTAAATAGCTTTTGATTTCAGTAAATATGACCTTTTCATGAGCTTGCTTGGATGGACTATTTAGGAAAATCCAGTGATAATATCATTATCATAATCATTTGCAATGTGATGTAATTAATAATGTATATATCTGGGGTTGGGGTTCTCCTTTACTATAGATAAAGACTCAAGGAGTGATATTGTAACCATAAATACTACCCCTTGTACACATTGTAAAGATATAATCTAAAAAGTCTTCTATGTTTTCATAAAGTACTCTTAATTAAGCCATGTTCTGCTTACATTATGTTGCAGGAATTCCCACCAGTAATCTTTGGATTACATATTACCTTTTCAGTGCCCATAGAAATGCACTTTATAAGGGCCTCCGCCTTAAGACACCGCTATCTCTTCAGAGATCAATGAAAATGTACTTTGACTTTATTTGACTTGTATGTAAATGAGCCTTATTCAAATATTCGGCTATAATTGGCTGAAACGCCTCAGAGATTTCTTATGAAAGCAAGTATAGTATCTTAGTGGAGACCTATGTGAAGAATGTAGCTTCTTACTGTTTTGCTATTGATGTAGAAACAAAAATAGGGGAAATACCATAAAAAAAACAATTGGACTGAGATATCCTTCTAAGAATCGTGATTCAATAATATTTGTGAGTCATTATCCAGTACAAAAGTTACTTAGTAGCCAGGTGTTAGTACAAACGTACATATAGCAGCCATCGTTAGACTTGGTGGTCTAGAGCAGGGGCGTCAACTCAGATAGGGATGAAATAAAAAAAGTTGGGCAAAGCTACAGGCCAACCTTGCTCTATATTAATAAAACTTTTCATATAGAAACAAACGTTTTGCCTAAACACTGAATCTGGAGCATGCAAAGCATAATACTACATGTGGGTGGACTTACACAGTTGTATCAACTCCATTAGTCCTAGTGTATCCATACCCAAAACCTTGTTCTGGATAGACTGGGGAGAGATCATGAGGAGTCCTGTTATGGTTCACTCTTCTGCTTTTACTTTATTATCCAATCACAGAGGCTGTGTTGCCCGAAAAATTGAATTACTTGAGTATAAGGCGAGGATGGGAAATGCAGACGCTTAGGCTTAGTTTCCACTTGTGTGGAAGCCGGCGGCGCGGTTGCCGCCACTAAGAACCGCCGCCACTAAGAACCGCATCTCATGCGGTTTTTAGCGGCGGCCATTCACCCCTATGGCCGCGGTCAGTGCTGGGCGGCCGCGGAATCGACCGAGTTTTTAGGCGGCCGTCCGCGCGATTCCGCGGAAGGGGACTAGCCCATTGAAAACAACGGGCGCGGATGTATCCGCGCCGTGCACAACTGCGGGCTTCCGCTTCAAGTGGAAACAAGCCCTAAGGCTCAGAAACCCACAGCTTTTCATTCAGGAGGTTTTTTTCAACTAGCCAATTTGTAAGTTAATTTCTAAGCCCTTTAACAAGGTATCATCACCAAAATGAGTTCTGGAGATGTATAGAAGGGTTGTAGGAACAAAAGAAATAATATATTTCTATGTATTTTTTGCATAAATTAAGTTTAAAGTTATATAAGAAAAATTTCAACTTGTGCTAGAGATTTTTTTTCCCACAACCCTTCTCTACATCAATACCAAATGTGGTGATGATGCCATGTTCAGGGGCTATTGACTCAAGTATAAAGGTGGCCAAACACGGGTCAACTTTTCAATCGATCAACGTCCATGTTCGCGCTGATTGTTCGGGAATCGATTGCAGCCAGACTTTCTTGGAGCTTTACCCCACTCGTAGAAACCTCAATCAAACAGGAAACCCAAATGTTGGTAATTCCCTGTTCGATTGCCATTACTTTAGTATAAGTATCGAATAAAGTATCGGATCGTTTGCACAAAGTGGTGCGCATTAATTCTCTGTTCAAACAACTAATGCTCTATTGCAGCATGGTGACGTCTGGGCTCTGGGATTCATTAACTGAATGAACATGGTTTAAGCCAAACTTAATTTTTAAGTACATTTTGGGTACTGAAAAATTATGTTCATATGCATCAGGAAAGTATTGACTGCACATCACTTTTTCATATTTTGTTATGTTACAGACTTATTCCAAAATGTATTTTGTTCACGCTACACTCCATAATGCCAAATGAAAAAAGTTAACTTGAGATTTTTGCAATTTTGAGAAAGCACATGTACTTAGGTATACACAGCCTTTACCATAAAGCCCAAAATTGAGCTCTGATGCATCCTATTTCCCCTAATCATCCAAGTTCAGTTGATTGGATATGATTTGGAAAGGCACACGCCTGTCTATATAAGGTCCCACTGTTTACAGTTCATGTCAGCACAAACCAAGCATGGAGGAATTGTCGGTAAACCTCCAAGACAAGATTGTCTTGAGGCACAAATCTGGGGAAAATGACAGAAAAAAATTTGCTGCTTTGAAGGTCCCAATGAGCACATTGTCCTCCATCATCCATAGGCGGAAGAAGTTCACTCTTTCAGGGAGAGAACCTTCCAGAAGGACAACCATCTCTTCATCAATCCACCAATCAGGCCTGTGTGGTGGAGTGGCCAGACGAAAGCCACTCCTTAGTGAAAGCCATTTGACATCCTGCCTGGAGTTTGCCAAAAGGCACCTTAAAGACCCTCAAACCATGAGAAACCAAAATGTTCTGGCCTGATAAGACAAAGAATAAACTCTTTGGTGTGAATGCCAGGGATTACGTTTGAAGCATGGTGGTGGCAGCATCA
Organism: Ptychadena robeensis; assembly: GCA_036250615.1. NCBI lineage: Eukaryota > Metazoa > Chordata > Amphibia > Anura > Ptychadenidae > Ptychadena > Ptychadena robeensis. Next base: position 43,002,722 of record CM070039.1, read on the forward strand.
TGCTGTCGGAATGTTTTTCAGCAGAAGGAACTGGGAGACTAGGATAAAGGATAAGATGACTGCAGCAATGTACATCCTGGATGGAAACCTGCCGCAACATGCTTTTGAACTCAGACTGGGGCAAAGGTTCATCTTTCAGCAGGACAACCGCCCTAAAGCTAGCCACACATGGTACAATTTTAGCATTCAATCAATGATTTTCGATGAAAAAAAAGATTGATTGAACGTTAATCGATGTACTGCCCACATAGTACAATCGACGTTCATTGTACGATTTTAGTAAAATCATCGATTGAAAAGTGATCGGACAAGTTGGAAAATTTTGGTTGATTGATCAATGATCGAACTACATTTCTGAAAGTGTTTTGTTTGTTTCGATTCAATCATCTTGATGTGTGCTATTAACATATGACTACTTCCTGGGAAAAAATAAAGTTCCTGTTAAAAAAAACATTAAGCTCTGGAGAGCTCCTAAAATGGCTGCACCAATGCTTCCCATCCAACCTGATGGAGCATTAGAGGTTCTGCACAGTGGAATGGGAGAAACTGGCCAATAATAGATGTGCCAAGCTTGTGGCTGTGAATACTTATGCACATGTGATTTCTCTTTTTTTTTATATAAATCTGCCAAAACCTCAAGTATTCCCACCTTAACACACTGTATTCCTTCAATGGAAATTGGTGGGTGAGGCTGACAATGTAAACAGATCAGCAAGATCGTCTAAGTAAAAGGGCTAACATAATGCATTATGACTCTATGTTGAAAAATAGATGCCGTATTTTTCGGACTATAAGGCCCAATCTTTAAGCCCCAAAATCGTGGGGAAAAAGTGCCTGCGTCGAATGGTCCGAATGCGCTGTTTCTTGTCCGCTCGTGGTCGCGGTTTGGCTTCCTGCCAGCTCCCCTGGCAAGGAAATTAGGCCGGTGTCCAGATCTCCCATCTGAACTGTATTGCTTACTCCCGGAGCCCTGCTGGTATAAGCAATGAAGTAAGAGATAGATGAACTGCCATCTATCCCTCTCTCAGAGTCTGTGGAAACTGCAATCACTCTGCAGGTTCCACAGACACAGACAGAGAGGAAGAGGAGAGACTCTGCAGCTGTCCCATCCCCCACGCCGTTTGTATTACTTTCCAGATTTTGGATTCAGAAGATTTAATTTGTGTGTGTTAAATTTTGAGCATATTTAGGAAAGGTACGGTGATCAAAGTAGGGTACACCGTGTTTGTTTTCCCTGACCTCCCTCCTCCCTTGTACACATCGCCGGTGATGTGGGCTGGTAAATCGACTTGCCCCTCCATCATTGCGGACTGGGTTTATCTCAACCGCTAGGGAGGTTAACCTATCTGTTCTGAAACTGAGGTTTATTACCACAGCTAGAAGTCAGAAATCTGAGTTGTCACTGTCACAGAAGGAAACAGAAAATCTACCACTTACCACTGCCGTAGGGAGGAAAGGCTGTAATTGTAGAAATAAGAACTCCTGTTCTGTCTCAAACATCAAGTGGAGTGAAATATTCCCAACAAGCTACACACAGAAGAAGAAGGCCCTTACCATCATCTACGCTATCTCATGCAAGAATCAAGACAACCAAAAATCTTCAGTGCACACATCTTCAATGCAGACTGTTCAGTTCTATATATTTCTGGCCTGCTGATATGTGCGACTTTGCAACCATATAAAGTGCACTGAGCCAGGCTTATTTCATCTTTCAGATGATAGGGGACCACAGCCTTCCAAACCAGAGCAGCATGTTTTACTGGCATCTGGAGCGATCCTATCAATGACTTCTCAGAATCCTCCAAGTTTTATCAGTCTACTACTAATGTAACTTATATACTAAAGAAGTGAGACTAATCCTAAAAATGCACAGATTTTTATGATACTGAATAAATAAAATCGTCTGTCCCGCAGTGTAATTATATTTGGTCCAAAAGATTGTTTTTCATATTGTATTTAAGAATTTAAGACCACAGATGTGTCTTTTATTTGACATTTGATGTTACGTGTTATAGTATTATGCTTTGCTTGTGCCAGATACAATCTTTAAGTAAAACCTCAGATACCTCAGAGGTGTGTCACACTCTGTAAGTAGGATTCTGCTTTTTGTTACATGTATCAGATATTTCTGACCCTGAGTATGTCAATGTGATCTGATATAAAAGATAGTACACATAAAGTCAGTCACAATATCAGTATATCACCCAGAACTGATTTGCTGCTGTTATTTCTCAGTACATCAGCACATTGACCGAATTTAAAACCAAACATTGCCAAGTGAATATTAAAAATACAATAGGGATCAATTATTTCAATTGATTTAAATGATTTATGACTTTAAACCTTGATTTGAATTATAATATATCATAAAAGTGCCTTTATGGACCAATTCACCTATGAAGACTGTATTTGATATCATGCAATTTGTAAAAAGATATGCAAGATATTAGAAATAAGTATGCACAAAACAAAAAAAATAGGTATATATATTTACACTGCTCAAAAAAAATAAAGGGAACACAAAAATAAGACATCCTAGATCTGAATGAATGAAATATTCATATTAAATACTTTGTTCTTTACAGCTGAATATGCTGACAACAAAATCACACAAAAATTATCAATTGGAGTCAAACTCAAAATAAAGTGAAAACAACTCCTTAAAACAAGACAAAATGAGGCTCAGTAGTGTGTGTGGCCTCCATGTGCCTATATGACTTCCCTACAACACCCGGGCATGCTCCTGATGAGGTGGCGGATGGTCTCCTGAGGGATCTCCTCCCATACCTGGACTAAAGCATCACTCAACTCCTGAACAGTCTGTGGTGCAACATGGTGTTGGTGAATGGAGCGAGCCATGATGTCCCAGATGTGCTCAGTTGGATTCAGGTCTGGAGAAAAGAATAGAACGTTCTCCAAGGCGTATCTAGTCACGTCTCTGTCTCTGTCACGTCTGTCACATGTTCTGAGTGTGAGTGTGAACCTGCTTTTATCTGTGAAGAGCACAGAGCACCAGTAGTGAATTAGCCAATCTTGGTGTTCTCTGGCAAATGCCAAACTTCCTGCATGGTGTTGGCGTGTAAGAACAATACCCACCTGTGGATTGGAGGTAGTTGTCCTTATGCTAGGTTGTTGCCCTCCTACGGCATCCTCCACGTCTCCTGATGTATTGGCCTGTCTCCTGGTAGCGTTTCCACGCTCTGAACACTGAACACAAAGAAGGTATGCTGTGTTTGTCAGTGTAGTGTCCAGAGCGTGGAACATATTGGAGCATGGAGCAAATTGAAGACATTGTTGCTATGGACTGGTCCCCCCTTCCCCAGACCTGAATCCAATTGACCACATCTGGGAAATCATGTCTCGCTCCTCCACCAACGCCACAGTGCACCACAGACTTTCCAAGAGTTGGGAGATACTTTAGTCCAGGTATGGGAGGAGATCACTCAGGAGACCATAAGCCACCTCATCAGGAGCATGCCCAGGCATTGTAGAGACCGGCATGTGGAGGCCACACACACTACTGAGCCTCATTTTGACTTGTTTTAAGGACATAACATCAAAGTTGGATCAGCTTGTAGTGTTTTTTTCCACTTAAATTTTGAGTGTTACTCCAAATCCAGACCTCCATGGATTGATAAATTTGATTTAGATTGATTATTTTTGTGTGATTTTGTTGTCAGCACATTCAACTATGTAAAGAACAAAGTGTTTAATACAGATATTTCATTCAGATCGAGGATGTCAGATCAAGAAATGATTTTTCTATAACTATTACATCATCCTAGAACAGAAGAGCAGCAGACAAATTCAAAGTTGCTCCAGAGCCACTGCTCTCCAATGCTAGCAGAGTCTTTCTTAACCTCCTGAGCATTCACTCCACAAACTCACACCAGACCCAGCAACCTCACCGCAAGCTACAGTCAATGAAGTGTATTGCGGTCCCGACGATCTCCACCTCTTCGGCGTCACTGATACCATTGACCTCCATGTTATTGAGAAGGCGCCTGCTCTTTTCAGCACATCCCCGGCATCATCCATGAAAAAAAGGGCGCCATGGTCAAAATGGTTTTATTTAAAAAAAAAGGTTGTAGCTTTGTGTTGTCTATATTACATGTTAGATTAATGAACAATTTAATAGCAATATGAAATGCAAGTCCCCTGCTTCTCATCATCACCTCTTACATATGGACTTGAGGAACCAGGGGTCCTAAATTTTAGGTTTATCTATACGCTTCCATGACACATTCATAGTATTAGAAACATTGTAGTTCTCTGAAAAGCACATTTCACAATCCATAGTAAACATATCCAATTGCTGCTCTTATCAGGGTGGTGTTGACACCCTATGCTACCGAGTTAAAATAACACAGGATATCAGTTCTGTGTTAGGGGTTAAAAGAAACTGAAAGAGCCAAGTCAAGACTGGCTAAATAAATATCACACCCTGAGCAGTAGAATAATCCTATTTGAATCCCTTTCCTGTGCTGATGTGTGGGCACTGCTTGTCAGCACCATGAATGGAACCTTTCCTGCAGATAGTCAACTTGTAATAAAAACAATTAGCAGGATTCAGACATTAGTACAAATGTTAAGTAAGCAGAAAAAGAAAAGTAAACACACAAGGTATTGTGCGCTGTATATACATCCCCATTGTCAGGAGTCACATTAGTACATCATTGTGTGCCATGCATGGATTTGTGAGTGTGAGGCCCAGTTGGAACAGAACAAAGATCTTTAAACAATATGGTCTCCGTTCTAGGAAATATGAAATGTCTGGATTTATGTTTACATCACTCTGAAGGTACTGTTACATGTTAATATCATTCTTGCACAGGGTGAGTTAGTGTTATACAATGATTAGTATTCTACATGGTGTTACATATTTGGTGAACATAAGCTGGTGGTGTATATATATTGGTATTTATACAGTAAATAGTTGAAAGTAAACTTATATATTTACATGTAATGTTTGGCAGGGCAAGTAGACAGATTTTTGGTATTCATGGTAAAAGGCCAAAACATACCCCCCACCACCACAATAAGACTTCAGCAACATAGGTTGGAAGTGCTTTGCCCTTCTCTTTCTCCCCCTGGTTCAGGAACAAAGATGAAGACTGTTATGTCTACCTCTTGGCCCAACATATTTATTTAACCTATAACTAAAACTATAATGCTACATGAAAAGGGCACCACAAAAGTTTACAAGCTCATGTACTTTATACCAATCCAAACCTCAATTCAAGTCAGAAGTATCAACCTTTATAAATCATGATTAAGTTGTAAAGCCCGTCCTTCCATTAGGTCAGTGGTTCCCAAACTTGGGGGCAGGCCCACCTGGGGGGGGGGGCGCGATGGTATTCCAGGGGGGCGCAGGCCCTCATTCTTAACTCTAAGTTTGAATGGGGGGGCTCAATAATGTCCCTAAAAATAAAAAGGAGGGCCCTGCAAGGAAAGTTTGGGAAGTGCTGCATTCTTTAGGTGTTCTTATCTTTCGCCCCAGTGACAACATAGACTGCAGGTTGGCCAACCATTACAATCAAAGGAATTTCCTTCCCCAACTGACCACCACTGCAAGATGGGATTTTGCTACTGTCAAATTTCCAATAGTAGGTTGGCATTTCGCTTTCTTATTGGAGAACATTTGTTATTAGCATTATTACTACTGTGTACCAAGCAGTACTGAATGTGAAATACACCATAATAATCCTTATTTTGCTATAGATCCCCTTTATCTCAATGTCACGTTTTTACCATGAGCTGTAGATTTCGTTTGTAATTCTCAGAGGTTTTAATAGATTTTCTAGAATTATTAAAAATATTGAGATTTTTTTCTTTTAGGGGCTTAGCGGTGTAAGCCATTTTTTTTTAAAGTCCAAAGTGGATGAAAGTAAACTGTGGGATGCTTATTTATGAAAAAAAAATTCCTCAGGCCATACACAGGTCAGTTAGCAAGCAGCATACAAGCTGACCTTTCATGTAGCTTAACTAAAAAAGCAGGGTACAGACCTGCAGATATTGGCCAGATCGATGGCCGCTTCGAGTGCCGTGTGTGCTCATGGCCGTCTATCTGGCCCATACCATATGCGCCCATCCCTGTCTTCGAGCAGGATCAATCCATCCTGCTCGAAAACAGGGATATCGTACATGACCGTAAACCACGGTCAATGTCTATTGCTTTGCATGGAGACCACAGGGTCTCTATGCAAAGCAGCAGCTGAGCTGGAGACACAGCAGCGCTGTGCAGGGATCCTCTGCCATTCCTCCTTGCAGATCCTCTCCAGTTCTGTCAGGTTGGATGGTAAATGTTGTTGGACAGACATTGTTAGGTCTCTCCAGAGATGCTCAATTGGGTCAGGGCTCTGTCTGGGCCATTCAAGAACAGTCACAGAGTTATTGTGAAGCCACTCCTTTGTTATTTTGGCTGTGTGCTGTTAGGGTCATTGTCATGTTGGAAGGTAAACCTTTGACCCAGTCTGAGGTCCTGAGCACTCTGGAAAAGGTTTTTGTCCAGGATATCCCTGCGCTTAACTGCATTCATCTTTCCCTCAATTGCGTCCTGTCCCTGCAGCTGAAAAACACCCCCACAGCATGATGCTGCAACCACCATGCTTCACTGTTGGGACTGTATTGGACAGGTGATGGTTTTCTCCACACATACCACTTAGAACTAAGGCCAGAAATTTTCTTCTTGGTCTCATCAGACCAGAGAATTTTATTTCTCACCATGCAGGCTTTCATGTGTCTTGAACTGAGGAGAGGCTTTCTTTGGGCCACTCTGCCATAAAGCCCTGACTGGTGGAGGGCTGCAGTGATGGTTGACTTTCTACAACTTTTTCTCATCTACCGACTGCATCTCTGGAGCTCAGCTACAGTGATCTTTGGGTTCTTCTTAACCTCTCTCACCAAGGCTCTTCTCCCCCGATAGCTCAGTTTGGCCGGACGGCCAGCTCTAGGAAGCGTTCTGGTCAACCCAAACGTCTTCCATTTAAGGATTATGGAGGCCACTGTGCTCTTAGGGACCTAAAGTGCCGCATAATTTTTTTAGTTTTTTGTTTGCCACAATTCTGTCTCTGAGCTCTTCAGGCAGTTCCTTTGACCTCATGATGCTCGTTTGCTCTGACATGCACTGTGAGCTGTAATGTCTTATATAGACAGGTGTGTGGCTTTCCTAATCAAGTCCAAACAGTATAATCAAACACAGCTGGACTCAAATGAAGGTGTAGAACCATCTCAAGGATGATCTTTAGATGAGTGTCACAGCAAAGGTTCTGAATACTTGTGATCAGTTTTTCTTTGTAATAAATCTGTAAAAATGTCTACAATTCTGTTTTTCTGTCAATATGGGGTGTTGTGTGTACATTAATGATGAAAAAAGATAAAAGATTAATATAACAAAGATTGAAAAATGTAATGGGGGTCTGAATACTTTCCGTACCTACTGTATATATACACACACACACACACTGTGTACATTTTAAAGTGAAACACTGCATTAATACTGTTTTGGAAGACAACAGTTCACTGCTAGGATACAGGCCATTCAATATCTAAATGCACAGTAATGCCATTATTCTGACTTCAAAGTTTCTGTGTATAAAAGCCAAGTACAGATAGATCTTCATACATAAAGGAGAGGCACAGTACCAGCTAGCTCCTGGTTTTTGTTAGTGTTCCTTTCCCATGCGTATATAAGTGGCACCCTCAACCATACTTTAGCTCTTCACTTGGAGAAAGGTTGGCAGATCTAAGAAGGGTCTGTTCTGCATTCATTCATCCACCACATTCTGTTGCATTCATCAGAACCCCATACTAAGCAATCACTTTTTAAAATTGATTTCTTAACGGTTATGCAAGAGTCTCAGAGCATACCAATTTATGACGATGCTTGTTTGTCATTCACATTTCTCCTATCCCATTTAAGATTTTGCCTATTTATAAGCTAAAGTCCCCCTCCTCTTCTTTCCTTTTGCAAGTTTCCTTCACAAACTCCCAATTGTCACTGCCAATTAGTGCATTGTTAGCATACACAATGGCGTTACTGTAGCTAGTGGATGGTCTGCTTTTGTGCTTCTCCAGTCGGCCGTGGGGGCAGTCAAGTTTCATTTAGGGCTGAGCATAACATGGACAGAAAATGCCATCAGAAAACCAAAAGAAAGAAAGAGAAAAGAAGGAGGAGGTAGATGGGTGTTTGAGGAGGACCAGGGCAAGAGCATGAATGCTATTCAAGTGTTAGCCCAGCCTGGTGAAAGGGCCAATGTGCAGGCCTTACATTGAAAACCCCTCTTGCAAATACAAAGGCAAGCTAGGCCTTAGCAGTAATTAGTGCTCTAAACTGTGTTATGTCACTGTGCTGGTAATACCAATTGTCCCCATGTTTACACTCCCTCCCGCCAATCAAGCAAGGAGTATGGGGCCACTCTTCTCTGTCCTCAGCAGTGTGCAGCCTTTCTTTCAGCAACTTTATGTCTTCTTCGTTATTCTGGATGTTAACTCCTTGTTGCATTTCTTAATTCTTTAAATTTATGTTCAACACATGCACATTGTAATTTGCGGTTCACAGCTTCACTGCACTTCCATTACAAATGTATAGTGAAAGGTAAGCAACATCATCATCTCTTTTATTGTCTTATAGGCCATGTCAGCACTCACCTCTTCATTGTGACATTTTAATCCTTAAAGGTGCTTTACATTTTACTACACTTGCTGCAAAATTCTTCATTAGGTCACACAATGCAAAGTGTATGTTTTAATGTGTTCAGGGATTCCTAGAAAAAAGAAAATAGTGATATAGCGTTAAGCCTTTTGCCTTCCATTAAGATTACTTAACCCCATCTGACTCCCCAAGGGTTTGTAAACTCGTTCCTGATACTTAAGGCCCCCATACACTTGTCGGATTCCCACCGGATTCCGGCACGATTGATTCCGGGCGCGTGCACGCGAAACGATCGTGCCGGAATCGCATGCAGCCCACCTTGTCCAATCGATCAGGTCCGATCGTTCAGGGGCCCAGAATCGGATCCGACAGAGAACCAACATGTTGGTCTTTCTGATCCGATTCTGCACAGATCAGGGGGAGTTGCCATTTGTGAGGTGGACAATCGGACACGGAATCGTCCCGGAATCCGTTGGACAAGGTGGTATGCAGCGATGGATACTCTTAATTGGCCGATTGATCACACCAGCGATTCCCGGCAGAATCGCCAGAATCGATCGGGTGAGTGATCAATTGGCCATGGAATCCGACACGTGTATGGCTAGCTTTACTCATGTTTCCTACCACGCCTTTGGAATGTGGGAGGAAACCCACACAGACATGGGGAGAACATGCACACTCCTTGCAGAGTGCTTACCACCTGAGCCACTTTGCTGCCCCATAATGCTTACCAGGACACCCTGTGTTACATATTCAGTGATTTATATCTGTCTATATACATTTTTAATGTGTTTTATGGAATTTTGTAATAAAGAATTTATTTTTATCATTATAAATTAGTATGTACTCATGCATCATAAATACACCAATGCAAATAGCTTCATAAAGCTGTATTTAGTAGTAAGTTTCCTGCACCAAGGTTATTAAATCAATATATAATCCAACAGAATAGACAGAATAAATTCCTGGCCCCACTGCTCTGGGTCTCAAGCCATGCAAATTTTCTAGACGTTTTTGGCTTTTAGTAATATATAAGAAGAAAATGTTCATTATTTTACCCTTGGATCAACCACTAGACGGCTTCTATGGACAAATATTTAGGTAGCATTGGGTAGCAATGCCCATGACTCAAGATAGTGCTAGAGTCAGAAATTGAATTTAAAAATTGCCTAATTGCCTAATTTAAAAATTGTCAGACAGACCTGCTCCGATGTATGCTGAGATGCTAACGTGATGACATCATCACGTTAGCATCCCATTGCATTATGGGGCCCCTTCTATCGACCGGGCACCCTTTGTGTGCCGGCCACAAGCTGCATGAAGACACCGTCTTCATTGTAGCTTATGGCATCGGCTTGCCTCGGCCAGAGAATATCGGACATGTCCGTTCTCTGGCCGGCCGAGCTGTGGGGCGACAGGGATCTGTCGCCCCATGTGGGCACATGCCGATTAGCGGCCGATTTTTAACCTGACCGACGGCGTGAGCGCGCACGCCCGTCGGTCAGATTAAAAATCGGCCGCTTATCGGCATGTGTATGCCTAGCATAAGTGTGTAGGCTGCTACTAAAGGCAGGGCATACATTCCTTACCCAGATATCTTGTGCTTCCCATGTCCTATCAGAGTTGACTGACCATCACACTATTAATATCTGACATCATAGCTACATAATGCCTAGATTAGTAGGAGAAGGCGAAGCTGGAAGAAACAGCTTGCCTACTATTTGCCAGTACACCTAGATCAGACCACTATAACACCAAAGCCAAACTTTCATCTGACTATATAAACTTGTTCAACTGTAGGTGTACATACTGTATTCAGGGTAGAGGAACATTTAAACATTATATTATTACTCCAATAAAATGAGTATGCCATACAGTAGCAGGAAGTAACAGTGGATAGACCAAGTAATAACTGGTGTGGTGGGTGTCAGCGGACTAGATGCTAATATTACTGGCAGATAGCAATATTATATGTGGTTTCCTGTGAACCTCCATTGGTTGTCCTGACCCTTTATTCTTTATTTAGATATCCAGCCTTGTTTATTAACCTGGGACAGCTTAATGAGTTTTCTCTCCTGTAAAGGTAAGCTAATGTAACTTCATAAAGCATTCCTTCTTTTTTCAATGGTAGAAATCTAAAAAGCAAACATAGCTTAGCAATACCCAGGAAGCAAACAGGTGGCTGTATTTAGAGAAGGACAACATGGCCTATATGCTGACAGCAGATCTTCAATGTGCGTCATAAGCAGACAGCGGAGGCCGGTAGCTATAGCATTTGATTACCTGTACTTTGGACTTGCATTAGAAAACTTTCACAATGAATTGTGTCTGTTGGAGTTGGTGTCTCGTTTCTCTGACTCTTGTTTTATATATAAATATATGTGATATAAAATCAGCTCTAAGATTGAATTAGGCAAACTTAGCTGAACAGAGAAAAGGGGAAGAGAACAGACATTTACGAACATTACTCTTATTGTCTATTAACAACAGTGTAAAACTAGCACAATCCTTCTAAAAAAATCTAAATTGACCACATAGCATACTTATAAGCCAATTATTTGGTCTCTATGCTTTTCCAAGTAATGCATACTGAGTGGATTTGTACTTGCAAGGTTCTGTCTAAAAACACTACCATAGCCCAGTGATGGCGGACCTTTTGGAGGCCGAGTGTCCAAACAGAAGCACATAACCCACTTTTTTATCTTAAAGTGCCAACAGGGCAATCTAACCTGATGTGATTGTCCACAAGATGGCGTTGCCATCTAAGTTTGTTTGTTAACATTTCACCTGCCGAATATGATGTCACACCGAGCTGTAAAAATCCCGTCCTACCAAGCATAGACATAAAAACTTGTGAATGCCCTACCGGCTACATGTGCCGAGAAAAACATGCCATAGGTTCGCTACCATGGCCATAGTCTATAGTCCTGATTCAAGAATAGAGATGGTCAAAAATTTGAGTAACTGAATTTGCAAGTTAATTGCAAAGCCCTTGAGCATGAAATCATCACCAATAGAGCTATAGACAGGGATGCACATACTTTTTTAGTGAGCTCTTCAGATGAGTACCAGGAAATGGTATTTGGTACTCACCCCACATGTATGTGGTCTCCCTCACTGTCCTCTGCATCAGCTTCCTGCATGGTAGATTCTGCTGCAGATGGACATCCCTGTTCTTTATTTAGCCACCAATTAGTTGTCTCCATCCACAGATCACCAGCTGGCTTTAGGTCAAATGTAACTCTCAGTAGTACAACCCTGAAATTTTCTGGCTTTGTAACTAACCCCTGAGACTACCTGCAATCCAAAGGTCATCCTTTCATAGTCACATTCCAGCTGCCACACAGTGCTTTTCTCTTGTCAGATTTTACCCTTACATATGCCTACTCTGACTTTCATCCCGCAGACCTCCAACACCCTTAAAAGTATTTTTTTTTCTTGGATTATTAATTTACATTCCCAAATTTACACCCCTAACTGCAACCTTCTATAGTTATTCATGTTTCTCATGTTAAAATGTTATTCATGTCAAAATTACTTCTAAGGGTGTTGGAGGTCTGCGGGATAAAAGTCAGAGTAGGCATATGTAAGGGTTATCCAAGGGGCATAAAGTCTATACATTTAGCTGCGGCCGCCTAGACACAGAGTGCCTGCAAGTTGTTAGTACGCATATGAGCTGTTACAGTAATGCAGGTACGCATAGCATAGTTATTGGCCCCTTTTGAGTACCAGAGTACCCTTTATGTGCACCCCTGGCTATAGATGCAGAGAAGTGTTGTGAGAACAAACAATTTTCCCGCAGCCCTTCTCTACATCTCCAGCAATTTAGGCAAACATACCTTGTTCAGGAGCTTTGCAATGAACTCACAAAAAAGTAGTCAGTGTTGTTGATTACTACAGGTAACCAGGTATGGTTTGTGCTGGTCACTAATCGTGTTGTCTGCTGCTTCAAGCTGTAAAGTCAATGCAGATACTACAAGGCACCACTTGATTGGTTTTCATGTGAAGAAACCAATCGTTAATCTGGAAGCATTCCTCAGTTTATTCAATGGCTGATATGACATACAAAGGAAATTATGTATTAGTCATCAGTTACTTATTCATTAAAGGTTTCCAAAATATTTTCTAACAAATCATACTTTATTTGCAGGATGGGTGTACCTGCTTGATTATCGCTGTGTGACTATAGACACAATTTATAGGAATGTATGATTAAATTCTAAACCCAAGAACAAGAATGCATAATATTGCAGCTTAGTATTCTTTTTTGATAGCTTTTTTCAAACTTCAGAGATCCTAGCAGTATCTCTGCTCCTAGGGTGCCAAATCCCATTCAGTGTGTTGAATTTATGAAAGATTATCATATTTTATACCCTTATATATAGGAATAGCAGGTTCTCCCACAAAATGTTCTCCGTCAAAAGAACACCTGGGGAAGCGCATGATTCATTTGATTATCTGATAGGGTTGACCTTTCCTGATTGACAGGGTGGGATCATTTGATCATGTCTCATTTTTGCATCCTTTGTAGTCAGCCATCTAGAACAGTACTACAGACGAGTTTTCTTGACTCAATTGCCATCTCTCCTCAAATATATATTTAGTTTTACTGACCAATGACAGGAGCATTAAAGATTTTGTGATGCCTCTCTTCTGGACCATCTTTATCTTTCCAGTCTCTACAACTACTAGGCTGAATATTTATGATTTGGAAACAGAAAGGGAGTGTCTCTTAAACATAAATCAAAGCAAACAACTCAAGTCTTTAAGAGGAGAGAAATTGACATCTTGTAAAGCGAATGTGAGACTCAAGCAGGGGGACATGCTGGATCACTGCAGATAACAATGTTCAACGATTTTAGCTAAAAGTTGCTTTAAAGCCAAACTCAATAAGTCAAATCACTTATTAACATGTTTTATAATAAATGTTTGCTTGGGTCTTGGGCAATCAGACATTACCTAATCGTGTGCTCTCTTGGCAGCCCTTCTTCTACTAGATCAATTCCTGGCTCCTTGTTACCAAGCCTTTTCCAGTTATTCTGTGTGGTAGACTTCTATGGCTGCCTTTATGTATTATCCCTAACAATGGAAAACTTATGGTCCAGAATGGTTAATAGAGGACCTTGTGTCCAACATACATCCTGAGAGCTTCATCTGCCTCTTTTTCCACTTATTGTATGACCCTCTGGGGCTTTTGGGACAGCAAAATAGAATTTAGCCATGGGAACAATAAGACCAAAACTAGCCCTTTAATTTTTTAATTCGGCCCTTTTGACACTCTAGCTCCCATTCTCTGGAATAGGTGGAGATAATACCAAGAGCAGTGGTGTGCAACTGAGTTGAAATGGAGGGCCCTCTGCACCACTAAAGGGACGCACATAACTTTTTCAATTTATACTGACTTATACAAGCATTTTTTTAATGTGGAAATGACAGCAGACATAGCTTGAAGACATTATTTTTCATTTTTAAATAACAAAATTTTAAAATTATACTTCAAGCTATACTTCATACAGGGTAACACTGTAGTATGGTGATGCACATTTTGATTCAGAGGTTATGTGATGCAATATCCTATGTTCCTATGAGTTCCTATGCCCTTTGCATGAATTGTAAGGTTTCGGGGCCTGCAAGTGGAGGACTGAGGAAGGCTGCTGAAGAATGCCCAAAGTTCCCACCCTGGGCCACAGGCTGGGCACCTAGGACCTAGAGGAAGATTGTTTGGGTCTCCTAATGGCTGTAGTTTGTTGGCAATAGAATGCTATCAAAAGTGTCTTGTTATTAATATTGTTTTATATATATTTTCTTTTTTTTATTTCCTCTCTGGGCTACGAGAATTAAGGACACATTTGCTGGGTGGCCCTTACAGCTTCTTGCTCCGACCCCTATGTCAAAAAGTTGCCATTATGGTCCACAAGTCAAAACGTTTGCCCACCCTTGTAGTAGAATCTAGCACCTAATGTAATTTTGGTTTTGAACAACTCTGTTCATTTCTTTATATCATTTCCTCTCCTCTTTTACAAATAGAATGACTATTTGGGAAACACTGATTTGTGACATAGTGTCAAGCAGTCTCATATAATGATGAATCTACTGATCATGGACATGGTCTACCTCCTGCTGTGTGTCTGCTGTCTCTGACCCCCTTCTCTGCATACAATGAATATCATAGACGACCCTTTGGTGATCAGGAACTACAAATGAGGTCCACCAAATCAAGTATGTTGACCATCACTGCCCTAGACCTTACAATTAACTAAAATAAAGTGTGCTTTCATTGTTTTAATTGTTTTAATTTTAAATCAACCATCAAATATTGCTTTAAAAATCACAACTAAAAGGTGTCAATCAATTAAACATTTATTAGCAATTGAGGTTTATGAAGATGCCCCTGGTATCTGCTGTGAGTTGTGTACAAGTTGTGTATCCCAGGTCATGTTGAGGGACATCCTAAACACACTAAGCATGCTTTAACTCCTCAGCATAGTTTGACAGATAGGACCTTTTGGGTCAACAGGCAGATTTATCCTGAGAGCATTCTTCAATCCGCCTCAGACAGACGCCACACCTAAAAAGAAATGCTGAAAAACACCATTATGCAGCAATTCCGCTGCTGTAGCTTGTATTATGCTCTGTTTATTTAAAATGACCATGCCAATTCACCCCTGGTCTGTAAACAGCGCAAAAAAGGCTTAATGCTACATTAATCTACTTTTTCCAAACAATCAATGCATTAGGAAGAAGGCCATCCTAGCAGCCTGAAAATAAGTTCTACACAAAGTTAGTGAAGTAGAAAGGTCATAGCACAATGTAACCTATTAACCTCTAAGAAACCTGCGTTGGGTCTTTGTTAAGTTCTTGGAATGTGCAGCTCATTGCCTCCACCAATGATTTCATATCTGCAAGGCTCCATTATTTAATAGATCATTCTAGGGGCCGTCACAGTCTGGTAGGGAGCCCAATGGAGTCCCACTGTTATTGTCTTTTAACAACTTAGTATGATTATGCCATATGTTCTCCAGAGCTGCTCAAGCAATGACCATGCTTCATGAATTGCCAAAAGATAAACTGTTGATTTGAGGCATTCATAACATTTTCTTTCGAAAAGCACATGTCATTTATCTATAAAGAGATGTTCTTTGGTAGGGAATAGTAGGTTCTCCTAGAAAATGTCCTCACAGAAAAGAACTTATGGAAAAGTACATGATAAAAAAATTAGCTGACCATCAAGCTTTTTTTTTGCTTCCTGTGATGGCTAAGATAGGACCAGCCAACTCATCAGCTGATCAAATGTATCATGTATGCTTCCAGGAGATCTTTCCTAGAAGATCCCTATTAAGACCCGGTCCCTATTCAAAGGAAATCGCAAAATGGTTTTCCAACATTTTGGAAACCTGTTTGCTTGAGCTTCTTTGAGCTGGATCAATTGATCCCGCTTGAAAGAAGCCTGAAATAATGGATTCACATGTTCATGGTGCCGGACTTGGCTTAAATCTATTACAAAATCGAGCTGTGTTTACTCTATAGGGGTTTGTATGGAAACCAGGAGATAGTATCTAGATGAGAAAGTGAAGGTGGTGATTTTAGTAGCTATGGATATCATAATCACCTAGGTCTGAAGCCCATTGATCACATTGTACCTACAGGGCCAGTCCTAGGCCCTGGGCGGGCACCACCCCTTCTGGCGCTCCTCTCCAGAGGTGCACCTCTCTAGAGATGAACTTCTCTTTCCCCGGGCACCTGGGGGGGAGGGGCAACTGGACATTACCCCCCCTTCGAGCCCAAGGAACATTTCAATTTCAGCCTCTGTGTGGTTCATTGGCTCACCTCACCACCACTCAAGCAGCATTGCCACAAACCCCCCCCCCCCCCCCCCCCCCCCCCCCCCCCCCCCCCCCCCCCCCCCCCCCCCAAGCCTGAGGAACATCTCTGTTCCCTGCTGAGCTGGATTTGGATGATGGACGCGCACAAGAGATGGGTGGATGCCGTGCTGGGCATCCATACTGCCCATATGTAAAACCACCACTGGGTTTCTATGTATAACATGTGTGAAAATAAATCATGTTGCCTACAGAGAGCAATAATTAACTTTTCCAAAAAGAGCTATGAAAGGCAGGAAGTGAGTGGAGTCCATTAACAAGACATCGTGATTCAGATGCTTTTGTGTGAGAGGCCTCCATACTTCAGCAGACTGTCTGGAGTGTTGTATTCTGGATGGAACACCTTATGAGGCCCTCTCTTATTGATTGGTTAATCTCTTAAACATACACAGATTTGTTACAACAAGCCACTAGCTCCAGCAAATAGATTTGATATGGTATGGTAACGTATTGTTGTAGCCTTGTCAGGAAATTCCAGGAGAAGGTGAGAACAATGCTGACAACCCCAGTACAAATAGTGAGCCAAACGTACTAGTTGTTTTCTTAGTGATGTTTGTTCTGGCTCTGTACCAGACTCCCAATATATATCTTGGGGTTCATGACCACATCAGGAGCCAGAGACAACACTGGCAATCGATCTATATTATATACATCTCTATGTATCATATGTCATTTCTCACATATTTGGGGATCATTCATTAAACTAAACTTTGGATGGAAAAAACTTCACATTAAGCAGTGTATTCATTTTTTTTTGTAGATTTAAGTTGACGGTAAGGCAGCTGATTTACAGAAGATTGGGCATTGAAGACACTGAGACAATCTCAGAGGTTATGAAGGTACCATACACCTTACATTTCTTGTGCTGACATGGAGACAGATGGTGAAGGCCTATATTCACTGTTCCAAGGTGACCTCTCCATAAAACTGGTCAAAAGTTCCGACCGATACTTTAACTTTTTCATTTAACAGAATGGTTTAGGCTTTTTAGTTTAAATTCTCATGCGAAAGTCGATTTGAGTTGAAAATTATAATTGAACCAACTTGGCTGTCTGCCCAAACTTGGTTTGGGCACACACGGCAGTCCACTGCGAGACCACAACAAATCTGCATTGCTGCTGGCCTTCAGATAGTCTAGGGCTACTCAAATATAAATTTGAAAGGTCCACTTACCAAATTTCCATTCATTTTGATGTCCGGAATTTTACTGTGCACTGCCGGCGGATTTATATAGATATTCTCCCTATAGTCTATACAGGACACAGTTTCAAACATATGTATTTAATAACTAGACAAGGGGCACCTTACCAGTATATATTGAGGGGTCAGTGGAGGGTGAAAGGGGTAGGAGGACCTGAGGAGCCCTGGGATAGCCATTTTCTCTGCTCACAAATCTTCCTTTAGGAAATATTGATATAAATTCAAGCTTTTATTAACCTTCCTGTGCAAGGGCCCCCTACCACTAGCACTCTCTTTCCCCCCGGCCTGAGGCCTCCAGAGAATGCCTATCTAGGGGTGCACATAACTTTTTAATGAGCTTCTCAGATGAGTACCAGGAGATGGTATTTGGTACTTACCCCATATGTAGGGTGGTCTCCCTCACTGTCCTCTGTGTCAGCCTCCTGCATGGTAGATTCTGCTGCAGATGGACCTCCCTGTTCCTAATTGAGCCTCCGATTAGCTGTCTCCATCCAAAGGTCACCAGCTGGCTTTGGGTCAAATGTAACCCCCTGTAATGTTTGAACCCCCAGATCCCATAGCTGTTGAGCATTGCAACAAAATCTCTGTGTTCAACACAGGGATTTTACTGGACATGGAGCTAGGGCTTTACATATGCCTACTCCCTGACTTTTAACCCCCAGATGCTCCAACACCCTTTTTTGGATAAGTCATTTACAATGTGGCATCACTATCTGCAACCTTTCATAGCTATTCATGTTTCCCTGTGGTTATCCCAGTGACATAAATTGTATGCGTTTAACAATAAAAACGGAAAAAAATGGCAATCTAAAAAAGGAGACTACATCCAAGCAATATCTGATAGGGGGCTTTTTAGTAGGAATAATTGTGCTCAGGGACCTGAAAATTTGCATGGATGTAGTCTCAATGTCATGGTTCTACCATGCAGGGGTTCAAAGATCTATGAGTTCAAAATAGGATAAGCGAAAGCATGTATGCACCAGAGTAGTGCTTTATGCTCATAGGGAAGCAATATTTGATGGCTGTATTTTAGCTGAAATTTCACTTATGAGTCTTGTAGCTAGACGGGTGAAACTCGAGGTGTAAGTAGTAATAGGGGAGCATTACTGACCCTGAAAGTTTCATGATTATACTATGAATGGTTTTTGTGCTATGAATGTTCAAAGTTAGTGTCATACAGGTTTATTTAGCCTAGTTTCTACAGCACAGCTAGAGTGGTTGAGGGTGTGTCCTGTCCTGCGTTTTCATTGGCTGGGAGGACGTATCTGCGGGAGGAGCTACAACACAGAATCTAGCTCCTCTTCTTCGCTTCAAAGCATCGGCTCTCACTAGGAAGGAGAGGAGGAATGCGCCGCAGCCGCCGGTCCACATGTAACCCTATTTGGGTCCGGATCTGAACCGGGGTCCGCCTATTGAGTACCCCGGGTCTACTGCATCGTGTCTTTGACATCATCAGTGGCACCGAAGAGGTGGGGGGTGCAGCGCCATAGACCTCCATTATAATGGAGGGGCATCGCTTTCCCGGGCCAGTGTCATCGATGCGTGTAGAGGTGAGGGCTGGGAATCCCAGCAGAGTACGGTTTACTCTTCCGCGATTGCCCGTATCACACCATACCGCCAGGGAGATTTCAAAAGGGTTAAATATAAAAATGAATATAGCCTGATGGCCCTCTTCATTCCAAAAGGCTGATCAAATGTCAGAAAAAAACATAACTGCTAAAAAAAATTTAACACGTTTAAAAAATACCCCAAAAAATTTTAGGTAACAATTTGTTTAATTACTACATATAAATATGTTTTTGGATAGTTTTGTAAAGTCAATTTGGCGGTAGTAATTTCAACTGGACAAAATGGTAGAGATGGTTGAAATTCCACAGTCAAAATTAATTTCGACAAGAGGGCTTCGACCATCTCTACCTGCCAAGTGTATGATCTAACTCCAAAGGGCTGTCCAACTCCATTACCAAAGAGCCAGATCCAAACACATTTTATATATTTCTCTGAAGACATTTTATAAAGTATATTTTGGTTCATTAGGAATAATATATATAAATAAATATAATTAAGTTCAACACCCACAATCCACCTGTACATCTCCAGCAATGTTGGCACTGATACCATGTTCAGGGGCTTTGCAATTAACTCACAAATAGTGAAGTCCAAATTTCCCAACAGCTTAGCCAGCTTTGGAAAGTCTCAGTATAAGCTCATCATATGTATTGTCTGTGAAGAGGACTAGGAGCGTTGTGTCCTCCATGACATTTCTGCTTTATCATCATATAAAAGGTAATTCCTGCTTTGTCACTCCTTACCACCAACATATGAATTCTCAAATTTATTGAGAATATTAGGTGAAAACATTGTTCCCTGCGGTAATCCCAAATATGTTAACTCTCCTATAATGTGCCACATCCAAATAATATCATAAAAGAGAAAACCAAAGGGCCCAGATCCTGACCGTCCCAATTTTGGCAATGAGCTGGTGTCAGTTCCAGCCACGACTTTTAAGGCACAAATATAGACAAGGTATACAATTCATCCAATTTTTATTCATAAGTGTTCAGATATTTCCAAGTATATCATCAATATATGATAAAAAAAGAGTTTGCTACATTCTTACAAACATAACAATAAATATCAATAGGGCTAGTGGATTCAGGAGTGTAGGGATCTTAAGGCCCCCATACACGGGTCGGATTCCGACCGGATTCCAGGACGATCGATTCCGGGCGCGTGCACGCGAAACGATCGTGCCGGAATCGCGTGCAGCCCACCTTGTCCGATCGTTCGCGTCCGATTGATCGGGGGCTCAGAATCGGATCCGACAGAGAACCAACATGTTGGTCTTTCTGATCCGATTCTGCACACATCAGGGGGAGTTGCCATTTCGGAAGTAAGCGATCGGACACAGAATCGTCCAGGAATCCGTGGAACAAGGTGGTATGCAGCGATCGGATACTCTTAATTGGCCGATTGATCGGAGCTTCGATTCCCGCTGAGATCGCCGGAATCGATCGGATCAGTGATCAATCGGCCATGGAATCCGACACGTGTATGGCTAGCTTTAAGGCCCTCTACTCTCGTGAACCACCTCTTCCCATGAGAATAGTATACTGTCCAAAGGTGGGATGGGATGTGGACCAGATGTGGTCCTCAATATCCAACGCGTTTTGCCCAGTAGACTTCTTCAGCCAATTCGCTCTTTGAAGACAATAAAGAAAACATTTGGGGGGTTGTTCCTATATAATATAAAAACACATGCAATGTCATCAATTCTTAAAATTACAGTCGAAACCGGTACATATACAATGTTCTCAGGTATATATTACAGTTGCTTTCCATATGAAGAAAAGAAAAAAACACAGGTATTTTGAAAACCAACAAATGTTTATCTCCCTGGATTTCTTATAAATTCCCAGTGTTATGTAATTATTCAACATTTGTACTTACGTGCACCCAATTGGGAGTAGGTCGGTCCGGGCAGATGGTCCCAGGAGCAGTGGTAAGTGGATCCAAGCTGAGGCAGGAGTAATGAAATCCCAGTGTGATTTCAGTACTCCTCTAATGGAGGAACTGTGGTCTCCAGGGAGGAATGGGACTGCAGCTAACAGGAGGTTGGACTAGATTTGTGCCTTAAAATGCCCGGCTGGAACTCACACCAGCTCATATCCAAAATAGGAACCGTCAGGATCTGGGTCCTTTGGTTACAAATATTGCTTTTGCTGCTCATCACTTATTTCTGGTTGGCAATAATTACTTATATGAAAAAAAACAAGCTTGTGGGACTACATATCCCAGTAATTCATATGAAAGATTTGTATACACACTACAATTTAGGCCCATATAATTAAAGGTACAATGCAATGCAGCACAGTGAATGTCACGTTTTTATTTGCTATTATTTTACTCAATCATTATATTGGCAGGATCAGCTTCTGGTTACTTCAGTTCTGGACAACAGACGAAAATGTATTTGTTTTCTCTTGACTACAGGGAGTGCAGAATTATTAGGCAAGTGGTATTTTTGAGGAATAATATATATTGAACACAACCATGTTCTCATGAACCCAAAAACTCATTAAATCAAGCTGAATATTTTTGGACGTAGTTGTTTTTAGTTTTAACTATTAGGGGGATTATCTGTGTGGTGCAGCGTGACTATCTGTGCATAATTATTAGCAACTTTACAAAACTATTTATACCCATTTCAATTTGTATTTTACCAGTGAAACACTATACATCTCAACATTCACAAATATACATTTTCTGACATTCAAAAACACAACAAAAAACAATCATTGACCAATATAGCCCCTTCTTGCAAGGACGCTCAAAGCTGCCATCCATGGATTCCTGTCAGTGTTTTTGATCTGTGTTCACCATCACATTGCGTGCAGCAGCACCCACAGCCTTCCAGACAACTGTTCAGAGAGGGTGGTACTGTTTTTCCTCCTTGTAAATCACACATTTGATGATGGACCAACAGGTTCTCAATGGGGTTTCGATCAGGTGAACAAGGGTCATGCCATTAGTTTTTCTTCTTTATACCCTTCTTGCCCAGCTGCGCTGTGGAGTACTTGGGACGCGTGTGATGGAAGCATTGTCCCTGCACATGAAATCAATGTTTTTTCTGAAGGATGCAGACTCTCCCTGTACCACTGCTTGAAGAGGTGTCTTCCAGAAACTGCAGTAGTAACTGGGAGTTGAGCTTGACTCCATCCTCAACCCGAACAGGCCCCACCGGCTCATCTTGAGATAGGCCAGCCCAAACCAGGTACTCCACCCTCTCCACCTTCTGGCGTCTGAGTCGGACTGGAGCTCTCTGCCCTTTACCAATCCAGCCACTGCCATCCATCTGGCCCATCAAGACTCACCTCATTTCATCAGTCCAATAAACCTTAGAAAAATAGTCTTGAGATATTTCTTGCCCATCTTGACGTTTCAGCTTGTGTGTCTTGTCATGGTGGTCGTCTTTCCGCCTTTCTGTCTCTGCGTATTGCCACCTTGTGCTTTTGGGCATTCCAGTGATGTTGGCAGCTCTGAAATATGGCCAAGTGGTTGGCAAGTGGCATCTTGGGGCAGCTGCACGCTTGACTTTTCTCATTTCATGGGCAGTTATTTTTTTGCTCCTTTGTGTTCCACACGCTTCTTCTTGCGACCCTGTTGACTATTTGAAATGAAACGCTTGATGGGGAATTGTCGTATGATCACGTTTCGAAGCTTTGCAATTTAAGAGTGCTGCGAGCCCTCTGCAAGATATCTCACTATTTGACTTTTCTAAG
The DNA here is from genome assembly GCA_036250615.1 of Ptychadena robeensis. NCBI lineage: Eukaryota > Metazoa > Chordata > Amphibia > Anura > Ptychadenidae > Ptychadena > Ptychadena robeensis. Next base: position 43,025,737 of record CM070039.1, read on the forward strand.
CCTGTCAAGTCCTCTCGTGTTGACCCTTTGCCAAAGGAAAGAAGTTGCCTAATAATTATGCACACCTAATATAGGGTGTTGATGTCTTAGACAACACCCCTTCTCATACAGAGATGCCTCACCTCACATCACCATGCTTAATGGTAGTAAGGGGCTTTCGAGCCTATACGCTTGGAGTAGACAACATTAATAAAGAGGAATGATGTGTCAAATCCTCATTTGACTAATAATTCTTCAGCTCCTGTACTTTCATATGCAATGCAGATCTCTTGCACCTGCTTTTCGTTTCCTCCTGATTGGTGATAACAATGGACCCAGGGCCGTTCTGTAGCCATTTGTGCCCTAAGAAGATTTTCTTTGAGGTGTCCCCCCCCCCCGAGCACGTGAGAGACTTTAACGCAGCACCCTGCCGCCTCCACTGCCAGGTGGGTGGCTTGGTAGGCGTAGGTACCTAAAAAATTATATAAAAACAAGAGGGCCACCAGATTGCAAATTTCTTGTGGCCGATTCTGATTTCCGTTTTACGTAAGTGTGACCTGGCCGATTCAAATATTTTTTTGTCGATTTCTATTTTATTTTTTTGTAAAGACCTGCAATGAAAGCATATGAACATTTTATGTAGCAGACGGCTTATGGGGAATAATTTTTTGCGGCTTTTTTAGTAGGAAGGATTGTGGTTCAGGGACCTAAAATTTGCATGGATGTAGTCCAAATGTCACGGTTGTCCCATGTAGGTTTTCAAGTATATGATTTCTAAGTAGGTGAGTGAGGGAGCGATTCAAGGTAGGTTAGTAGGGGCTCAGATCAGGTAGGTGAGGTGAGGGGAATGCGATACAAGGAGGTGAGTGAGGGGAATGCAGTACCGGTAGGTGAGTGAGGGGATTCAGATACAAGGTAGGTGAGTGAGGGTAATGCAGATAAGGTCGGTGAATGGTGGATGCAGATTCAAGTAGGTGAGTAGGGGATGCAGATACAGGTAGGTGAGTGAGGGGATCAGATACAAGGTGTGAGTGATGTGATGCGATAACAGGTAGGTGAGTGAGTGATGCAGAGACAAGGTAGGTGGTGAGGGAATGCAGATACAAGGTATGTGAGTGATGGTATGCAGATCCAAGGTAGGTGAATGGGGGAGCAGATACAAGGTAGGTGAGTGGAGGGATGCAGATACAAGGTAGGTGAGAGAGGGATGCGATACCCGGACATCGATGTGCCATAAGGAAGCGTTATCTATATCTGTCCATTCAGCTGACATTTCTTGTAGGATAGCTTTAACATGGGTTGATTGTCCTTCAAGCTCGATATGGAAGGAGCTGCATACACTTACCTGTTTCATCCGCTCAGCCGATGCTTGCTGGGAACCCATGGTCCCCATCCACAGCAATGACGAATTATTTTCAACTTTCGCCTGAAAATTATCGAAGTAATCCAAAATCCGTTGATTGAATTCCTCTTTCAATTTTTAGTTTCAATTGTAAGTTAAGGGAAGTAGCTACACAAATCGACCAAAATTTAACCAAAAATCGAGCCAATCAAGCAACATTTCAACCTGTCCGATCACTTTTCCATCGCGATTTTGGACAAAATCGATCAATGATTGTTGCTTATACTATGTGGGGCACACATCGATTTTTTTACAATCCCCCCCCTTATCACTTTTTTCATCACAAAACTTCTTGAACGCCTAAAATCGAACCAGGTGTGGGCGTAGCTGTAGACTTGATGGTTTAGAAAGTCCTATATTACATGGTTTTGGTAAAATAAAGGAGATCTAAAGGAAATCTGACAGAGAAATCTAAAGGTTCTGGGGACCGAAATAAAAGTTCTGCATAATGAAGTGGTAATGTATCCTTGATGCATCTCGAGTAAATTAATTAGTCATAGCACCCTGAGTCCATAGGACCCCTAGGCATGCACCCTAGAGTCATCGGCCCCCTAGCCCATAGCACCCCTGAGACATAGGACTCCCCTAGTCATAGCCCCCTCGAGGTCCTAGTAACCGTACCCCCGCAAGTTAGCCCCCCGAGTCCATAGGACCCCCTTGTCATAGCAACCCCTGAGTAGTGGAATAAGTCACAGAACCCCCTACTCATAGGACCCCGCGAGTAATAGTAATACATCATAGCACCCCCGAGTAGTAGTAATAGTCCATAGCACCCGCGAGTCATAGGACACCCTCGAGTAATGTAATAAGTCATAGCACACCCCGGATCATAGGACACCCCAGAGTAAAGTAAAGACGTCTAGCACCCCTGAGTAGTGTAATATGTCCCATATCACCCACCGTCATAGGACCCCACAAAAGAGTAATAGTAATAATAAAGTCATAGCACCCTGTTTATAGGACCCCAAGTCATAGGACCCCCTAGTCGTATGTAATCCCGGAGTCATAGACCCCCTAGTCATCGCACCCCGAGTCATAGAACACCCCCAAATATAGTAAACGTTATAGCACCCCTGAGTAGTAGTATATGTCATAGGACCACACCCGAGTAATACTAAGTCATAGCACCCACGAAGAAGTCGTAATAAAACCCCGAGTGATAGGACACTCCGAGTAGTAGTAGAAGTCATAGCACATAGGACACCCGATAGTAGTAATAACTTCTAGCAACCTCCGAGTAGTCGTTATAAGTCATACCACCCAGGTTTATAGCACATAGGACACCCGAGTAGTAGTACTAGCCATAGCCATAGGACACCCGATAGTAGTAATAACTAAATAGCACCTCGGTATAGTTATAATGCATGCACCTAGCCCCCGAAGTCATAGCAATATACACCCCGAGTAGTAATATTAAGTAATTGCACCCCAAGTTATAGGACACCCCGAGTAGAAGTAAAAAGTCATTGCACCCTCAGCCCGCTGCGTACTCCAGAAGCAGTCACGTGACTCCTCACCTCCCCGCACTCAGCGCTCTTAGAAATACAGCGACGGTGTAGCCATGGTGGGTGTGGCCGAACAGAGTCCTTCTCCAATCACAGGCCGGGGACTGGTCCTCATTGACAAATGGGCGTTCCTGAGCGGGTCCCTATTGAGCACAGGTAGGCAGATAAGCGAACTCGTGCTGGAGCCGGGGAGTCTCTCTGCAGCTGTCCGAGCACCGACATCTCCCCATCCCATCGTGCAACCCACAGAGACCTCCATAGGATCTGCCCAGAGATCGCTGTGACACCGGTGACAACTTCGTCCTGATTCCGGTGTATGGGACACCCCGAGACATGGCTATGGAGGACAATGTTTATTCCAGCAGAGAACCGTCCACGGCTTTCAGGGATTCCGCGTCACATGAACTCCAGCAGACGGGACTATGGAAAGTTTTGTGACTGTGTTCATGTCAGCCCGTGTATTCCATCATCTGTACGATGTCTGTACCCGACAAGACACATCGCCTGGAATAACCCGATCCCGCCGGTGAGCTCCTCTGCCCCGATCTTCTCTTCTTTCTATGTTTAAATCTTCCACAAGTGTGACCTTACCGACCCAGAGACTCAGGTACCCTGATCCATGCCAGGCAATGGGAGTCATGTCATCCAAAGTTCACCCACAATTCATGTGTTTCCTTTATTCAATTCTAAACTAAAATCATTAACTTTATTGTTGATGCAATTTGTATAGACTGAAATAATTAAATTTCCACTAAAGAATTCTATTCCATAGATGTTTATATTCAGCAGTGTGCATGTCTATTTAGAAATGACTATTAATAATGGTTTGTGTGTGTGTATGCGCACACCTGTATCTATCTTGTTATAGTTTATTCTTAATTTGTGTCAAAGTTTGTGTTTATGAATATCTGATGTTCATTATTCTTATTATTATTCTTCTATAAAGTCCTAACCAACTGGAATCTTGTATTGCAGGAGATCCTATGTGGAAGTGTTGGGATCTGCTCATCAGAGGAGCCTGTGATTTCTGGTCGGAGTTGTGTCAGATGTAAGGAGCACAAGATTGGCATCTCTAAGCTAGAAGATGGCAGCACGGCTCGGTGTGATGGTTGTGGTTGGCTTTGTGCTTCTCCTGCAGCTCCCGGCACCTGTGTCTATGGCCTCCAAAGCCATTGTCTGCCAGGAGATCACGGTTCCCATGTGTAAAGGCATTGGATATAATTACACCTACATGCCCAATCAGTTTAACCACGACACTCAAGATGAAGCCGGCCTGGAAGTTCACCAGTTTTGGCCTTTGGTGGAAATTCAATGCTCGCCTGACTTGAAGTTCTTCTTGTGTAGCATGTATACACCCATTTGCCTGGCTGACTATAAGAAGCCGTTGCCACCCTGCAGGTCGGTGTGTGAGAGAGCAAAGGCAGGCTGTTCTCCGCTGATGAGGCAGTACGGCTTTGCCTGGCCGGAGAGAATGAACTGTGATAAACTTCCTCAGAATGGAGACCCAGAAAATCTCTGTATGGATTATAATCGGACAGAGACCACAACACGTCCCCCTTTCTTTGCAAAGCCTACCTACCCGCCAAGGGGGTCCAAACACTTGACTCCGAACAGGCAGGCGAACAGTGACTGTGATGGAGTATGTAAATGCAGAGAGCCTTTCTACTCCATAACAAAAGAATCCCATCCGCTGTATAACAGGGTCAAAACTGGCCAAGTGCCCAACTGTGCCGTGCCATGTTTCCAGCCCTACTTCACTCAAGATGAGAAGACATTCGCCACCTTCTGGATAGGCTTGTGGTCCATCCTCTGTTTCATCTCAACTTTTACTACAGTGGCCACTTTCCTCATTGACATGGAGAGATTTAGGTATCCAGAACGTCCAATCATCTTTTTATCTGCTTGCTATCTTTTTGTATCCATTGGGTACATTGTCAGACTTCTGGTAGGTCATGAAAACGTTGCCTGCAATAGAGACTACATTCATTATGAGACCACAGGACCAGCTCTCTGCACAATAGTATTTTTACTGATCTACTTCTTCGGAATGGCCAGTTCTATTTGGTGGGTCATCTTGTCTTTCACCTGGTTCTTGGCTGCCGGCATGAAGTGGGGCAACGAGGCCATTGCCAGCTACTCGCAGTATTTCCATATGGCTGCGTGGTTGATACCAAGTGTCAAATCCATAGCTGTTCTGGCATTAAGTTCGGTGGATGGCGACCCTGTGGCTGGAATCTGCTATGTAGGTAACCAAAACCTGGACAATCTTCGTGGTTTTGTGTTGGCTCCATTAGTCGTTTACCTTTTCACAGGAACAATGTTTCTCCTTGCAGGATTTGTGTCACTTTTCAGAATTAGGAGTGTAATAAAACAAGGTGGCACCAAAACTGATAAACTGGAAAAACTGATGATCAGAATAGGGATTTTTACCGTACTGTACACTGTACCGGCAACCATTGTCATTGCCTGCTATATATATGAACAGCATTACAGAGAATTCTGGGAGAAATCACACAACTGCTCTTGTCCCGGAGACAAGAAGAGAGCCAGGCCCGAGTATGCCGTATTCATGTTAAAGTACTTTATGTGCCTATTGGTGGGAATAACCTCAGGGGTATGGATCTGGTCTGGAAAAACATTGGAGTCTTGGAGGAGAGTCACAGGTAGATGTTGCAGAAGCAGTAAATCTATGAATGCCTTAGCGTTCAGTGAAGCCAGCACGGCGCTGACAGCAAGGACTGGCTTACCAAGTTCAGCTTTATACCACAAGCAAGTGCCATTGTCTCATGTTTGACCTGTGTGTTTCTTGCACTGTGCAACTTACTGACCCCAATAGATCATTAGGTTCTACAGGCACCTCCTTTTATGTCTTTGTACTGCTACTGTTTACGTTGAGCTCTGACAATCTATACGGTCACTTGTGTAAAACCATAACATTAGCCATAGGTATACCACCACCTTCATTCAGAAGTTCTGGAGACCATTCTCAGTGGTGGAGCTTTAGAATGATCTCTAGTGATAGTGGCTTCAGGAGGCCACAAGACAAAATGAGAGTTGGCAATGAAAATCGCAGTAGTTGGTCTATGAGAAGTCTGTATACATAGGTACTTAGCAGGTTCCTGGTTAGATGAGCACCCAACATCTATATATGGAAAAGACTCAGAGAACCTAATGTATATAAGAGGCTTGATGTACACTGAGATGTCCTTCAACCCACATCAGTTGGGTTACAGGATATTTCTAACCGGGTGGGCGTTATTACAACTAAACCTTTAACATAACCATATTCATTGGTCAGCTGGCATCCCTTCAACTTTTTTTATGCCAAATTTTTCTTCCAGTTTAGAATGATCCAAATGGTTAAAGTTTTAGAGACAATATGATATCGTTACAGTTTTTTTTCTCAGTTCTCATCCAAAATGTGCTCATTTTTTTTTATATTCTCCGCAAACTAAATGATACCTTCCTAAAATTATATGACTTTTACTGTCGTGATTTATGTGAGTTGGGTTGAATGACTGTTTGGAGGTTTTATGGACACAAGAAGCAACAGCGCCACCCACAGGTTTGATAGGGTACTACCCTAGAAGACAGAAACCCAACTGTGCATAACTCTAAATTAAAAAATAATATTCAACAAAGGGGCTGCTGCATCGTACAAGCCGAAGACTGTTTCCTTTAACTTAAAGTTAAGAATCTATTAACCCAACAGGTGAGAGTTTATTTAACATTTTTTAAACATCTCATTTGAACCCTATAACTTGGCACAAAATAATGGAAGTGATTTACACCCAGTAATGTATTCTCATATCAAGACCTTATAAAAGTTGGCTGTTGGCTTGTGTGTAGGCATAGCAAGGCATGGCAAGCAACCTTGTGACTTTTCATGAGTAGCATTTTACATGCTGAAAAACTGGTCACTGTGTCCTGTTCTAGTATTTGTTTTGTGATGCTTTGTGTAAGAAGTATCCGTCCCACCTTCTTTATGTATACAGTGATAAAAGGCCCTTGTGAATTCCACGTGTTTTTTTTTTTTTTTTATGGCATTACAACATGGCCGTATAACAACCACAGAGCTGATGCATGAAGATTGTTAATGAATGATAAAGTTCCTATCCATGCATAAGAAACTATACAGAGGGGAATTTCTTTTTTACTTTGACCCAAAAGTCCATCTATACAAGTCCTACAACCCAAATATTTAGACAATCATTGTTTGGCAAGTCTACATAGCGCTTGTTTTGTGGCATATAGCTTTAGGTGGACAAAGAGGTTTAATCAGGGGCACTTGGTCTTGGCTATGCTATCAGGCATTAAAGGTTTGAATTGTGGATGAAAATGTAAAAAAAAAAACAATTTTATTTGAAAAAATATGTGATTAAATTATGTCAGCGTGCGCCCTTAAAAAATCCAATCTGTACATATATTATTTTATTTTTGCCACTTTAATTAGATTGCCTTGTACCCTTTACATTTCTCAATAATGGGCTCCAACTCAAAACTGTGTGCTGTTGAAAAATTTACCAAATAACTTATTAAGAGTTTACATGTCTGAGCTAAGAGATCAGGTAGAACAAATATCATGAAAAAAGAATGTGAAATACCAAATGTATTGGCTGTTTCGGTCTTGCTTTCACATGCTCTGCTTAAGGAACTTGATAAGCTCCACGGGCTCTTCAGTCCTCTCCTGTTTGACAATGGCAAACAAGCAGAGCCCATTGTGCAAGTTATATGGCATATTTGTTTGATTTGCCAAAAAGGTCATTAAGGGAGTGTGATGATTTCAAACCTGTTCAGGTGAAATTGGGCTGAATAGTCAGGGGGAGGTGTAGATCAGAGAAATTTGAAATGGATGGTGCTTGTAGGTCTACTGCTTATTACTAAGTGGTATGACCCATATGGGCTAGAAATATGAAAGCTCGTCTCAAATGCTTGACCCTATACACAACGTGAGTATGCTTGATGTATAGGGTTAGGCACTCGACCCTCTGACTCAAATAAATTACAATATTTAAAGCTAAAAAAAGGGAAGCCTGCAAAATAAAAAAATAAGTGCATTCTGAAGATTTAGAAATTGTGACTGCTATGAAAACTAAACCTGTGCTTGGATTACTCCTGACGTTTTTATAGCGACTGAACCCATAAACCAGTCAGCCTTTATCCTGACATGACATTCTTCATATAGTATAGGAAGGATCTCTGTGAACCCAGCGTGATAGATTTGATTGGCTATTTACTTCTCCATATAAAGTCAATCTATGTGTCTAATATTGCTGAAGGATGGATGTTAAGATCTACCAGCTTATTCATTGTGTAAATGTAAACATTTAACAGGTTGTTGGATTGAAAAAAATATGTAGACACGTAGAGCTATGTTGACCATGTATATTGCTTTACAATTGCTAATCTGTAGTTCTTATCCCCCCCCCCCACCTCAACTTAATGCAGGTGGTCAACAAAGACATGCTTAGTACCCTGATGTCTGCTTCATGTACAATGAGGTGACTTCAAACAATCAGCACTTCAGTAAATCACACCACCTACCTACTGTAATAAGCAGCTGTGTCTGTCTCTAACCAAAGATGAGGGCAATGATCAACTGAAAGGTAAAGCTCACTTAGTACATCAAAGTCACGCTATATCTTCATAGATGCGCAGACCAGTGTGTGACATGTCTGTTGTCAATGTTTCCAGGAGGGAAATCTCTAGAAATAGATCTGGAATTGTTAGAATTGCATTTCCTATAATCATTCAGGTTTCTAAGGATTTTATTGTTATTGGTTTTGTTAATGACCTGTCACTCATTAAATATACACATTACTGACATAAAAAAAGTAAAGGGAATTTAATCTGTACGATTACAATATCTTTGTAATCAAATTTCCCTACGATCAATGTCCAATTTGATTTATGGTTGATGTTGGTTCGATCAATGGAAAGTATAATTGATGGAAGTCAATCGCAACACAAATCTTTGCCACCGGATGTATAAGTTTGCTAATTATTTAAATTGAACCAAAATCGGTCGGGCACAACAAAATAATATATGATATACATTAGATGTATACTCTGATCGATCAATATTTTCCAACATATGCTCACTTTTAAAAAAAAAAATTGTGGACAGGCATCGATTTCCAGGTGATCTTATTAAAATGAAAAATGGATAGATTTAAGTTAAGATAGGTTTAGGTAAAGAACGGGAAAATTGAAAAGTGTATGGGGGGCCTTTAGTATTGCAAAATGAAGATAGTGGGTCCTGTAGAGTCTCAAGTTTTATGGTCGATTGTGTAATTTGAGTGTACATTATAGCAACTTCATTTTAATTTTTTTTTTGGCCTTATTAAAAAAAAAAAGTACAAAGAGCAATGAGAATATGAAAAGTATAATTAGCTCATCCTAAATCTGGTTGCATTGTTTTACTGAACTTCTCATCTCACAGTTACAGTTGGTACTGCGTTACCGTAAATGTAATGTCATGAAATCATCAGAAATGTATTCCTTAGCATTGGTTGAGTACCATTTCTCTTAGGACTGTTCCTAATGATAAGGATGATAGGAGGGCCATTTCTAGCCTCCAGGAAATTCTGACTTCCGGAAAGATATTTGCATTTGATTTCAGTGAGAACCAATGATGATGATATTGGGAACTGATCTGTAATAATAACAATATACTGTTGTACTTCATTCTTCCTGTTATTTGTTTATGGCTCTGCTACTGGTTAAACAAGACCTTCCATGAAAAATATTTAGGCCCCTTCTTATTCCCTTATTACCTATAATATATAGGTTAAACAAGTACAGGTAGCAGAAAACTTGGGTTTAATGTTCTCTCACTTCCTTCTTGTTGAAAGCCCCATCATACAATGCATTGGATTGACTTGTGATATTTGTCCTTCTCTGCATTCCATGGGACTCCATAATGAAAGGAGGCTGTCTCCCCAGGGGATGCAGAAAACCTGGGACTGGTCACACTAAGACAGTGGTTCTCAATCTTTTTAGATCCGCGACCCTGGAAGTGATGCCACCATCTGTATTTGGAATGCCGAAGTGCCACTGTGGATTGTCACTTACATATTTCAAATGAGGTTCGTGTGATGTCCTGTCCTTCCTATTTTGCTACCCCACTTGTGATGATGATGTGAAGGGTGGGGAGTTAGGAGGGAGAGTATTGGCCCATCCCTCCGCATGGGACGTGACGACTGCTGTGATGGTTGTTCGACCCATGAGGGGGTCCCGACACACAGGTTGAGAAATGCTGCTCTATGAGGTCCCTTTTTTTTTTTTTTTTTTTTTTTTTTTTTTTTTTTTTTTTTTTTTTTTTTTTTTTTTTTTTTTTTTTTTAAATGGAAGAGTTCCTGTATTCTTTTAATTGTTAACGGCAAGCAAAATTTAATCATCTACTGGATAAGGTTAATTATCTAAAATGTACGCAAGCTCTAATTTAACTGAAACTGTTCCTATGTTTATCATGCCACTTTGTATCAGACTGAGATGGTATAGTTTTGTGTGTAACCTGTTAAATATGATCTCAGATTTTTTTTTTTTTATATTGTAGTGTATTTTCACATTGAAATAAAACTACAACCCCCTCCCCCACCATGTATCATGATAATCTCTGGCGCTGGTATATTACCAGTGAAAACAGGTTTATTGTGTACAAACCTCCCACCAAAGCATGTTTATCCATTCCCAAGCACTTACCATTGTTGCGCAAACACTGGGACCCATTTTAGGGGCACACAATCGCATGGTTCCTTCAGAAGCTGATGGAAATGGACATTTTGTATGTATCCCTTTTATTTCAAGTACATTATTTTGTATTTTGTGTAAATTTTGACATTTTATTCAAAGAAAATGTATTAAAGACTAGTTATTTATCATGGAAGGCAAAATGTGTCTATTTTTGTTTTGTTCAGCTGTTCCTAATAATTGTAGAGAAAAAATAAACCTTACATTTGATTGCAAACTGATTTTTGCTTTTTATTTTCGCTCCTTGTTGGCCTGTTTCAGTAAAAATGGAATTGATTAAACTATTGTTACTTGGTAATACCCTTTGAATGGGATACCGGGTTAATTGCATCTAAAATGCCTGTTTTGTGTTTTTTAGCAAAACTAAAATCAGTGATTTTGGTCGTATTAAGCTCGAACCTTCCATGTGGTACTACTTTTTGGATTCGCTTCCGATCGGTGTCCAATGAATTTTTGTATTAATGGTTAGATGTTTTTTCAGAACATCTTTAAAACAGCTCAGATCTTGGGTGTTCCCACTATGCAGTGTTCTATTACTTATAAATACAGCCCATGGAACAATGGGGTTGAAGACACGTTGGATTGGAAAGCTCAAACACACTTTGCTGAAAAAACTTGAAGCTGTTCTGTACTGTTGGGGGGGGGGGGCCCAAAAATTCCATTATCACCTTTCCGTAGTCTTCATCCAGGCAACCCAATTCCAAAACATATACTTATATTCCTTGCTTCCACACTGCCATACTTGCAGAGGTGAGTCTTCCAGGATTAAAGATGGAGGAACATCCAACCATCAATGATCCGTCCCTTCAGTGTCGACATGGCTGGCTGCTGGGCAAACGGAGGCTTGGGAAGGTAGATGTCACTGTTGATGTTTACCTTGCAACATCACTGGAGAGGTGGAGTGTCTTTTGGATTAAGAGGACTTTATTCCAGGTAAGTTTTTATTTTTGTATTCTGATATGCTGACACTGGAACAGGAAATTAGGTGTTAGGTCAGCTATAATACTGGCCTTTAAAAAAAGATTTCATAACGCAACAGGTCTTTCAGCATACTACCTTTAAAGCTGTGTACCCACTGACTTGTCAGAGTAGCCATGCTGACCCAAGTTCAGTGCCAACATTTAATATATAAGCATTAGAAATGAACCATAAAAAAAATTAAAAGGGCTGAATCTAATGAATTGTAACATACCACTAAAAAACGATGCACACCTCATACGACCATTTGTAAGGGGACACTTTACCAAGATCAGATGGGCATTGCACAACACAACACTAAGAAAGGGGGTACAACACTATATCCCACCCAAAGTAAGAGGCCATGACCCCAATGTAAGTAATCATTTGACTGACACAGTGCCTACCCCAAGCACACTCAGCTTAAGGTTGGTTTGATGCCTATCAGATTTTTCGTGGTAATGACATTTAGGTGCAGCTTGGTGCTCAGGGTTGATCTGTAAATACAGGTTTTACTCAAACTTTAATATTGCTGTTAATTGTTAAGGTGTGATATGTCTGCAGTTCATTAACCTAATAAAAGGATGGCCTAATTAAGGCTAAAGTAATCCTTAAGGTTTTTATTAGGCATTCTCTTTAAATTGAACTCCAGCTCCTGCACTTTTGTAATATGTGGTCTTGGTCCAGCGCTAGACCATGGAGCCAACTGTACACATTCCAAATCCTAAATGAATGCTTCGTATTGGGGCAAAGGGAGATGATTTGAGTGGCTTCATCTCCTGTACTAAAAAAAAGAATAATCTTTTTTAAAAAAAGTAATCATATGTGTATGAGAAATGTGGACAATTCACTAAAAGACTAAAGCTAAATTTACGCTGTCGTTTGCAAGGTCGTTTTCTGGTCTTTTAAGCGACCAGAAAACTACCTTGCTTTAGGCTCCCATACACGGGTCGTTGAGTGATCCATCACCGTGTGTGTTCACGGCGATCAATTGAGTTCTGCCCACCCTGAACAATCAAGCAAACAAAATTGGAATTGACAAAAAATCGAATCGGACATTGAACTGACAAGTCTTTTTTATTTTTGGTCGATCATTTGGCAATCGAAGTACGTTGATGGACCCATAGCCCTATGCAGGCGTCTTTCCGATCGATGGATTTTGTGGAATCGACCATTTTGGAGATCGGCCCATGTCCAAATCTACCACAAATCGGATTTCCATGGTGGTGTTCCAACAATTCCAAAACGATCAATCACAGATTCCACGATCGCCGGGAATGATCGGATTTCAATCGATGACAAATTAACCCATGTATGGCTACCTTAAGTTAAAAATGGAAGCCAATGAGGTTGTTTAACCTCCCTCCCTAGGTTGAGACGAACCCAGCATGTTCGCTCTGGACGTGCAAAAAGTGCACTGAACGAACTGGGTTTGTCCGCCACTGACCCCCTGCAGGAAGTCTTCCGTAGGTGGGAAGATCCCTCTCCAACCACCACCCCCCCTCCATGGAGGGGGGGGGGGAGAGAGCGATCCGTGGCTTTTTCATTTAAAAAAAACTCACTCTGACCAGATTTCTATTCTGAAACTGTGTTCAGAGGGGTTTGACTGTGAAATCTCAGTTTGCTCCGAGATCACAGCAGAATCTCTCCTCCCCAGCCGGAGTGTCACATCACTACTTCCTGGACTCCGGGGGGGTGGGGACACTTCTTCCATCTCAGAAAAAACATAAAGTTTTCACAATTCAATCGCTCTGATCACAGCTTCTAAATAGAGAACTGAGGTCAGAGTGATTCAAGTATGGAAACTTACTGCTTCTTTTGAGAGGAGAAGAGTGATGTGACACCGGCCGGGAAGGAGAGGGCTGATCTCAAAGAAGCAGTAAGTGTTCACAATCCAACCACTCTGCACACAGTTACTAAATGTTGTTAAGATTGGTTAAAGTCTTAAAACTTACTGCTTCTTTGTTGTGTGCGGATCCCTCCTTCTCCCTCCTGGGGTCACAGACATAATGACGTGACACGGGGGGGGGCGGAGGCATTCGCAGACGGCGTGATTTTTCAAATCAGACTGAATATAGCTTTCTCCTTAGAAAGCTGTATTCAGTTTAAATAAGGGTTTGTTTACACTACAGTGACTACAGTGACTGTCCCTCGACCGTGCCTGACTGCGCCCACAGGAAAAGTTAGCGTCCATAGTGAATATGGACGCGGATTTTGACCGTGTCCATATTCACTATGGACGCTAACTTTTACCACGTCCAAAAATTTCCTATGGGCGTGGTCAGGCGCGGTCGAGGAGCAGTCACAAGAAGCACATGCGATTGCGTGGGCGACCACGTGTGACCGTATGCAAAACCGCGGTCGGTAGTGGACGCACGGTTAGAACTGCATTCATCCGCATCTGACCGTTGTAGTGGAAACAACTGAAATAAAGCCTCGCCCCCTCTCTCTGTCATTTAACTCTCTCACCCCCAGTGTGATAGTACAGAGGACATCACACTGGGGATGGGAGCGCCAAATTCAAGACTTTTACTGGATACAGTGATAACTGTATCCAATATAAATCAAATTCAATAAAAGAAAACACACAAAACACTGTCAATTGAATTAAACATTTATTATAAACAAATATAAATACACACGGTTTTGAAATCTCTCATACTAGAAGTATTTTAGAGATTTCATCATCAATTGATACCTTTTATTACATTTTTTTAACCTCCCTAGCGATATGCCCGAACCCAGTTCGGGCAAAGGGAAGCTGCAACTATCGATACGCCCGAACTGGGTTCGGGCACATCGTGGGAGCTCACCTGCTCCGCCGCCGCCATCTTCTCCCTCCGGCTTCTTCCATCTTCTCCCTCCGCCATCTCTCCCTCGGCTTCTTCCGGGTCCCGGAGTGACGTGTTACGTCACGGAGGCGGGACCCGGTCCCCGGACTTTTTTTAAATCTTTTTTTTTTTACTTTTGAGCTGGATTATAGAAATGTCTTTCTGTAATCCAGCTCAAAGTGTATCCCGCTATCAGAAACGCTCGCGCTGAGCGTTCCTGATAGTGGGATCTGTGTCCGGCTGCACACGAGCCGCTCCGGAAATAGCCGAGGTCTCCGGCTATCTCCGTGAACGGCTCTCCTCTGCCGATGACGTCATCCGGCGGCGGGAGATTTAAAGGTACAGAAACTTTTTTACATTTGTTTTATTTTGATTGGATTGGATAAATATTTTATAAATGTTTTATCGAATCCAAATCAAAAGAAAAGAAAACAAGTGTAACCTTCAAAAAAAAAAAAAAATTTTTTTTCCAAAAAAACATTTATTTTTCTGTATCGCTAAAGTCGATTTTGCGAATGATCACCATGCGCATTCGGGGTAAGCGCTTGGTGATCAATTGCAAAATGAACGCGCCCACCTGGAGCAAGTACTGGCGCAGTCTGATCGTGAATCAAACTGCGCCCGTGCCGGAATCAGGCGCAGGCTGTCTGTGTGCCTGCAGCATTTCTACAAAGCTGCAGGCACACAGAGCCTTTCCGCCCCTATCGGCGTCACCGGTGACGCCGATGGGGGCGGAAAGGCAAAACACTGTATCACTTTTGGTACAGAAATCTGCACCTCAGTGAACTGCCAGGGAGGTTAAATGACATTTAAAAAATTTATTTTTTCTTTACATAATTGTTCGTTTCACACATTATATATTCAGGATGTCTATAAGACCCTTGTACGGACATATTTTGGTTACAGGCCTACAACATACAAAGAATTCAGTTAAAGTCTATGGTGCACTTTTGGTAATCTGTACCTATGCAGTGCGCTAGGGAGGTTAAGGAACAGAAAATCTTTTTTTTGAACGCCTTCTGTCACCTTCGGAGGGTCATTTGGTCATTAAATGACCCCATTGACTTCAATGGTGAAGCTTTGAAAGTGACTTCAGCACTACATTTTGCACACGTCTTTGCTTTAAAGCTTCATTAACGCTTTCTGCCACCGGAGGGCGCCTGGAAAGCTTTTCAAAGTGTCGTTCAAATAACAACAGTGTAAATTTACCCTAAGGCTACATCAACACTACGGTTAAAAAACGCCCGGTAAATGAGCTAAAATCGCAATATCAATTTTCAAAATTTTGCAGGCGCTTGTGACAGGTAGTTTCCACTCGAATGTGTATATTTAGCCTTAGCCCTGTTCCCATTGTAAAGTGACTTTTCTGGTATTAGTGTTTAGTTATCACATAACCAGTGACTCACTGTATTAGTCTAGCCAGAGTCATTCTTGGTGTTACACCAGGATATTTATAATCATCATGACCTTATATAATTATAGGATTCCTGCATAACTAGCCACACTTAGTACTTAGGATTACCTGCATCAACAAATCTTTTAAATGTATCTCACAACGTTCAGAACACAACTAAAATATCATAGCAACTTCAGGACTCCAAGTACACAAGCATTGCCTGTATGTAAGTGGCATCATTATAAATAAATATATATATATATATATATATATATATATATATATATATATATATATGTGTGTGTGTGTGTGTGTGTTCATGCAATCAAAGATTAACTGTAGCCTTGAATCAAATGCTCAGCACACATCAGTTAATATTAATTTTTAATCTGACCAATGAGAGCAGCTTAATCAAAGCCCATGAATTTCAATGACATATAGTACTGACAATATATGCAATACTATGGTTTCTACATTTCTAGCGTCACAAGATACCACTAATGGCACCCCTACTCTTGCACTTGCACAAACTCAAAAACTTTTTAGCACTCAGCTCTTCGCACAGATCCAGTCTCCCATAACATTTGTAAATATGTAAATATGATGTCACTGGTTATGTTTTTGGTTAGAAAGAACATAGCCATAGACCCCAAATTCAACATTTTAGAGTTACCTTAGCTAAAGTTTTTTTCCCCCCAGTAGAGGCTCCCGCTCGAAGAAAAGCTGGATAAAATGTAATAGATTCGAGCAAAGTCTGGCGCCGTAAACGCACATGGTGCTTGATTTTGCTCAAGTTTATTACAAAATCGAGGCATGTATGCCTAGCTTAGGCCTAGAGACCATGTGGATCTCTATTTCTAATCACTTTTGGCACAGTGAGATTTAGCCGTCTTTCTGTGTTTCAGAACCTGCCCTCCATTGTTTCAGAATCATTCTGTTTTTCTAGGTATTATAGATGGGGACTATAAAGCAGGGTACAGACTTGAAGAAATGGGCCAGATTGATGGCCCATATAATATGCCCCCCTTGCTATTTTCAAGTGGGACCAGTCAATCCAGCTCGAAAACAGCCATATTGGACATGACCGTTAATACGGCGGATGTCCGGTGCTTTGCCTAGAGACCGCAGGTCTCCAGGCAAAGCATCGGCTGAGCTGGGGAGAAAGCAGAGCTATTTCCCCGGCTCTGCCGATATCTGACAGCAGCGTGATGACGGCATAATGCGGCTGCAGGGAACAGCGGACGGCTCAAACATCAAACGTCTGTTCCCTGCTTTACACTAAATACAATCTCATGCTGCAACACATACCTAATTTTTCTTACAAGACCCCTGCAAAGCCTCCAAAATTCCTGCTAACCTTTACGGTGATGATCATCTCAAGCAGTATCTTGTGTTGGGGTGACAATATGGTGGAAATGACTTACTTTGATTTTGAGCATCCCTCCGCCAGTAGCAATGGCTGTATCTGCATCCATGTCATATATATAATATATAAGCAGCCATCTCGTGGGGCAAGGCAGGCATTGCAAAATGACTCCCATCAATTATATTGTTCCAGGAAGCAGCGGGGTGGTTACAGATAGACAGCTATATAACAGAAAAGATCCATTTCCAGTTATATAGGTTTGGAGTGCAAGGACCCATGGATTGATGATGATATGAAGACAAAGCATTTTTCATCTTACCATTTATGGGAGACACATTGTATTTGTATATTACTTAAGTATGCAACCTTAAAGCAGACCTACCACCAGAAAATGGTCTATACATGAATGGCACTAGAAATGCAGATAATAGGAAGGAATGCATAAAAAAAACTTCACCTGTAATGAATGATTTAATAACATCCCCCGCAGTCCTTCCTCACTTCCTGGTCCTTATGTATAGCCGCTGCTATATGTCATAAGAACAAAGTGCTTGCTGGGTGATTCTGTGATTTCTGCTCTTCAATGAAAGCACATTGAGGGAAATTCCCATTGAACGCCCCCAGTGGTCACCCGTGATATTGCACCTGGTGTTAACCCTTGGAAGCCTGGTGAATAAATATGGAATCGCTCATAGAATTCCACGGAACATCAGGTGAGTATATTATTTTATGATCATGAAGCCCTAAGCTACCATCATACCAGCTCAGAGGTAAGTCAAACTTTAATTTTACATTTGTTATTTTAACATAATGAGTGTACATCCGCTTTAAGGTGTTTTTTTATTTGGGATGGATAGAATCTTCATCTGTACTAGTCATAGCTTCCTGACACTAAGCATGCGGCATACTGATGGGTTACCTCAAATACCTGAACAGATATATCCACTGGATTTTCAATCAATTATTCAGGCTCTTCGCAGAGGGGACCGGATGCTTCCGGAGCATTTAGCCTATTTACACATGCTGATTCATCCCTCATTTTAGTTGTATCTTTATTTTACAACACAAAGTGGCCATTTCCTTCCTTTTGGACTATCATCAATTACTCCATGAACTTTAAAGCGGTTTTAAACACAAAATTAAAAAAAAACACATACATTAAATAGACACAATACTCACCTGACAGCAGTTCAGAGCCTGAATAACTGCTATAAAAAAACATACTCACGTTCATTTCTGATGCCAGCATCTTAGATCCTGAAGAATTGAAGCCACTTCTGCCGTCACTGCCCCCCCCTCCCCCTACAGAGACTAAGCTTTCTCCTCTCTGTCAGAGAGCTCCGTGGGGGAAATCGGCTGCTATGATGAGATGTGTCTCCAGACGGGAGAGACACTCTCATCACTCCTAATCACCCAAGACTGGGCAGGTATGAGTTCCTACAGCCGCAAGAGGAACATGGGACAAATGTCCCAAATCCTATTGCAGCTGCCTCGGCGAGATGTCAGACAGTGGGACGCACTCTGAAAAAGCTCTCCTAATAAAAACTTTTTCTGACAGCAGGAGGGGCGCTTTTTCCAAGCAGCCCTCCTGCTGTTAGAAAAAGTTTTTTATTTTTAATTCTGAGCTGCAGGGGTAGGTCCACTTCAAGGAAAGTGTGTCTAGACTTGTTTTCATATCTTCATCACAGGGGTCTCCAGATCTTCTACTACCTCATCATCTTGTTGACCTCCAGTGGTCAAGTCAGTTTTCTGCATGATCGGGCTATACTGTTAATCACCTTTATACAGTTCAGATCACTGGTGACTATTTTTTTGAAAAGTTCTGAAAATTCTATCAGGCCTAAGATGACTTCTTTCATTAGTCTCTGGGTTGCCATCTACATTTTAAGACTCTAATGTTGGATGTCTGTTTTGTACTACATGTTCTAGAGAACACCATGCATATACGCTCCTCTGAGCATCTGTTCATCATCCCATCCAGCACACGCTGTGGCTGTGAGACATCATTCAGAACAATTGCATAGTGGCTGGTGACGTTCATTCATGGAGCCTATTTTGCCATTTTTCCCTTTGTGATACAAGTCACGGCACATCCCATGAGAGCCATTTCCTCTGCCTGAGCAGCACTCAATGGAGTAGAGCCACGGGTCATCTTCATTTGGTAACTTTTTTGATCACAACATGTCTACCCTGAAAACCTATCCACAGTACGATCAGACCAGGTAGTGTTTCTTCATATTCTCTCTCATTATTTCTTGTCGATGGTATATCCCATTAGTATGCTGCCATGCGGAGTTTACAAAAAAAAGGCTACACTTACCTGAAGGTAATTTCCTTTCTGGACATATTGCATACCAGCAATTTCCTCCCTTTCTTGTCCTTTGCAAGATACACATCATACCCTGTTTCCCCGAAAATAAGGCACCCCAAAGATACGGTACTGTAACTCTGGACAGGGGAGATCAGAGGGGGCAATCAAAATGGCACAGGGGGGTCAGAAGGGGTTACTAAAATGGTAATCCCCCCTCTGAGTCTCCTGTGTCATTTTAAGTGATTCCCCCCCCCCCCCACCCTGATACCCCAGTGCTGTATTCTTCATCATGGAAAAATAAGACATTCCCTGAAAAGACATAGGGCATCTTTGGAAGCTAAAAAAAATATAAGACTGTCTTATTTTCGGGGAAACACGGTAGTAGAGTGAGGTATCTTTTTTGGTAACGTAGCCTGTGCTACGATGATCGGAGGGGTATGCAGTCGTGTCAAAAATAGAAAATTACCAGCAGGCAAATATTACATTTTTGGTTTTTCATTTATTCCGCTCCTAAACAGGACAAAGTGATCTGGATTGCAGAATCAGCAACTCAAACAAATCCGGACTCCAGATATTTCTGTATGATCCAAACTGCTTATAATTGTTAGGATCAGTTTTTTTCTTGAGGGTTTCTCATTTTTCAAACCATTGTCCCCCTTTCTGCAGGTAAATCACGTCTTATTCTTAATCGGTTTTGGACAAGCTCTTACCTGCCAAGCCTACTTGAACAAATTGCCTTCACTTACAGGATAGGTGTTGAAAATTAGCATATAGGTGTGACTGTAATTCACGTTTTATTTGCAGGCAAGACAGACATGTACGGATCTCGATTACATGTTGCTCTGCAGGTAGAAGCATGCCATGCTTATCTAAAGACATGGATATATTGCTAAAATCAACACCCCTCTTGTATTTAAAATTGGGGTGGGGCACATTTTTCATGTTAGGCCCCTATACATCTATAAACACATTTAGATTACTCCTTATAATTTCCTTTAGATCTACGAACAACTATGTAGTGCCAGGTCCTCCCTGATATTAACCTTCCAATCACTATGTATTCTAGCAGGGAAGACCCGACACTACATAGCAGTGATATATACCTTCCAATCACTATTTATTCTATCAGGGAG
>CM070039.1:43055634-43081359 GCA_036250615.1 Ptychadena robeensis
GAATCTGAAACTGAGGAGTCGGAGTCGGGAAATTTATCGACCGACTCCACAGCCCTGTGGCAGACAGGCGAGCTTTAGTGTTGTTACCTCAGGCTGAACGCCCAGCAGGTTAACAAATATAAAGAAAAACACATGCGTTTTGCACATTACATATGTGCATTTGCGTTTTTTCCACAAAGCATCAAAAATGCATGCAGCAAGGCTTTGTAAAAAAATAAAAAAAATAAGGCTACACAACGCATGCAGTGTGAATGGTAACATTGGTCCTCTAGAAGAAAACGCAGTACTGTAAAAACGCACAGGTTAAAAAAACAAAACGAACACATGATGCAACATTATGGCCCTAAAACATCCAATAGCTGTTAAATATTTTCATGTACCCTTTCTTGTAGGGTATCAACACCTCTCTCACAGCTTTGCGTTATGGGGTAATCCCTTGCTTTAATCCTTTGCATACCACATTCATGGTGTAATGAAAGGATCGGGCACCATTCCATGGAGCCATTGTCTAGCACCTACAAGCAGGCATATGGCCATTTCTACAGAGAACCAATAAAAGGCAAATAAAAAAAAAATATACATGACAACAGGTGTGTTATTGATGCAGCCAGAAGTGGCCGTGGTCTCGGCTGCGTACTGATCCTAATATCTGACAAGTTTCCAGCCTTTTATGCCTGTGAGGGGGCAGGGGAATTCCTTGCTGCCGAGTGCCATTTATTTATTTATTATGTGATGAGTCCATGTTGCTTGAAGAGCCCTTTTTCACCAAGATAATAGCTGCAGCTCTGTGCAGATCCATTTGTTGCCTTGGTGATGTGCCCACTTCTTTTGTTGATACGTCTGTACTTTAGTAATAATAAAAAAGAGCCCTTTCCTGTTATCAATCTTGTGATAATGTTGCAGAGTTCATCAGAGCTAATATACAGCAAGTAGCGTTCCTTTCATCTGTTCTAGTGTAGTGTGTCTGCCAGTGAGTAAAGGGAGGACGGCAGAGCTCCCGGAGCCCAGGCATCAATGGCAGATCTGAAACGTGAGTTTACATCATTACGTGATCACTTTTCAGCCCTATTCTAATGGGATTATTATTACTACACATTTCTGAAAGAAAATTCTCTTGTATTGTGTGATCAGGTCAATTGTGTAACTCTTCTCTGCAAAACTTTTTTTTACACACATGTGGTCTTGGTCCAGTTTATGATAAACAACTGTGTTTTTGCAGTTTGATGTTTCCAAATGAATCCTTTTTTTGTGCAAAGAACAGTAGTCTAGAGGAAACTGGTCTTTACATTAAAATAATTCTAATCAGCATTATAAAACAGAAAAGATTATGTCTGGTATTCTATATAAAGGGACAAAAGGTCCATTACCCCATAAAACCTGTTTTACATTAAAGTATCATCAGTATCTTTGTTTCTCCTACTACTTTTGTTTAATCTTTTTGGTGCAATATTCTTTTTGTTATTAAATAAAAATTGTCAGCAGCATCAAATGTAATCATGTGTTAGATGTAAATATTTCACTGGTAATAGCACCAACACCATATACCTGGACTAATTACATACCGTATATACTAAAGTATAAGCCAACTCAAATATAATGATCTACAAAAACTGGGAAAACGTATTGACTTAAGTATAAGCTGAGGGTGGAAAAAGCAAAGTCAGATAGGGGAGTTTTCTAAATGAGAAAAATATAGAGAAAGCACCATTGCCCCTCAGAATGAATCAAACAGGTGAATCTTAGTGCCACACCCTCAATAAAGAGAACATTGGTTCTCTGGTCCCGGCGGGACGGTAGGTAAGCCCTTATGATAATTCATAGGATCAGACACCCACACCAGGACAGCCTAGGAGCCCCAAAGGAGTGCAGAGGTGTTGGTTCTCCTATGGATGCAGGAAACACAAAGACTGCCAAGGCGTCAGTGAATGGGAAATGTAAAGATCTGGTGGGTGTTTGTGTTTCCTCTCTCCGAGGGTGGAGCCCTATCTCTCCCATGTTTGGCTGTCTTGGAAAAGACGATAAGGAAAATTTATTTTAATTTTCAAATCATAAGCAGAGGAGTGTTCTATTTTTAATTTTTTTTTTCTCTATTAACAATTAATAAACAGGCCACAGTAACCGGCCACCAGGTGGCAGTGTGGTGCGATTGGTTTTACATTACTGGTGTCAGAAACACAACGGAGCTTCACAGAGGCTGCTGGTGCAGTCTATTCAGCGACCTGGGACAGGTGAGTGGACCCTAACGAATATAAGCCAAGTGGAGCTTTTTCAGACCATTTTTTGGCTTATACACAAGTATATACAGTATATCATAATATAAAGAGAACAGAAATACAAGGGCCAGTGTTGCCTACATCAGAACTGTTAACATTTTGTTTTACCTGAAAGATCAGTTGTAAAAGGGGAAACTTTGAAAAAATTACAGAAAAGGTAGGATTTTTTTTTCACGATTGCTCCAAAAAGCACACAATCCACATCATATACGTGTATTAAATTCCCATTCTTTCCCACTCCACAAATACAAACAATAAAATAGTGTAGCAAAAGATACAAAAATCAACCTAAGTTACATTTCAATCCCAAAAAAGAATTTTCAAACTATCGGACTAATACGAAGTCGATCACATGACAAAAAATAAAAAGTCGAACAGTGTATGCCCATTTTAAGCCTGTAGGTGGTTGTAGGACTGATGTGTATGGTCGGCTCTATGCTCTATGCTGGACTGCTGCCTACACAGATAGCACAAAAGAATCAGAGCATTCTATACACCAACCAAGCCCACAATGTGTTATCCAAGGTGTAGCACTGCTTGTATAACCTTTGGGTCACAGGAGCAATGTCATGTTACCACCTGCAGCTGCCGTCTTAAAAATCACCGCCACATCCACTATGCTGGATGGTTCACCACACCTTGACGGATGCTTATTATTGGATAAATAATAGATTAAAATCGAGTTTTTAAAAAAACAATTATGATGCAAAACAGGTAAAGAAATTGACAGACTAAGCTAATACCAGTTTCAAACACATTCACACATGTGTTACACTCAGCTGCATGAATCACAAATGTTTAAAATACATTGTTAAGAAAAAATAGGCAGCAGAATGGAAGGAGGTAAAAGGCACATGAAAAAGCATGTCACATGAGTTATCCAGTTATAGGAACCAGCTCATATCTGACGACATTGTCCATGTGATAAATGTCTACATATTTTCCTATGTCCAGTACTATAAATAAGAGAAAACATAAGAAGCAAATCAAATTCAATTCTAAAATCAACTTACATGTCTTCTACAGTAATATCCTTTAGTATCTGGCAGTAGTCCACGTTCCACACAGCCTGATCATCCCAAACTTTAGAAGCCAGCAAGATCGCTCCAAGTACAATTCTTTTCCAGTTACTGGGGCATATATCAATTTCAGCATAAGTCAAAAGTCTTTCCAGGTAAACCTAGAAAGGGAGATGTGATTTTACATCCATAACAAATAACTACTTTCTATCTACAGCAGCAACCACACAGCAGGAATGGCAGTTCCTTGCAATGCAATTATGAAGAGACGTCACACACAGCGACCTCTTGTGGGCAAATTCTGGTAATGTTTTGCATTGTTACATGTGATCACAGGATTGCTTATAAACAAGAAACTTGTAGCCAAAACCTCAATATCTTAAGCCCACATTCACTTTTCAATCACACTGTACAATTTCCATTAGATCTACAAAGAACCATGTAGTGCTGGGTCCTCCCTACTAAAATACATAGCGATTGAAAAACTTTAGAAAGGTCCTCATATTACATGGGTTTTGGTAGAATAAAAGTTGATTGTACAGATATTGTATGGTAAGATTGTAAGGTGTATGGGGACCTTTGGCTAGGACTACACTACATTTAATGTGGGTGTCACTGAAGCGTCGGCTTGACAGGCCTATGACATCCAACCCTGGCTGTGATTTGCCTGTGCTTAGGGTGCATTATTGTAACATGGCATTAACATTGAAACTGTTGTAGCTTTGCCGGTACGGGTAATCAAAGCACAATAGGCAGTAATCTGCCGTGTTTTCCCACCCATAGTGCTATTGGGTATTAACACTACGCTTGCTCTGCCACCATTGGATTGGGTAAGATGCAGCAGTGGTGCTTGTGCATCACTCCTGCCCTTCTCAGCGTACAAGAATAAAGACTTACTAAAGTGACTATTGCACACTCTGCTGTAAGCTGGGCCGCACTGAACAGAGTCCGCACAAACCGGTAAATGTGCTTATGATCTGGATCGTGTTTACAGTACTCCTCGGTTACTTCTTCACGCTGCAAGTAAAAAGGGAAAAATGTTAAACAGCTATCACACACCGAAAAGGGCAGAAGACCACACCAGACAAATACATCATGTAAAAGAACTCAGATCAATAAGTAGAATGTTGATGCCAATACATTAAAGAAGTTAAAAGTAGATTAGAAAATCAGAAGTCCAAAGTGCATTTTATAATGTGAAGACTGTTGTATGCCCTTTATTGCACTCCGTGTTATGAGAGCGATCCAGCAAATAGACGATATGGGAAACTTTACATTGTATGACAGATGGAGGGTCTATCACCAGGGGTAGGTAGGGGATAATACAATTCAAGTTTTTTTTGACATCCACTGGCTGCAGTGTTTTTTTTACGTTGAAAGGGACCCAACTGAAATTGATGCAAAGGATTTGGAGGGCTTCCCATTCCATATGCAGCTGAACTTACTAAGGGGTTCTGAGAGATTACTTTGTAAGAGACTGGAGAGGGAGAGAAATGCCACATCAAGAGACTATTTTCTCATTTGGAGTTGATCTTCTGGGCTGAAGTAAGCTAGTTGCATTGGCACTGTTCAGAGGACAAAGACTCTCACACTGAAATAATGCCCTCTTAATGCTAGATCTGTAGTGTTGAATGGGGCCACCCTGGAGTCACCCAGTGCATGGGTTTTTACACTCCTCCTTGCAGGGCGTTTCCTGAATCAACCAGATACTTAAAGGAGCATAAGCCTTGTCGAATACTATTCTGACAATACACCGCTGGATTGAGAAATGTAACTTTCAGCAAGGCTAATTAGGGGAATAACTTTTACTACAGGAATTTATAAAGTTCTTCCACCACCACTTGTCATGGGGTACAATGTACAGGATGCCAAGTTGAAAACCATCTTGAAACCAGCTGGCTGGAAGGCTGAGGCTCTAACCCAGGAGGAGAGGTGCAGGGAGTAAGTAGGGAGGCAGACAGCCCTTGGTGTAGCTGGCCAAGCTAAAGGAGGAGTCCTCCTTTTTCCACCCATAGCCCTACCAAGGTAACAATCGAATGACGACTGCTGGGTCCAGTAGTTCCCAGCACAGTAGAATGGACATGTTTCCTCAGGGATGCCTTGAGGAAAGGGACTCCAACCTTAGAAACTCTTTCCAGGGAGAGAATTCCAGACAGGGCCCTCAATACTGTCTAAGCTATACCTGCTCCTAGGCAAATCTCCAATAGACACAATAAACACACCAAACCATCCAGCACATTCTAGAACCTACAGACAATATTTTAATTGTAAATGTGTTTATACTATAATTTGTACAGTGCCAATCTGAATTGACTTACAGTGCATAAAGAATCCCCATTAGAGCTTGGTCTAGTTATAACCCTAGCTGAGCTCCCTGATATCAGCGCCTCTCCTAGCACGTAGAAAATCATTTTGGTTTATATGTACAGTGTCAACATGATTACAAATTGAACAATAAGTTATAAAAAAAAAAAAAAAAAAAAAGTAAAGCTTAAAGAACCTACTGTTAAAGGATGCAGCTTTTCATCAAATATATCCAAGGATCTATCAGAATCCCTGCAATAAAATGCCAGATGTTTAAAAAAGGATGAAATCATAAAATACAAAACAAAAAGAAATGCCCTTAAGTACTGTACATACTTGAGTATAAGGCGACCTGACTATAAGCGGAGGCACCTAATTGTATCTACAAAAACTGGGAAAAAGTATTGACTTGAGTAGAAGTCTAGGGTGCGAAATGCAGCAGCTATCTAGTTTGTTTACCAGCCCAGCTCAAGAATCCCGCAGAAGTTCTGCCTTCGGACCACCCACGGAGGCTGCCGGCGCCCACAGGGGGACCAGCAAACAACCTAACAGGTAAAGTGGGAACCTGACTTGAGTACAGACCATGGGTGCTTTTTCAGCATTCTTTGTGCCGAAAAAACTCGACTTATACTCGAGTATATACCTATATATATATTTGTATATTGCTTTAATTACACTACAGGAAAACGTTCACATTCAAATTACATAAGCTGATTAATCAAACGTCTGTGGAAAATACCACAGTACATGGGCACCACAGTGATCATTCTGTACCTCAGTAATAAAAAAAGAAATCAATCACATTATGAATAAAAAAGCTCACACTTTAACCTTGCTGCTCTCACAATGGAAGAGACAATATAAATACAAACCTGCCCACATCGCCAGCATCATCAATGGCGCCAGCAATGAGGGCTGGGAAACTGTTGCTTCTCCTAGGGGTGGTCCCGGGACAGCTGCAGCTGTATAGAGAATCACTGCAGCTCTTTGGGGCTATGGCCGATTTTTATGATCCCAGTGAGTGAAACAAATTCCAGACAAACTGGGTTCATCACAACCGCTATGGGGAGTAAAAACTGGTAGATAAGATCAGGTTAATTTTCCACCAGTAATGCTATGCTAGGGTTATTGTATTAAGGGAAAGCATTAGGTGGACTAATTATAAAAAATAACCGTATTTTTCGGACCATAAGACGCACTTTTTCACCCCCAAAATTGGGGGCAAAAAGTGCCTGCGTCTTATGGTGCGAATGTGCGACCCCCGGGGACTCCCCCGGCACGGAGATTAGCCGGAGGAGCTGGAGGGACAAGTTGCGAGATTTCCGGCTATGCGGCTCTCTCAGCTGTACTGTAATTGCCCCCCAGAAATTAGAGAGAGGGAGAGATAGACTGCATCTTTCCCTCTCTCAGTGTCAGTGTGAATCGCAAGAACTCGGCTCTCCACTGACACAACGGGCACATCACGTGAGCTGTTAGAGGCAGAAGAGGGAGAAAGAACACGCTGCAGATTTGTTCCCCCCCTCCCTCCTCCTCCTCCCTGAGTGTTCAGTGTGAAGACATGTGCTGAGTCACTGCTGCTAGTGACCCCTGCTGGCTGAAAGAATATTGCCTTCCTAAACTCTGCATTAACTCAATTGATGTGAAAACTTGATAAATATTTATTTTGGATTTCCTGCCTTAAAAACTGTGTGCGTCTTATGGTCCGGTGCGTCTTATTTCCGAAAATACGGTATTATTCTGCATACATTGTACTGCATCCTAACTGTTAAAATAAAAACAACATTGACTCAGATAGAGGATTCCTGTCTCTACTGAATTTATCTGTCATTAAAAGATGGTTGTGCTATTGCCCCCCCCCCCCCCCCAAAAAAGGAGTTGGATTCATCATCTCTATCTGCTGGAAAGATTGCTACATACATGTACTTAACTGTAATACACACACACACACACACAACACACACACACACACACACTTTACATTCCATTTCAGTCTGTAACCGAAGAAGACATCTATATACTCTTGGCTACATTGGAAATGGTTCTACACTCAAACTGTTACAGAAAGGTCACATAATACATAGAGTAGTGTAAATGCCATACCTGTTCTTTATGTGGTAATATATTGCTAATGTAACACTGCAAAAGAAATAATAAAATAATATAAGTGGCATTCACAATAGAAAACAAATATATATAAAAAAACATAAAAAAGTCACTTTAATGCAGTGGTTCCCAAACTGGGGGGGGTGCGAATGTTTTCTAGGGAGGGGGGGCTCGATGACGTTCCTAAATAGAAAAGGGGGGCCCTGCAAGGAAAGTTTGGGAACCACTGCTTTAATGTAAAGTGAAAAGAAATATCCATTAAATACCATTTAAAGTGGTATCTAATCCATGCCCAAACCCAGTATGGTCACAGTTTGTGACAGTAGGCGCCACAGGCGCAGGTGCCGGAGTCTCGACACCAGCAAGGTGTAAAGAGAAGGGTGGGGAATCACGGCAGAGTACAGTGTACTCTGCTACCATTTCCCATACAGCGCTGTTTCACGCTGGGAAAATAGCATGAAACAGACATTACGCCAAGGAGGTTAAAGCAATGACTCGAAATTAAAACAGAAGGGTTCAACAGTCTATTTTTTTTTTAAATGCTGTGAATACCTGTAAAACATTTGTATGGATTCCTGCGTGCTCACAAGAACATAAGATGAGAAGAAATTTTACCAGGATTTACCAGCATACGTTTAAATCCAACAGATGATTCCACCATACAAAATGAATAAAATGTGAAAATGAATCAAATTATTTAGAAGAATTGCACACAAGTAAAAAGTAATATATGCATGTGTAATTACATTAGATCTGCTTTAGTTTTAAGAACTGTAAATGCAATGATTCTATTCCCAACTGCCAAATTCTGACATCTAGGAAGTAATCGGTATAGGCAGTTACCCTCAGCTTTCCTTGTCCAATACCAGAGGATTAACTCCTTTTAGTTATTTTCAGGTTTAAAATAGACATTTGAAAGACCATGTATGTTCTACATTTGGTACAGGGATTACCAACATACAGCTTCAATTTAAGGCTAAAACCTAATTTACATTATTTGGGGTTAGACACAAAGCTGACCTTGCTGCTCTCACAATGGAAGAGACAATATAAATACAAACCTGCCCACATCGCCAGCATCATCAATGGCGCCGGCAATGAGGGCTGGGAAACTGTTGCTTCTCCTAGGGGTGGATCCGGGACAGCTGCAGCTGTATAGAGAATCACTGGAGCTCTTTGGGGTTATGGCCAATTTTTTAATCCCAGTTAGTCAAACAAACTCCAGACAAACTGGGTTCATCTCAACCGCTATGGGGAGTAAAAACTGGTAGATAAGATCAGGTTCATTTTCCACCAGTAATGCTATGCTAGGGGTAAATGCAATGATTCTATTCCCAACTGCCAAATTCTGACATCTAGGAAGTAATCGGTATAGGCAGTTACCCTCAGCTTTCCTTGTCCAATACCAGAGGATTAACCACTTCCCAAGTCATTTTCAGGTTTAAAATAGACATTTTAAAGACCATATATGTTCTACATTTGGTACAGGGATTACCAACATACAGCTTAAATTTGAGGCTAAAACCTAATTTACATTATTTGGGGTTAGACACAAAGCTGCCCGGACAAAACCTTAAATATGTTAAGAACACTGCGCCTTGTAACAGTGACAGATTTGGAGCATGAATAATAATTTACATGCTGAAGGATTCTCTGAGCAGAGGAATAAGTCACCAAGAACACAGATTATGGTGAAGGGTCATTGAACTCTTCTGATCCAATTCTTGGACACATGGAAAGATTTTACATTGCAAAATGTTTATGTAAAACCTTTACAGCTCCTTTTCCATCTCCCAATAAAATGCTTAGGTATGGTTTACATTTTACCAGAACCCTTTTAGGTCCCACATACGACTTGCCTGCAGTTAAAAAGCAGGGAACACATGCATAGATATGGGCTAGATTGATGGTCGCTTCCAGCGTCGTGCCCGCTCAGGGACATCTATCTAGCATATTACATGCGGCCATTCCTATTTTTGAGCGGGACCAATCAATCCTGCTTGAAAACAGAGATATCAGACATAACCGTAAGCAATGAGGTTCATTGCTTTGCATGGGGATCGCAGGTCTCCATGCAAAGCATCGTTGGAGGTGGATGACACAGCAGAGCTGTGCCCCCAGCTCTTTCAATGTCGGGCAGCAGCACAATGACGTCATAGCGCTGCTGCCGAGAATATCAAACGGCTCATATATCGAACCGTGTGTTCCCTGCTTAAGAAAACCCTGTCAGCAGTTAGTGCAGAGGGCATACAGTATCGTGGCAGAAGTTCGTATGGTAAACAAAAACGGTGCCCCCCGGCAATATTATCTGCGGAAGCGGTCAAAATAACTGGGTAATATATTGGTGCTATATAAATAACAGAATTATTTTTTGTAAATCACAGATGTATATAATGTGCCAAAGAAAACATATGCTGTATTGACACTTAAGACTCCTCAGGCTGCATTCACATGGGCAGTTCTAACTGCCTGGACATGAGGTTTTAAGATGGATGTCCATAGGGAGAATACAGCAGCAATTTTTTTTAAACTTTGATTTTACTTTGGCACAATTCTATGAAAAAATACATGTGAGTGCAAGGTATTTATGACTTGTACAACTTTTACTTCCCAACTGTAGTTATCCCATTGACTTAGTTTTAAAGCAAGCTGTCCAAAAACCGCACTGCAGACTGCAGCCTTGGATCAATTCTGCTTCATTCCGAGCGGAGCTGAAGGCAAAGTGCCAAGGGTGCACAGCCAAACTCCCATATCCATGCAGCCTGCTAAAATACTCTTACGTTGTAAACACTGCATTTAAAAAATAAATGAAACATAATTGCAAGTATGCCTGATGATAGCAATAAATCAGTACAATAAAATCTAGGGTATACACACCATTTAATTGTGCTTCTGAGGTTAGGCTGACTGACTGTGCTGTCATCTAGGAATATAGTGGAACATGAGCTATACTTCTTTGTAAGCTGACCAGGAGAGACCTAGCAAGATGAAACAACAACAAATATATAGACGTTACAAAGAATTTCATGTTTGTACAAATATATTTACCACACGAGTGGTCTTTATGTTAAAAATATTGTACACATTTTTACATGAACAAGTGCAAGCGTTTAGTGCTTGGTGGAAAACCACTAAGTGGATATGGATACTCCTACAAGCATTAGAGAGATTTCACAGGAAATATTTTGTACACTGAAGCATCCATGCCCACATGGTTGGAAGGTTGTACTCTGGTCCAACTTTCTGCAAGAAATATGCAGGTTTTAGGGTATAAGCCAATAAATTCTATATCTTTGCCTAAAATTTACAGAAACTATACTGAGCCCTCACGGAATTAAAAGGTAACATGCTGGCTTCTACAAATGCTTCTTATACAAGGCCAGTTTACCGACGATTATGATGCAGTGGGTGTACTTTAAGGGGATGCTGCAGTGATTTATATAGCCAGCAGATGGCAGCAGAGTACCAAGTGCAGAAAATGAAGACAAAAGGCAAACAACGGGAGGCCAGACTATCCAAGAGTTTTTTTTACCATTTTCAAAACATAAAAAAAAACACCATGTCAGATACTGGCACAATCGAAGAAAAAAGGCCCGTTTATGGGCAGCTTTAGAGACTACTAAATCGTTGAAATTTTGGATGGCCCCTGATCATGGCTATAAACATGATTGGAGGCGGTTAAAAAACGCACCTCAATCCATTGATTTTTAACCATGCCCATTCATTCTCTGTGGGTGCGATCAGACGATGTCCAGCTCCCCACTTCCTGCCTGTGCCATGCCACAGGGGACCAATGAGTGGGAGCGATCTCCCACACACAGCCTCTGCACCGCAATTGGAATCGCAGAAGTGGAAACATGCCATAAAGGCCATGGTAGAGGCACTGTAAAAGCAAAACATTTTATTTGCGATCTTTCAGAAAGCCGTGTTTTCAGGCCATAAGATGCACTTTTTCCTCTCCAAAATAGGGTCGGAAAATACTCAAATGCTCACATACAGAGACCTGCTGCCGGACGATCTGTCCATCCATGGATGATGTGTCTGCAGCTATCACGGCTCTGTAAAGGAACGGACGTCAGCTGCCACTCACATACACAGCCCTGCAGAGGGAAGATCATCCTTCTGCAAATCTGTATGTAAGCAGGCAGCTCCTCACATACAGAAGCAGGGACAATGTGCCAGTGGGCAGATCCATCACTGCTCAGAGCTGTATGTGAGAACAGTGAAGCTGCCGCTTACATATAGATCTGCAGACAGATGACCCATCTGCAGATGTCTGTATGAACAGGGGTGCACATAAGTGGTACTCGGGTACTCAAAAGGGGCCAAAAACTAGCTATGCGTACCTGAATTATGGTTAGAAAGCTCATATGCGTACTAACAACTATCTGAATATGAGCTTTGTAACAATAATTCAGGCACCCATAGCTAGTTTTTGGCCCCTTTTGAGTACCCGAGTACCACTTATGTGCTTCCCTGTGTATTAAAGTACCTACTTTAGTCTGCTCCTATACAGCTCTGCAGAATGGGACCAAGAGGAGGGGAAAGCCACTCACAGCCTCAACACCTCTCTTATCTTTGCTGGTTGGAGCAAGGAGCTTCAACTGGCAGAACTGCAGTGACGCAGTATTTTTTACCGGGATGAGATGCTCCACTGTATAGGGTCCGTCCTATACAGTGGAGGGTCTTCGAATTTGAAAAAAAAAAATGTAATGCCAGATAGAATGCAAAATATTATAAAAATTCTTTTAAATGATATGGCCAGTTATCCAAATGAATTAAATAAGCTGTACATTCCATATTTTGCATTGATTTCAAATGGAATAAACTAAGGGCCCCCATACACCTTGAGATTTCCTTTTGTTTTACCAAAACAATGTAATACAAGGGGCTTTTTAAACCATTAAAGCTGGGCATAGACGGGGCATGACGATGACTGCCGTCCTCGTCCGAACGAATGGGATCGGCTGTGAATTTACCGGCATGTCAGATCACTGTGCAATCCGACATACGGCAGATTGCCAGTCACTATGACCAGGGGGCGCACCCTGTGGTCAATCGCAGAGGATCCTATATTACATAGTTGTTGGTAGATCTTAAGGATATCTGACAGATGTAAAAGGTGTATGGCCAGCTTTGTGGGTACAGCTTAAGCTGGTCATTTTGGTCTACTTATCTAACAGGCTTGTGTAGCTGGTATGTGTTTAATAACTTTTAGAGTTAACAGTATACTGCTGGGAACAATGAAACATAATAACTCAAGGTAAAAAAAATGCATCACTAATGTCACAATAAATCAAAAGGCTAAGATTACTTACATGATTTATATGGTTGCTCTTCCTCTTTTCTCTCACTATAAAAATACAGGAAGATAGGAGATTAGTACATCTCAAACACATCCAGTATAAACTATTTGTGAAAACTTTTGTGCTGTTGAGTGCAGAACATTTGCATTTTAAAAGAATTTAAGAAGAGGGGACACAGCGTGGGAAAAGATGCAGAGAGGACACTTCTCATTCCGGGAGCGGTCGCGTCTTCAAAGCAGCACCTCGGGGTCACTGCGGGGAGCAAGGGACCCGTCGAGATCAGCCTCCCCTGTGACGCTGCTCATATCCTCCCAGTGTCACTGTAAATTCTGATATGGACAGGGGACACAGAGGGGGGAGGCCCACACATACAGGTATATCTGTTGGGGGGAGGTAGGTACACTGACCCCCCTGGTGCTATGGCGCTGCCCATACCGTAGCGCTGCTGCCACACTGCCCATTGCTAGCGTGTCACCATGTACTCCTGTCAGCCTGGGGTTTGGTTTCACTATGGGCTGACAGGAGTAGAAGGCAGCTAGCAATGGGCTGTGTGACAGTTGATTTTCTGCCTTCTGATTTGTGTCTGATTTGTTCTAGTGCATTGCAGCCTCACCTCCTATTTTCTTGTCAGCTGCCAGCAACCCCCAGCACAGCTCAGCGCCAGCAGCGCTATGGTATGGGCAGCGCTATAGCACCTGTATGTATCCCTGTGTGTGAGAGTCACTGAGAGTTCATTCTATGGACAGGGGACATTTCAGGATCAGCCTCCCCCCTCTGTGTCCCCTGACCATAGCAGAATGAACGTCAGTGACACTGGGAGGCTAATCTCAATGGGTCCCCTGTTCTATGGCGATATGCCTCCCTGTGCATAACTGCAGCACTATCAGAGACTATATCCCTAGGACCGCCCCTGACTGAACGTCATTCAGTGACAAAAGCTAATGTATATCAAAATATCGGAAATATGTTTACAAATTGTATTATCGTTATTGAAAACAATACTACCACAATATATATTGATATTGAATAATTATCCAGCCCTACTGACATGTCAGAACACTTATTTTAAACAAAAACAAGCAACATATTTGAAATATTTGTATTTATGTTTATTTACTTTAAGTTAAATATTTTTGCTTGAGGTGTACATTTAAACTTACTAAAAGATATCAGCTGCAAGTAACAAATACAAAAAACACATTTGACTACCGAGGATTAAGGGAGGATTTACATACCTAGAAATAAAAAGGAGCATTATACCTTGTAGTGTAGGGCTAGCCCCACTGCAAGGTGAAATTTGAACTAAACCCTAGTTCATCTACTACAAGGTTCAAAAAAACTATTAAACCATGGACACCAATACCTTTTGCCCATGTGTAGACCGTGTAAGGGGCGCATTACTGTAAAGAAATGATTAAGTGCCCACTTCCATAGTATGGTCCAAACGTGTAAAAAATACACTCGAAAACAATGTGGACAATAGGCTTAATTTATTAGATTTGTTCATAGTCCTCTTTTGACTAAAGGATACAGACCTGCAGATATGGGTCAGATTAATGGCTGCTTCGAACGCCGTGCGCGCTCACGGCCATCTATCTGGCCCATATTATTTGCCCCCATCGCTGTTCTTGAGTAGGACAAGTCAATCCCACTCAATAACATCCATATCGGACATGACCCTAAATACGGCCGATGCTTTGCCTAGAGACCGTTGGACTTCAGGCAAAGCATCGGCTGAGCTGGGGAGAGCAGAGCTGTCTCCCCAGCTCCACCGATATCTGACAGCAGCGTGATGACGTCATCACGCTGCTGCAGGGAACATTGGACGGCTCGAGTATCCTGCTTAACACTTTCTACCAGACAATGAAGAAAAGGGAGAAAATAGCAATGAACAACCCTCTATAGATAGATTGCACACTTTATAGCCAACATTGGACAGGAAGTGTATTATTAGCAGGATATTCAAGTTAGGGTATAAAAATTTAACTGTAGCTGCTTCATTAAAGGTCCATTATGCTTCAACAAGCCACATTTATATTACTACACTTTAAACATATTCAAAAGAAAACCAAAAAGATATGTTACCATCTTTACCATCAGTTTGGGACTTGCTGAGGAATATTGTGCTTGCTCTTGCATGGTCAGATGGATTAGACTCAGGGGCAAGATCTGAAATTAAATACATATACACAAATTAGAAATATTTAGCATGCTCAAAATGTAAACACAGCTTAATGTGCCATCTTTGTATGTCTTTGCAGTGGAATAACTATCATGTTGTATACTTTAGGAAGAGGAAAAATATCAATGTCTGGACTGTTTACTATCCAAACACATGAAAGCAGGATCCCGGTCTGACTTTTGGAATATGGAACTGTGTAGCATACTTAACATGAGACAGAGTAGGGTCATCCCAGAGGATATCCCCATACTCTTATAAAAGTGTCAGAAAATGTATAGGAAAATAAAATTTTAAGTCTTTTAAGCTTTGCCGGTATGTAAACAAAGCATTTGCATAAAAAAAAAAAAGTGATCAAATTTATGTTGAAAAGTCACACACATAAGGGTCCATTCACATGGTCAGTTAGTAATGACTAATAAATGCCAGCACAACATGTACAATCACCCCCAAACTATGCCAATAGGCAAAACATAACGCAGCAACAGAAATAGAGCAATCGGAATGACACATTCCTCACTGCCTGTGTGAAAGGTCCCTGAGTAAAGAAATATAACTGGCAAATCAATTCTATAGCAGTTTACTAGTCCTGAGAATTGCAGAGGGCACAGCCACAGGTAGGTAGAGTGGTTTCTCCATCCAATTGCTACCAACTGGACAATGTCAGAACATCCACAGAAGAAGGCAGCTCCTTCCTTCCTTGCCTTCTATAGGAAACCTGTTGTACCTTTCATGCTTGTGTGTTGTGTTATGGGTGAAACCATGCAGAACTAATGTTACGGCATTGTTGGACGTTCTGAAAACAGGTTAGTAGGTTCAAGGGGAATGGAAAGCCTTACAGGCATTTCACACTAGCTGCGTTGCATTGTGTACTGGCAGTTAACGGTAATGTTGTCGGTACACAAAACAATGCTTTACCAAAATGCACTGCGTTATTGCCTCTCATACTAGTGAATGAAAGACTTCTGCGCTGCAGTAATAAAATGTGTGCTGCAGTCCTATTGATGCCACTGCAAAAAGCGGGACCGTTTTCATGAATTTCTTTTTGTTGTAGCATTCCTATAATATTCATTTTATTATTAAATTACATAATTGTATGTTTCAAACTTAATTTTATTCAGAATATGTACTAGACCCTTATTTGAACATATTTCAGCAAGTTACAGGCTTACAAAAGAATATTTTTTTTATAAATGAATGCAAAATACTGTAACCCCCCCCCCCCCCCCATACATTAGATCTACTTACAACTATGTAGTTCCGGGTCCTCCCTGACAGACTACATAGTGACTGGAAAGTTTAGAAAGAACCTCATGTTACATGGTTTTGGAACAATAAAAAAAGTGATTGTGCAGAAATTGTATGGTAAGATTGTAAGGTGTATGAGGGATTTCAAAACTTAAAATATATTCCACAGTTGTCAGGGAAGGGTTTGTTGGCCTTCTGATATATCAGGAAAGTTTAATGGATGAATAGAAGAAAGCAGGCAGAAGTGTATTAGACATGTCACAATCCTAATTCGTAGCGCTCTGCTCAGCAAGACACCAGCACCTATGCGCACCCCATTGATCTATCTGCACTCCCATCACCTCTCCAAAAGAAGGAACCAACCCTCTTCACACCAACCCATGAACAGAATGCCCTGGAACAGAATGCCCCTGTAATAACATAACAGACATAACAGATATGTGCTCCCCAGCACCCTGAAGTGGCAAAGTCAAGGGTTTAGGGTAGTTAAAGGCCCCCACACACGTACCGAGTGGGGGCCAACATAGCAGGACAGATCAGCTCTGAAATGCTTTCCAGAGCTGACAGCATCGACCGGCACCCTTTGTGTGCCGGCCGTTAGCTTCAATGAAGATGTGGGCACCCTAATCGGCGGCCGATTTTGCCACCGACTGACGGCTGCGAGCACGCACATCGGTCGGCAGCAAAATCGGATGCCACTCGTTGCGTGTATGGCTAGCTTAAGTTGTATATATTTGCCATTTACTAGGTAATGTTAACACTAGGTGGGTTAATGGGATTGATGGAAAATGAAATGGGATAGCTAACTAAAAAAAGAATAAAAGTATTCTATACATCATAAACACTTAAGTTTGGTGCATTGATGAAGGCTTCCAGAAGGTTCAGATCAGATTCATTCATAGTTTGTTAGAAGCAAGGGAAGGAAAATCCTTTCAGAATGACTTTGGAAAGGACTGCTTATAGGCACACACTTCCAAATATTGTTTCACATGGTATGTTCAAGGTTATCAGTCACGCACTTGTGGAAGATTGTTACATCACTTGCCCTTCAATGAAAGTCACTTCAAACATTTGTTGACCAATGAAATGTAGTATGTGTCCGCATAAAAGGAGGTTGTACCGAAGTAACATTTTGGAGTTTGTGTTCAAGCAAACAAACCTCAATCTGGTCTTTCTAAAAGCTCAACAAAAGTTCTGTATCCAGTGCTGTAATCTGGCAAATTTCAATCTTTGTAACTAGTCAAGCTGTAACTAAATATCTATGTGAGGAGCAACTACGTAAAATATTACAGAATAAAAGTGGTCATACGCTTACATTTTTCTGTGTAATTGAAAAAAATTGTTGTTTTTGTGAAAAAATGATAGAAGATAAAAAAAAATTCATTGTAATCGTTCCTGTTGGTAAATCCGTCAGTTGCCGATTATGAGGTATTTGATAAATTTTTATTGGGTGATACTATGTAGAATGTGCACAGGACTTTGAAAAAGGGATCATTGAGTTTTGCATCCACCACACTGTGTGCTGGTCCATGATAGACTGCCAGCCAATGTTTAAATTGCACAAGATCAATCAAGGAAAAGTTGATGAGTGTGTGGGCACCTTACGGCGAACAGAAGACTTAAAGTATTAAGAATGATGCCGGGTGAGTTTTATTCTTTTGGCTGCATTCTGACGCAACCTTATTAACCTCCCTTATTCGCTTTTTCAAAAAGCGCGCCACAGGCGATTGCGACGCAGCATATAAAACGCAGATGTGATTTTTAGCTCATTTGGAGGTCCCCAGCAAGCCCCTCCATTAACATGAAGGCCTATGGCGCCGCCTACTCCCAGGCCCTACAAGTATATAACGTAGATGAAAGGAGTTCAAATATGCAGGGCTTCAGTCGTTACCCCTTACTGGGTATATTAAATTGATCTAAAATGGAAATAGTAAGGATAGGGCTCCACTATCCATTAAATCCCAGCACTGCACTTAGGGTTTTAACGGAGTATACCAGCCGCCCGTTGACCGAAATGGGGCTTTCACAGGGCTGTCTCCAGAGCCTGTCAGAGCTCCTGATACGTTGGTGCCTACCTCCGTCAGGTCAATGTCCACAGTAACGCAACAGAGGCCACTGATGTCAGTGCAGAGTGGAGACCTAGTCTAACCTAAAAACATAGGTTTGGTGCACCAACCTGGATGCCTTCTAAACATGACACTTATTGGTGATGAAATTCCATATCTGTATGCTTTTCAGATTTGACCTGCTTCGACCAATATTTTTTTTTTTTTTATAAAAATACAACTTTGTGAAGTAAAATATGTTCTTCCCAATTGCAGAACCAAGTTTTGCATCTACTGAGGGTCAAGATGTTAACGGTGGATGCTACAGCTTGTACACTGATTTATGATGTCGTATTGCAAACACTAACCTGACATTATAAAGCAGAGAATATAGATTTGCTGCTCTTCGGATTATTAGTGAAGGTGAACAAGTCTCACTGACCTCACCCTCCAGCCATCTCATAAAATGAATAGAGGAAGTGAGCTCTTTGTAACACATTCTTCTTTCCCAGGACTACCTTCCTGTTCAGTGTTGTTCCTGGGAAAATGGAACAAAGGGCGTGTGCCTTTTATATTCAGGATGGCCAAAAGTTTACTTCAATGCATCATTAACACAAGATCAGCCATTTTCTTAGATATCCAAATAGTACTAGTGAGATAAATCTTGAAGGACAAATGAATGCGGCAACTGACAATGCAGCAGTGTACAGAGCAGCACAAGTCACAAGGGTCTGATCAGATTACCTCTATTATAATCTTGTTCTCTAATGAGTCACAATGTGATCCCCATGCTTTATTCCTGGGCTCACCTACTCATGCGGAATATGCTGCACCACGTCTTACATACTCC
Organism: Ptychadena robeensis; assembly: GCA_036250615.1. NCBI lineage: Eukaryota > Metazoa > Chordata > Amphibia > Anura > Ptychadenidae > Ptychadena > Ptychadena robeensis. The sequence continues at coordinate 43,074,962 of CM070039.1, forward strand.
CCAAAGTTCACATTTGTAGAATACTATATTTTCTACTGCTTCTGCCTCTATTCAATTGAACAAGTAAAGAAAAATAAAATAAATACATTGTGCCAAAATTGGAAACCATACAAATAAAACCTGATTAATTTGTTTTCCATGTTTAAAAAAAGTATTTTGTGATATATGCTCAAAAAAGGGGCCAAAGAATTATGGTAGTTTCCAAAAGTAAACATATGCATTAGCACATGCGTTGCAGAGTATACACGATGTGTGTTATTTTAATGCCACAAGATTCTTTCCTTTTGTGAAAACCAGACAACTCTAAAGCTGGGAATAGACGGGACGATTTCCCAACGACTCCAGACCTAATTTCGGCACTAGTGGGCACTTTGTGTGCCACCCATGTCTAATAGGATTGGAGGAAAATTATCCGTCATGTCGGATCAATGTGCGATCTGACATGATGGCTGATTTTAGCCCAATCCTGCAGGTTCATGCAACCGATTCCTTGCCGACCCGATCCCAAACGGATGTGGGAGCGCGCACAGCATCCGATCGGCGGTCGGGTCGTGCAGGAATCGGCATGTCTATGCCCAGCTTAAGGCTTAGACATGCTTTTTACCTGGCCACATTTTTCATTTAATTTTTTAATAAAGGTCGATGGACTAAAAAACTTTTCCGTTCTGGATTGCATTGATTTCAATGGACGCATCTGGAGGGGCTGCACATTTGGGACGCAGATGAGCGCAGTTTTTTTTACTCTTGGATGCTTCGCACCTGTGGAGACTGACCATTGCATGTTTTTAGATGCTGCTCCCAAACTGCCCTAGTAAAACCCTCAGCCTCGTTGTTTACTATAACGTTGGTAAAATAGTTTTGTCAGGGTCCAGCTCTGTTCCACAGCACTAGACAGATTTTCTATACAATTACACAATTTGCCAGATGGAATAGAAACTTGAAATCCTAGTGAGGCTCAATGATTTCTTGATGAACTTTCAAGTATTAACCTCCCTAGCGATATGCCCGAACCCAGTTCGGGCAAAGGGAAGCTGCAACTATCGTTACGCCCGAACTGGGTTCGGGCACATCGTGGGAGCTCACCTGCTCCGCCGCCGCCATCTTCTCCCTCCGGCTTCTTCCATCTTCTCCCTCCGCCATCTCTCCCTCGGCTTCTTCCGGGTCCCGGAGTGACGTGTGACGTCACGGAGGCGGGACCCGGTCCCCGGTCTTTTATTTAAATCTTTTTTTTTTACTTTTGAGCTGGATTATAGAAATGTCTTTCTGTAATCCAGCTCAAAGTGGATCCCGCTATCAGAAACGCTCGCGCTGAGCGTTCCTGATAGTGGGATCTGTGTCCGGCTGCACACGAGCCGCTCCGGAAATAGCCGAGGTCTCCGGCTATCTCCGTGATCGGCTCTCGTGTGCCGATGACGTCATCCGGCGGGCAGGAGATTTAAAGGTTTTTTTCATTTTTTTACATTTGTTTTTATTTTGATTGGATTGGATAAATATTTTATAAAGGTTTTATCCAATCCAAATCAAAAGAAAAACAAGTGTAAACTTAAAAAAAAAAAAATTTCTGTACCTCTAAAGCCGATTTTGCGAATGATCACCATGCGCATTCGGGGTAAGCGCTTGGTGATCAATTGCAAAATGAACGCGCCCACCTGGAGCAAGTACTGGCGCAGTCTGATCGTGAATCAAACTGCGCCCGTGCCGGAATCAGGCGCAACCGCTGGCTCTCTGTGTGCCTGCAGCATTTCTACAAAGCTGCAGGCACACAGAGCCTTTCCGCCCCTATCAGCGTCACCGGTGACGCCGATGGGGGTGGAAAGGCAAAACACTATCACTTTTGGTACAGAAATCTGCACCTCAGTGAACCGCCAGGGAGGTTAAACATTGAATATGAAAAAATGGGTAACACTTATGTGGTCTCCTAGACTTAAGATTCACAGTTTACAAAAACAATTACAAAAGCAAGAACACCACACATATTGCTCATGTCCTGTTGAGTCGTCAGGTCACCTACCAATCACTGATGTCTGAGTGGAAGTCTTTTATTTAAGTTAGAGGTATTACGATCGCCAAGGCCAAAAACATCAGCCCCAACTGTAACCAATCAGAAATTCTATGCATCTATTCTGTAGCTGTTATTTAGGAAACGTCGATAGATTATAAACTTCACTCTTATAATTTTATAGGCTAGATGTACAATGGACACATCCACAAGCAAAAATACTACCCACAATACAATTTCCATCATTTTAAACCAATGACACCAGAAATGAAACACTGCTTCCGGTTCTACATCTATATAGAACATTCCAAGAATTTACATTCAATGCTATAATCACCACGCTGAACGCTCATATTGTTATCAAAAGATAAAGTCAGGGGAGATCATATGAGCAACAAAGAACAAAAACCATTAGTAGGCAAGATCACAAGTCACACATTCATAAACCCACCCCGCACTTTTACATTACCAGATTTCTTGCAGAGCTTTCTTGCAGTGTAAACTGTTTAACTTTTAAGCCTGACAAGCCCACTCCGTATATTAACAATGTCGGAGATGCAAGGACTTGAGATGTCTATGCCGATTGGACAACATCTGCAAATGGTGGCACCACATGCCAGGTGGCAACTTCGCATTTCCCCTGCAGCCAAGCATGGAGCTTAACCACAGTGAGGAGGCTGTCAGAGCTGTGTATGTGAGCTGGCTGAAGCTGTCAATTACATACAGATCAAAAACAGATCGTCCGTCTGTAGATCTCTGTATGTCTGCAGGAAACTTCAGCCAGGTACATACAGTCTCTGCATAAGGAAAAATCCAACCATCTGACCACCGCCCCTGCTTCTGTATGGGAGCCGGCTGAAGCTGCCTGCACACAGATGATCCGTCCACATTACAGGGATAGGACACTCCTAAGGTCTGCAAAATACAGTAAGTTTACAATTTCTGTTAAAAAAAAGTATGCCTACTTTAAGGGGTGCACAGTTATCCTGTAGGTAAAATACCAAAAAATACGTTCTGTGCTCTTGTATTTTTATTTAGAACAAATTTTAACATTGTACATATCATAGCTGACAATCGTAGTTTCATCAAGCAGATGGTTTGAGAACAAGCAAGGTAGACAATCTGTTCTCCCACGTTGTTATGCTCATACATGCCACATAATTAGGAAGCCATCAAACCAACAGTACAAACTTCTAGCCACTCAGCACAGAAAACAAGTCCTACTAGAACGCAGAAAATGGATGTCATGCAGGATAAATATAGCAAAGCATTTGTCAGTTTGCCATTGGGAACTCTAAACGCAAACTAAGTCATTATTGAAAAAAACAGTAATTAAACAAAACAATCAAGAATCTATTAAATAAGGTCATTGCACTTAGGCTTAGCCTACATTACCTTCTTTATTACAGTTAAGGTGTGGGGAAAGGTGCACAGCAGATGCGGCCCTTTGTGTGTGTACAGGGGAGTCATAACCCATGTACCACCACTGACAACACGAGGGCAAGCACAGCCACACTGGGCATCACTGATAATGTGCTACCTGTCCATTGGAAGACAGGATGGGCGTCGCTGACACATACATAATATGCCAACTGTAGACAGGGTCTTAAGCAGGGTACAGACATACAGATATGGGCCAGATCGATGGTCGCTTCAAGCGCCGTGCACACTCACGGCCATCGCTGTTTTTGAGCTGGACCAATCAATCCCGCTCAAAAACAGCCATATCAGACATGACTGTTAACACAGCCGATGTCTGATGCTTTGCATAGAGACCGGTGGTTTTCAGGCAAAGCTTCAGCTGAGCTGGGGAGAGAGCAGAGCTGTCTCCCTAGCTGCGCCGATATCTGACGGCTTGAATATCGAGCTGTCTGTACCCTGCTTTAATCAGCATTCTTTGTTTTTTTGACAGTACTGGGCAATCCCTATATACCAAGGTTATGCACCCATCAACTATGGCCAGCATTAGGCAAACTAGGACATAAGCCGACCGTAGATGTTTTGTTTTATCTGTGATTTTCCAGCAGATCGTCAGCCGGTTGTGCCGAAAATCGTCCGCACACTCTTTGTGTAATGCAATCGATCAAAAATGTATATCTGAGTTGTGGACGAATTTAGGTTTTAGGCATTACATTTGTGGCTGATTTCACGGCAGATCAACCGCCGCAAGCGTGCATGGAAGTCAATCGGGGGCGAAATCTCCAGCAAATCAAACCATCTATTACTAGCTACCTTTAGGACACCAAATCTGCAGGAGAGTTTGCAAAAACGTTAACAAAAAAATTTCCAAAGTCCAAGACGGGCAACTTAGAGACCAATTGCCAACATCTGGAGAGATTTTAGTTCCCAACCAATATTATAGGTAAGGTACATAATTTGTTCAACATCAACCATTAATGGGGGACTAAATCTGGACTTCATTATGTTCTCCTTTTAGTGCTCACCTCTTTACACACCCAGCACAGCAACTTACCAGAATAAGGAAAAAGCACAACTTCCAGCCTCCACTTCTGAGAAAGTCGCCTAACAAGCAGTATTCCATCTAAATGGCAAAGGTTCTGACAGAGAAGACATGCAGATCCAAGAGATTCAGCTCTCCACATCTTTCTTTCCCAAAATGGCTGAATGGCCACCTCATGCCAATGGTTTCCCTTATATCCTGGGACCAACACTCTGGGGCACGGTACAGAAAGGCAAAACATGGTAACTCAAGGTACACAGGTTTCCATAGGAAATCTATTGCAACTTTCACACTGGTCAATATATTTGCCTGCTGCAGTGTGGCTAGTATGCAATGGTCCTAAAGTTGGCCATTTTTAATCAACATATTCGATTCTTTGACAGTTTAAAATTCAATTTCTTTTTTAAGCTGGGCAGACATTTAGATTTCCCAGCGATCGATCTTTAAAACGATGGTGCATGCGATTCCGGAATCGATTTCATTTACAGAATTGATCACACACGGCACCATATGACTTCTTCCATTCCTGGTGGATTCCTTTTCAAGATCGATCAGTCACGGATCGTGCAATCTCCACCTTGCAGCTGTTGCCGTGCAACCTGGGTTGGACGGCAGTAGGTCGATTGATAGGAACGATCACATGTCTCCATTAACGTTCCACAATTCCCAAGCGACGTACAATTTAGGGGTCAAATGGATTGATCACTTTGTGCATGGATTGATTTGTGATCGATCTCACATAAATTTTACGGAAAATCGAGAGGTCTATGCCCAGCTTTACAAATGCCATCAGCACTCAAGAGTGGTCAAATAGAGAATAAAATCAATGACAGGCCGGGTTGGAAAGATTCAGAGTCTTGTAATATCTGATGGACTTTATAGATTTTTGCAATGGATAGGATTTTGGCGCACATGTACAAGGTATTTTAGTAGAATTTACACTGTGCGTTTTAATTGATCCATATTAGACTGACAGTCGATATCTAAATTGAAAACTGATGGAAGAAAACTTGACGCGTGCATGATCTGTAGAACCACACCAGAAAACTGGCGCAATACTCTCCTTCCCATCATATGCACACCGATAATCCTTGACCTTCCAATAGCTGACACTTAAAGTAAATAACATTGCTAATGTTGTAACAATGACACCCATCAGGGAGTGGTATAGAATAGCCAGCACCTGAATTGGCAGTTCTTGAAGGTGAAATGTTAGGAAAAAAACAGGACAGATCTGGGAAAGATAAAGGTAGCCAGCCCATAGACGAGAAGATCCTGCCTCAATATGCTATGTCCCCACTTGAGAGATCTCTCCCACGATCCTAATCATGGGCAGAGATCGTGATCAGGGTCAGGGGCGATCTGAAGTGTTTTTGTCCCTGATTTTCAGCCATGCCTGATCGAGCCCATAGAGAATGAATGGGGATTAATTAAAAAATCACGTCATTGAGATGCGATTTTTTAATGCGTCCATTCATGTCTATGAGTTAGATCGCAGCAGTGGGGATGAGACCATTCAAATGAACAAGCAATCACCGCGCTGCGATTAAAATCGTGGCCGATCGTCTAACTGGGTACAACCCCATAGATGAGGGACAGACTGCAGCGTGATGTCTGTGTGCCAGACATTACTTTGGATGGGGAGTGCCACTCGATTCAAAGAAATGGGATCGGCCGGGAACAAACAAACAAACATGTCGGATCACTATGCGTTCGGACATGCGGGAGATTCCTGGTCAATCTCGCCAGGTGGACGCACCAGATTTTTGGCCGAGCTATCGCTGGGCAATTGGCGGGAATACGCACAAGGGTCGATCGGCCGAAAAATCACCCATGTATGGCTACCTTAAAGCGGACCTACCACCAGGAATCTATGTTTTCATTAATGGCAGTAGAAGTGCCAATAATAGGGAGGAATGCAGTGAAAAACCCCAAAAA
>CM070039.1:43103352-43119225 GCA_036250615.1 Ptychadena robeensis
GCATAATCCTTCCTACTAATAGCCCCCTATAAAATATTGCTTCCCTATTAGCATAAAGAATTACTCTGCTGCATACATGCTTTCACTTATCCTATCCTTACTAATACTAATTACTTTTATTTGGTGTGTGTTGGAAGAGGGGGTAGTCTTATACGGCGAGTATATAACAAAAAATTTTTACTGGAAAAGTTGGGGGGTCGTCTTATACGCCCAGTCGTCTTATACGCCGGCATATACGGTAATTTCCCATCCAAAAACTCTGATGCGTCTCTCCAGGTGGTCTGCTGGGAAAGATAATAGATAGATGCGCACAACCGTCCACTCTGATTACACAGTTACAGTGATGTCAGTGGCCAGAAGGGCCCTCGTGGGTGTATGGGGTTTGGGCAAAGATCACGGAGTAAAATTGGGTCAGTATGAGGGTGCGTGTTTAAGTTGCATGTAGGCGGGCAGCTCTCAAAATGGAGGAGTGTTGCGCCCTGTAACAGACAAATAGGAGCAAGGATGCGAGGCGCACAACCTATAACAACGAAGTAAGGTACTGTAAATGGTTAAATAATATGAAATAAAAGAAAAAATACTCACATTAAAGGAGGTTTACAAGGATGGATCTCTCAGGGCTGTGTGCTTTCCAGGATGACCTCACTTCCTGGTTAGGGATAAGATCACTTCCTGCTTACAGATGCTGAAGGGCTCAAAAGGAACAATTGGAGGCATTTGGAGCAGAGGCTCTTTGTCAACCATGCTGCAGGGTCATGCTGTATAACGGTTTTTATTTGTGAAGAGGGTCAGCACTGCTCATGAGTAAAAAAAAAAAAAAGGCTCTGTTGTGTGACTCTGTATGTCTCCGGTAAATTCCAATATACAGCATGTTGGTGCAAAGAGGATGCACACACATTTCCCCCCTATACCCCATATATAAATTTGGTAAATGTTTTAAAACTTTTAATGAGGTCAGAATAATTTTAATAATAATTCTGTAATTCGTTTTTTTTGATACCTTGACAATGCCAAAACCTAATGCCAGAAAGAGGGTGAGAATACCCCTTGCAGCATTGCTTTCATGCACTACACTATTGTTTTTTTTTTCTTTGTCTAAGGATGAAGCAAATAGCCCTTTAAACTATGTAAAGCACAAATTGGGCTTTTTAAGGCACTATATGGAATTTCATATATAATATAGCAAAGTATTCATGACAAATCTTGGACCAATCATTAAAATAAATAATTTAAAATTGCTATACAATTGCTATACATTTGGATCATTCTATGCATTTACACTTTAAGCATCAATGTTAATCTAATTCCATATAGTTCCTTAAAAGCCAAATTTGCTCTTTATGTGGTTTTACTCTGGTTACTAGGCTGTGTCACTGACAGTCCAAATGAAGTAGAGGGAGAGAGGCATTGTGTTTTATGTCAAATAGCACTTTTACATGCAGTAGCCCTTCTCTTTCTGTTTTTACTGCCTCTCCCTCCCTCCTGTCCTAAGCAAATTCATATGGTGGTCTTTTCTCTAGCATTCAACGTCATTATCCACATTGAGTTGTCCAATTAATCCAGACTCCCCAAATGCCCATAATATCTTAAAGTTAAACGAAAGTTTATTGGAGAACTGGTAATAGATCATGTAAATATTCTCTAACCAAAACAGTTTTTTGCTGTCTCCATGACTATAGCACTTAGATGCTCATAGAGGAATGATTGAAAGCATAGAAATCATTTTAGGACATTACAAGGTGGCTTCCTCTGCGTGGCACAGATGGAAATGTACATGATGTAGTGCCCCTGCTCCTTATTTTCTACAACAAATTCTCCACTATCTGTATCTGTGGATTTATAGCTGCTGTGTCAGCCTAATACATTTCTAATGTCTTCACCAGCACATTTTGCTGCTTCCTATGTGATAAATCTTTTTTTATCCGATCTGTAGGATTACTACTGCCTGTAGTGCTAAATATATTAGCTTAGAGAAAAGTGTGTGTTTACAGGGGTTCCTCAGTCACATATTTTTGGACCTTTTATTATACTTCTGTATAGATATTTTATATATCTATATAGATGTTTATGTTATTTCTTATCTAGCTTGTTAATTATGGCAGCTTTGTAAATCCTCAGGAATTCAGGGACACTGGAGACACTTTGATGTGCTGCCCACTCTTAGCTCACTCCATTACAGACTGCCATGAAGAATGATGCTGTGCCTACCCCCAGCCGTATCATCTTGACTGTCATTTAGCATGCAGACCATGTGGGCACAGGCATGAGTAGTGATGGCCGAACGGAGAGTTCGGCGGCGAACATGGATGTTCGCCCATCTTCTCGCCGGCGAGCAGTGCGGGTGTTTGACCCGCTCCGTTTGCCAGCGAGAAGACCTGTGTGATCGTGCCGGAGGAAGAATCTTTTCACTAGAAGACCGGGCATAAAGCTGTGAAAAACCCGGGTCGGAGCAGGAAGTGACGTCAGTGACGTCACATCCGACTCGCGGAACCAGGAACTATGCGTTCCAGGATGCGTTCCAGTTTTCCGATTCAATGCGTTCCATGGTTTTTCCGATTCAAATTCCCCGCCTAGAGGCGGGGAATTTGAATCTGTCCGCGAACAGGCGGACGGCGGACTTCTTTAGAAGTCCGACCCGCCCGTTTGCGGACAGTCCTGGCCGATGTTCGGCCATCACTAGGCATGAGTAATACTTTATAATTAGCTATTTTAAAGAAAAAATATATTGTATTTACAGCAAACACGAACTTTAAATGCAGCGCTGCAGTATTTACTTTTAAAACTTTTTTGAAGTGACATTTTTTTATTTCTTGCTATACTTGTTATTCCACATTCGTGGCATTGTGTTGTATTAGATAAACGGGTAATGAAGGTAGCTCTGTCTTTAGTTCTTCCATTAAATTTCCTGCTAAAATCTAGATATCAGGCAAATGGCAGAACAGTAATCAGTGGGGAACTCTTTGATTGGCTTCTGGTTGTTCCTTTATTAAAATAGAACATTTATAACGATCGGTGATGGCAGTACTATCATGGCACACCCCTTATCTTCTTCACTGATAGGAAGTAGGGGGGCTGCGGGGGGAACGGCTGCAGAGTCTCTTCTCTCCCTTCCTGGCTGTGTCCGTGTAAGCTGCAGAGGGATTGCAGCTCCCCCAGACACGTAGAGAGATATAGATAGAAGTTTATCTATCTCTCTCTTCATTGCTTATACCAGCAGGGCTATAGGCTTATAGGCATAAGCAATAATACAGTTCAGATGTGAGATCCGATAACAGTCGTATGGCCAGCTTTACCCTATTGGCTGAAAAGTGATGCAACAAATGAAAGGGGTAATCTATCTGCTCTCTAATGTAATTAATGTTTCCCTTGTTAAAACATTTGAATAAAGGAAACGCCCACCCAATAATTCACCTTCCTTGGTAATATACTGGTGTATATACATACTTCCCTTCACTGTTCATTCTGCTCCATTATAAAAAGAACATTGTATTACGTGAAAATACATTAGAGCACAGATCTATTTCAATGGACAGAATACTTGCACATGGACTTCTTGGTAATATCGCCAGTCTCTAATGCATATGGATGAGTCTGTATGTTTTGCCAACAGCAGTGTTCTCATTTAACTCAAGAAAACTGGACCATTACACAACTCCAAAGGTTTTTTCTTTTTTGTTTAGTTTTTTTATTTACGTCCATGTTTGTAAAGATTGCTTTGAGCAGACCTACACTTGCATAGGCAACTTCCACTGTGTATAATAAAATTTTAACTTATTTTCTTATAAGAATTTGGGCAGTACGATGGAGACCTCTTGTGCTTATGGGCATGCACATAAGCAGTATGCTGGTACGCAAAATCATCTAAAACCTAGCTCTGCATACCTTTCATTTCCTTGCTAAGCCACAGGAGGAGAGAGGGGGGGGGATGCAGGAGCTTTCCCACTCCTCCCCCTCCTCTCTGATGAGAAGGAAGCAGTGCGTGTGTTGTGCTCTCTAGTGACACCCGGTGGCTGAACCTGATATTGCAGATTGAGTTGAGATTACAGCTATTTTGTTAAATTTATAAAATTTATGTCACTTGGATAACCACAGGTAAACTTTAATAACTATAAAAGGTTGCAGTTAGGGGTGTCAAATTGGGAATGTAAATTACTAATTAAAAAAAAAGATTTATAAGGGTGTTGGAGATCTGGGGGACGAAAATCAGAGTAGGCATATGTAATAGTAAAATCTGACAAGAGAAAAGCTGCACTTCTGAGGTATGATACGGAGATCTGAGGGTTCAAAGGGTGTTGTACTGTGAGAGTTACATTTGACTCAAAGCTAGCTGTTGACCTGTGGATGGAGACAGCTAATCGGAGGCTCAATTAGCAACAGGGAGGTCCATCTGCAGCAGAATCTACCATACAGGAAGCTGACGCAGAGGACAGTGAGGAAGACCACCCTACATATCGGGTGAGTACCAAACACATCTCCTGGTACTCACCTGATTAGCTCACTAAAATAGTTATGTGCACCCCTGCTTATGGGAAAGCATATCATCAGTGGGAGTGGTTTTTGAACAGCTTTTTCTTTGTCACATCAATTATATCAACACTTACCAATTACAGCACTGGGGGTGGAGAAGCAGGATTTGCTGATGCGTGATATTCAAGTGCAAATATGTGAGATCTTATTTGTGCTCTGATATGTGCTTCCCCATACCTAGTACAGCTTGGTAATGCTGCAGACTGAGAAGGCAAAGCGAGGTCAAGGATCGGGTCTTTCCAGGGATCTTGCCATTTTCCCTATATAGGCTAGGTACAGGGGTTACTTTTTATCAATGCAATGCTTTAAATTTACTGGCCAGTTGCCATTGTTTACGGTGGGTTGAGAGTAGCAAATGGGGGAGCTCCCTACTGACCAAAAGCACCAGGTAGTTGCCAATGAAGTTCAAATGTATAGGTTGGTGGGTGATTGAATTGCGGCCATAAACACAATATTTGCAACTACTGTACATAGCAGCATTGTTGCAGTTACAGGGTGGCTGCTGCTGTAACTGACCATGCAAATTCAGGCTTACTATGGGAACACATTAAATACAATACACGCGTAATGGTGCTGGTTTGGGTAGTTAGAAGCCTGCCAATTCAATGAGTTTATATGACTGAATATTTAATTCCAAACTTTATATGTAAGTAATGGTATAAAACCTTGTTCCTCAGGCTTAAGACTATACATTTCCTTTTGCTGGTTAATTATGTCATTATATAGAAAAGAAAACCAGACTCCTATTTTATCTTATTACCTGTCTCCTTGATGTATTTATTAGTGCACTATCCTTTGCCAGGTTTGTTACTGCTGTTTCTCAGAAATTTAGACATCAGAACAGTCATTGTAGTATGTGGTTAATATGACTGCGGATATGTTGGTCTTTTTTATGTTAAAATAATTTTTATTGGGAGTAAGCATTCAAAAAGAATAAGAGTAAGACGACGAGGACATCTACAAGAGCTAAGGGCATCTACACTCTTAAGCTGGGCATACAGGAGTAGATTTCTAAATAGATTTGAGTACAGTTGAGCGCCGTGTGCGCTCACGGAGCTTTATTGTGCTCCTGTGAGGACAAGGTTACCCATCCAAGGTTTTAAACAGGAATCGATTGCGCACTGTTCGATCGACCAATGCTTGAACGCAGTGTGGTGACGCCACAATCGCGCCACCGCGAACGAGCCTCTAATGCATGTGTCTGTGAATCCCAAATTTTATCAGAAGCACCTCAAACTAATTCCCTCCGTACAGCCCTTAAGCATTAAATCCATGCAGAATAAATTTTTCTCAGCTGAACGAAAAAATTAACAAGAAGACTTAAGCCCCCCCCCATACACCTTACAATCTTACCATACAATTTCTGTACAATCAACTTTTGTTCTACCAAAACCATGTAATATGAGGACCTTGAGGACATTTCTAACCCCTCCAATCACTATATATTCTATCAGGGAGGCCACTATACTACATAGTTGTTGGTAGATCTAATGGAAATTGTATGGAGTGATCTAAAGGTGTATGGGGGGCTTAACTGTCCACTGATCATAGATACAGTATGTCATATTCAGAAAAAAAATTATTTTGTGTTTTACATAGTCCAATTCTTCTGTTATAGGCGCTGAAGCTACCATCACTGATCGGGAAGTTGCCTTGGAATTTTTAAAGGAAAATGTTCATGCTAACCTTCCATCAGATGTTCTTCATAAAGCATCTGTGAAACCACTTACATGGGGCAAAGGCTTGGAAGATTTCTCTTCGTATGATGTCATAGTAGGAGCAGATATCATCTATCTGGAAGAAACTTTCCAAGATCTCCTGAAGACTATTCTCCATCTGAGTACTGAAAAAACAGTTATCTTATTGTCCTGTAAAATAAGATATGAGCGTGACAATCGGTTTCTGGATATGATGAGGCAACATTTTTCTGTGGTACAGGTCCTTTATGACCAGAAAGTTGATGTTCATATTTATAAAGCAATGAGGTTGCCACAGACAGAAGAACTTTAAAGCAGTAAAACATGATAATGTGAAGCAAATATTTTTTTTTCCAATTTGCTCAAGCTGTTAATGGTAACAACTGCAACTACCCAGCGAGCAAGTCTGCTGTTCTGTGAATGGGAAAAAAAACTTTTATTCTAGAGCACACCACAGCAGCATACTACATAGCCAGGTTCTTGTCCTAAAACTACTGTTACTCCCCTACAATTGACCAATAGCTCTGAATAGGTAAAAAGAGCTTGGCATGCTTTCATTTGGGACTTTTGGAAAATTGCTACAAAGCGTTTGTATGGATTATCTGAATTATTCACATTCGCTTTCTACGATATTGATTACGTTTTATATTTTCAGTCTTTATGCTGTGCTTGCAATTTTCAAATAAACTATGAATTTTATGGTTTGTTGTGAATTAATTTTGCATTGTACTTAATATATATTATTATTGGAGCTACTGCTTCGGTCTAAAATGTTTCTCCACCTCAAGAAAAGCAAAAGAACACTGGGCATTTAAGGCACATTTACAAATCTACTGGACTTATTGGATAGATTAAAAAGGGTCTTTATTGTACACACAGTTAAATGGACCAATTAATCCTACTAATTAAAACAGGGGTGCCAGACTTGGTGTCTGGAGTGCCCTCTGCCCACACTTGTGGCGCTCTGAGGCATGGACTTCCTTGTAGTGGATAGTCTAGGTATGTTATATCTATCAGTGCAATTGGGTGACCGGCTGAATGTGTAATTGTATGACATGTATATTTTTAATTATATGATAGTGTTGTTCCAAGAAATCCCTGATGAAGCCTGAACCAGGCGAAACACGTTAGAGCCGCTGGAACATGCCAATTGATTACTGTCATTTGCTTAAACGGTAATGTTATGCTTATATGTGGGCTAATGTTTGTCGTTTTTATTAGTAGGATTAATTGATCCATTTAACTATGTGTACAATTAAGACCCTTTAATCTATCCAATAAGTCCAGTAGATTTGTAAATGTGCCTTAAAAGCCCAGTGTTCTTTTGCTTTTGTTTTTCTATTTCTTCCAATGGTGTGGCACTGACCCATGTTTAAATATTGTGAGAGATTCCCATTGTTTGGCCTTGGCTGATTGTATTTCTCCACCTGAATTTAACATAAAAAATATTGATCATAGACTTTTCGCAGAGTAGCTGCTGATCATTTGCTTTTTTTTTTTTTTGCCATGAAGTACCACTGAAATATTGGTGACTGTGTAATCTTGTCATGGACACAAACATCCTAAAGCGATATTCTGTATAAACAACCATATGGCCAAAGTTTTTGGGCATCCTATCACTTTTTACCTTTTAAGCCATTACAGTTTAGGTAGAGATCTTTCTTATTTCCAGCATGACTGTGACCCTATGGACAGAGCCAATGCCTTAGCTTAAGACATGGGTTCATACATTTGGTGTGGAGGAAATAAGGAAGCCTGTGGAGAGCCATGGCCTAAAATCTGCTGAACACCTTTCAGATTAGGGTACTTTGGCAAATAAAAAGTGTGCCTATAGACTTTTCAAGGCCAAACATTATGGGCACCTGAATGTACTTTATCAGAGAATTGTAGGAGATTTGTTCTGTCCACCCTTCTCCCTAAATTCCTCCTCTACCTCTGTCTCACTACTTTTCATTAGACACCACCTCTGTTTTGTGGGACAAAGGCAGTAGAAATGGTTGAATATTTCGACTAGCTGACTTTGTGAGTTAATTGCAAAGCCCCTGAATATGGTATCACCAAAATAGCTGGAGATGTAGAGTGGTTGCTTAAAAAACAAAGTTCATAATAAAGTTTTTAAATAAATCAAGTTCAAAGGTGAAATTTAATCTTTTGAAATTTCAACTTGACTTTGAATGTTATGCAAAAACTATTTGTGTTAGAGCAAGCATTTGTTTTTGTAGTATACCCTGGGCCCATCTCTACATCTCCAGCAAGTTTGATGTTGATAGCATGCTCAGTGGCTTTGCAATTAAAGCAGATTTAAGCTAAAAAATAAACATATAGAAATTACTCACATCAGGTGGACAGCAACCCCCTGAAAAGAAAAAAAATTCCTGGCTACTCGCTCCCTTGCTACCGTGCCTGGAGCGTCCAGGCTTTAAGATGAAGGAGCGAGACTCCACCTCCATCCATGGCTCCATCCACCTATCCACATCTGAATCCTGTAATGATCCGCCCCTTCGCGTCACTCGATTTAGATGCTGCGGGCACATTAGGATATGGGAAAGTAGACATCAGAAGTGACATCTAATTACTCATGTTCTCTTGGGACCGCAGCGGCGCGATGTCTTGGGGAGGTGGAGTATTAAAGATTTACTGGGTACTTCTTTTTACACTTGACCTCTGGTGCCAAAAATAAAGGCAGAATTGGAGGTGGTAGGTCCACTTTGACTCACAAAGTTAAATTTTAACTAATACACAGTTGTGTCCATTAATTCACATTAATCTGGGTACTCTCCCATTTTTTTTTAGGGATTACGTATGTGTAGTGACCACAATTAGCACCAACTGACATAATGGTCAATGAGTTTGTCAGCTACAGGTAGTATCTTTGTCCCCTACATCAGTGGTTCCCAAACTTTTCTTGCAGGGCCCCCCTTTTCTATTTAGGACCATTATTTAGCCCCCCTCCCTATTCAAACACATGTTAAGAATGAGGGACGTGCCCCCTTGGAGTAACTTCGTGCCCCCCAGTTTGGGAACCACTGCCCTACATGGTGGTGCTGTCACTGTTAAATACACATTTCTCTTGATACAATGTATTTTTAATAATGCATGCCAGGCTGATAAGCAGTCCTTGTACTTCCCTTAGGCTATGACCCCACCCCGCGATTCTTATTGTGGTACAGTGATTGCTAGCAATTTTTTTGGGCCGCAATTGGCCACGTTTTAAGACACGTTTTTCTGCACATGATTGGGACATACAGGAACCTCGTCTGATCGTGGCCATAGAGAATGAATGGGGGAGTCCAGTCATGTCTTTGGGCACATTCGCAGCTGTGGGCATTAGAATCGCGGCCGATCGCCTACGTGGGGACGAGCCCTAACTTCCCAAATCCTGATGTAGCTTCTCTTATCTAGCTACCCCCTAAAAAAATTTGAAAGCCCATGTTCATCAGTAACTATGTTTTTTTTTTTCAATTTCTATTTATTTTCTTTTTTTTTTTCGTCAAACATCTGCTGGTGTTCTCATACCTTTTTTTTACACTTGGCTGCTCTAATTACTCCACAGAAACCCGAAAAATCTGCCACAATTTATTCTCCTTTCATTTCAATGGTCTTCAGATCTCAGATATTTAGAATCTAACATTTTGGGATCTCTTCAGTAAAACGCCCCCAGAACCAAACTCAGGACAAACTGCAGCAACAATATTTACAGCTCACCGGTCATTAGAGGTGTTGATGCTCGTTCGTTGTCCAAATATGAGACTGCAAACAAAGACATGACAGCCAATTTACTAAACCCAAATGACAAATCGCTTAACCAGGAACCACGCATGTCTTTTGTCTCTTTGCAGCAGACAAAGCCTGAGTTCCATCCACCCCCACCTCTGCTTTCTGACCATACATTTGCCTCTGGGCAGTTGTACTTGCAATTATGACTGCTTTCATATATTTATAGCAAAACATGTCTATAACCCAACTTACTGTCTCAAAGTTGACCCATTTTCAAAAAGAAACCGATGGACATACAGACCCCTTTATATTCTTCTAAAAAATCACAGTAAAAAGAGTTGCAGTCAGCGTCATAGCACAAAGAAAAAATTCCTGCCCGACTATGTAATTAATTCTGCAGGAATAGACAAATTCCCCTTTCTGGGTTGCTATGGCAACTTAGAAAATAGATCGTGGGACTATGAAACATGTTTCCTACACTTCCTATCAACTCTGAATTAGTAGTAATTGGCACAAGTGTTTCCAATACATTGACGTTGTATTGTGCAATTAAACGAAGTTCTAAACAATATAACAGACATCCTACTCCCAGGGTATATTAGCACTAATGCAATATCCTTTCTCTAGAGCAGTGGTTCCCAAATTTTCCTTGCAGGGCCCCCTTTTCTATTTAGGAACATTATCGAGCCCCCCCCCCTACCTATTCAAACACATGTTTAGAATGAGGGCCTGCGCACCCCTGGAATACCTTTGCGCCCCCCAGTTTGGGAACCACTGCACTAGAGGATGGTGGCCTCAGGCAATACCTCAATCGCTGTACACATAAGCTCAAAGAAAGCTTGTTTTTGGGAAATGATTTGGTAATTTGGAATATAAATCAGAGAATAAAGCAGGGAACAGACATGTAAATATGGGCCAGATCAATGGCCGCTTAGTAGTGCTGTGTCGCCAGCTCCTCCGATATCGGGCAGCAGTTTGATGACGTCATCACGCTGCTGCAGGGAACCTCAAACGGCTTCAATATCGAGCCATGTGTTCCCTGCTTAACTGACCACGTACTGAAAGTTAAACCCCAGGAAAGGGAAATCCATAAAAAACAATTATGGGTTTATCTCACTATCTCTGTTATATTTATGTTCTGTTATCTGGATGATATATGTGGGTGTTGTAAACCTGGAAAACTTCTGGGAAAGCAAATTTGATCCATGGAGGTCCCACCTTACAGGATCTAAGTGATCTGATGTTAATGGTTTGGTGCCATTAAGAAAACTTGGGGAGCTCATGTAGTCGTGGGCAAACTATGGCCCAGGGGGCCCTACATGGGCCGTTAGGCTTTTTAATGCAGCCCATGCTTTTCCCTCCACTGGTTCATTTTTTTGAAGTGAACAAGTAAGGAGAGCACAGTACGGGCCAGATTTAAAATGGTGTCCAGACATTGCCCTGGGGACACATTGGCGCGATCGGTGGTAGGGGAAATGATGAGCAGAGATTGGCTTTACTGGCTTGCTCTCCTCCTCTTTACTTAAACTTCCTGGTCTGACAGCAGGAAAAAAACAGCCCCTGGACGGAGACCCCCCCCCCCCCCCCCCCCCCCCCCCCATCACCATGACGGACACTGAATGTAGATAAAGCTTTGGATTGGGAATTTGATGAAGACAGTTGCCAAAAGTCTTAAGGCCCCCATACACGGGTCCGTTTCCCATTGGATTCCGGGACGATCGATTCCGGGCGCGTGCACGCCAAACGATGGACCGATTCAGCACACATCAGGGGGAGTTGCCATTTGTGGAGTAAGCGATCGGACACGGAATCATCCAGGAATCCGTGGGACAAGGTGGTATGTAGCGATCGGACACACTTATTTGGCCGTTCGATCGGACCTCCGATTCCCGCTGAGATCACCGGAATCGATCGGATAGGTGATCGACCGGCCATGGAATCCGACTGTGTATGGCTAGCTTTAGGCTACACATACACGCAAGATTCCAAGAGAATCGGAGCTCACCGTTTGTGTGGCAACCCTGGTCCCCACCCAAAGTAATGCAATTGGCCAGAGAAAAATGGACATGGCAAAAATCTGCGGATCTATGCATGTATGGGGGGCTTTAGCTTAAAGAAAGCCATTACTATGCAAATGCCACAAGGTATATGCCAAACAGCACAGAGACAAGCCTCAAACCTTCTAGCACAAAGTCATTTGGAGTGATGAGGACAAAAGTAAACTTCTGGCCATAACGAAAAACTCTGCATTTGGAGAGGTGTCAACAAAGCTTATGATGAAAATGACACCATTCCTACTGTGAGACATGGTGGTGGATTGCTCAGGTTTTGTGATTGAGCCACTAAGGCAGTGGATTTATTAGAATTCATGCCAAACCCCAGGCATTGCTGTGTCACACAGCAATCGGCAGCTGCAACGGTGCCCTCTACCAGTTCTGCTGTGTCACTTCCCAAACTTCAGAGGACCAGGACCGTTCGTAAATCAGCCCCCTTTGCTGGTGGTAGACTTTGTGGCACTTGATATGGCTCGTGCTCTCTCTACTGGGTGATACTTGCTAGCACTTCTTATCACTCACCTGAAGCCTGTCCAATCAAGCCACATGACCAGGTATTTATGAAAATCACAGGCAAAAGGATGTTGCTTGAACAAAGAGATCTCTCAGTCTCTGTTCCACAGGCCCTGATTACATTTGCCACCTTCCCTGACTATCACCTGCCTGACTACATCTCTGCGTACCGTCTCTGTACATGGGGGGTTCCCAGTATTCACTCTGGTGAATACCCCGCACCCTGGTTTATACTTGTCTGATGCCACAGTTGGTCCACCGCTTTTTGCCAGGAAGAATGGGCAGCTTTAAGAAAGAACCTCAACCACAATTACCACAAAAGACTTCAAGCTGTCATGGGGGGAATATATGGTATTAAGAACTGGGATGTATAAACTTTTGATCAATGCATTTGAGTAGTTTGTGTTGTGATCATGATTTAAAGAGTTAACAGAATAGTTTGATAATAAATGGCTTCAGCCAACCTCCAACCATGAGTGAAAGAAATGTTGTGGTGTTATCATTCAGATTCTCTAAAAAATGGTTTGCCAGCAACAACAGTAAAACCTACCTAAACAGACTGTTTGGATACACCCCATTTATTATGAATGGCCTGACAATGCACCAAACCACAACTGTGAGTCATACGCTGCAGGACCGATGTATATTTATTATAGAAACCTGTGTTAACATTAGGATTTCCACCATTTCAGGGGAAAAACAGTGGGCTTGTCCCCACTTTAGGATATGTTTCCACTTAGGTGTTCAGCCTCTGGGCAGACGCGATTTTAATCACGCGCTGTGGGCTTATCCCCACTTCAACTAAAGGCCACGATCGGGGGCGGACGCTGTTAGACCCATGATCAGGATCTCGGCTCCCCGCGTTAAGATTGCGAGTGGCCGAAATGTTACTGCCCTGATCGCAATTAAAAAACCGAATCCGCCCACCAGCTGATCGGCTAAGTGGGAATATAGCCATAGCGTTCTGCCGCGATTCCAATCATGGAGCGGAGACCACAGAAGATTGCTAGCACCCAGCCATCTCCTGCTGTCTCCCATAATTAGAATTGTGGCACAACACCTGCAGGCAGGAAGTGGTGGGAAAGGACATCTTGCACCGCCCTGCCTGGAAACATACCCTTTTTCTCTCTCTTCCCCACCCCCCCCCCCTTTCTTTTTCCATCTTTTGATCTATTTTCCCTCCACCTAAAAAAGTCATTTGTAGTCTAGTGAAGGTAAACTATGTATAACATCTATATTGCTGATAATATTTGTAGATTATTTTGATGTGATACAGTTGCAAGAAAAAGTATGTGAACCCTTTGGGATTACGTGGCTTTTGCATGAATTGGTCATAAAATGTGCTCTGATCACACCAATAGAAAAACACAGTCTGCTTAAAATAATACTACTACAAACATAAAATGTTTTTATTAAACATAACATGTAGCCATTCACAGTGCAGGGTGGAAAAAGTATGTGAACCTTTGGAATGAATAACTGGTTGACCCTCCTTTGGCAGCAATAACCTTAACCAAACGTTTCCTGTAGTTGCAGATCAGACCTGCACAACGATCTGGAGTAATTTTGGACCACTCCTCTTCACAAAACTGTTTCAGTGTAGCAATATTCTTGGGATGTCTGGTGTGAATTGCTCTCTTAAGGTCATGGCACAGCATTTTAATCAGCCACTCCAGAAGGCATATTTTGTTCTGTTGAAGCCATTCATTTGGTAAAATGAATCGTATGCTTTGGGTTATTGTCCTGTTGCATCACCCATCCTCTACGGACCTTCAGTTGGCGGACAGATGGTCTTATGTTTTCGTGCAAAATGTCTTGATAATCTCTGGAATTCATTTTTCATTCAATGCAAACACTCCGTCCAGTCCCTGAGGCAGCAAAGCAGCCCCAAACCATAATGCTCCGTCTGCCATGTTTTACAGTGGGGATGAGGTATTGATGTTGGTGTGCTGTGCTTTTTTTCTCCACACATAGTGTTGTGTGGTTTCATCTGTCCACAGTAGTGCTAACATCAAGGTTCTCTTTTGCAAACTTCAAACGTGCTGCAATGTGTTTTGGACGGCATTGGCTTCCTCCGTGGTGTCCTCCCATGTTCTCCATTCTTGTTTAATGTTTTCCTTATTGTAGAGATGTCAACAAAAGATTTCTGTAAGTCTTTAGCTGGCACAAGGATTCTTCTTTACCTCATTAAGCATTCTGCGCTGTGCTCTTGCAGTCATCTTCACAGGACAACCACACATAGGGGGAGTAGCAACAGTGCTAAACTTTCTCCATTTGTAGACAGTCTGTGGACACACGAACATCAAGGCTTTTGGAGATACTTTTGTAACATTTTCCAGCTTCATGCACATCAACAATTCTTGATCGTAGGTCTTCTGAAGCTCTTTTCTGCGAGGCATGGTTCACATCAGACAGTGCTTCTTGAAACCGGTAAACCCAAAACTGGTGTGTGTTTTTCAAGGGCAGGACAGCTTTCAGCAACACATCCAATATCATCACACTGAAGGTTGGCTCAATCCTGGCTCCATTTAGCTCTAGTGGAAGTCATAAGGCTAGGGGTTCACATACTTTTTCCACCCTGCACTGTGAATGTTATTTTTAATAAAAACATATCATTTTTGTGTAGTATTATTTAAGGCAGATTGTGTTTTCTATGGGTGTGACTTTTTAGAGCACATTTTATGACCAATTCATGCTAAACTCCACGTTATCCCAAAGGGTTCACATACTTTTTTCATGCAACTGTATTGTAGACATAAGCAATAATATTTTCCACAGTCCTATTGTTTACCATGTGTGGTTATTTGTTCCTTTAAAAATTGAAATAAAAATAAATTCCCCTTTAAATGGTTTGGAGGTAGGTCCAAAGACGGTATTTATGTCTTCAAGATTTTACATTTAATCAAAAACAATAAATTCTGAACAGCATTACAACGTAAAAATAAAAAAAAAGGAAACATACACATTTGGTAGCTACAATCTTTACTCCTACATCCAAACCATTTCAGTGGGAATGTCTTTTCTTTTTATTCAATGTATAAATAAGTCCGGAGTTACATAAGGTACAAGTGTACACTTGATTTTTGTAGACATTAACCTCCCTGTTGGTATGAATATTTCTTTTTTTCTTCAATGTGCCTAGTCTAGCACTACCCGGTACCATAAATGACACCAATGCAAGGACTTGGGGTGCCTACGGTGGTTGGGCAATATAGGCAAATACTATGGGGTATCCCACATGCATCATATCCGTAATGCCGGCCATACACATGCTGAGCTGGAGCGATATCGCCCTCCGATATCGCTCCGGGATGCTAACGTGATGACGTCATCACGTTAGCCTCCCATTGCATTCTGGGGCCCCA
>CM070039.1:43132761-43156865 GCA_036250615.1 Ptychadena robeensis
TAGTTGCAGTGTGCCTTTGCCCGAACTGGGTTCGGGCATATCGCTAGGGAGGTTAAATCAGACTCAACCTGGTAGCCTTCTCCCCAGCTCTGCTTTCCCTGGAACCCTGCTGCCAACGGCACTTACCATGCCTCTGCCCTGCAACTCTGGTAATGGAGAACTACAGATCTCAGCATACTCCGGGCAGCGGGAGCAGCCAGGACTCTTAACTCTCTGATCCCATAGTGGGAGGATGGAGGGGCAGTGAGTGCATATCTTTGGGTTAACGTGCCCATACTTGAATTGTTTTAATGTCATTGCGGGCCTTCCTGTTGTTATTTCAGCGACGCAAAAGATTCCTGCAGCCCATTGAATTGTAAGGGTGTATCAACATCCCTGTGTTTTAGGCTCGTCAAAGACAGGTATTTTAGTGCAGTGGAGCCATGACCTGAGGCTATGTTTCCATGGTGTTAGGTTTACATAAATGCAACGCAACAGATCCCGTACGCACCGTGGAAACAACCCATTGACTGAAATAGATGCACTAACAGCGAGTAAAAACGGGCTGCACGTGCATCGATTTTGATGCAGTGGAAACATGGTCTTTAGGTTAAGTCACAGTTGGCTACTGGTCCCAGATAGTGTATATAAATCCTAAGGGTTTATGATTTGGTCAGGTTGACAAACGATTCATTTATACTTTGTGTGATGACTAGTTTTCAGGGTTTGTCAGACTTTCTTTTTTTTTTTCCTTCAAGCTGATCTCCTAGTCTCAAAAAGATTACACCAACCTCTTATCTAAAAATATCCTACCGTAACTGGGATCAGTCATTCCCTCTCCCGTTTATTATTAGTTATCTTGTTTACAGATGTGATTGCTAGCTTTCACGTATCTGTCTTATGACAATAAAACCTGCAGACGATAATGGAAATATTGTTTAGCGGTACTTATGTTCAGCAAGGGTTATCTGTGCAATGCATTATCCCAATAAAATATTCATTCTTTTTCTCCTGTGTCCCCTCAATATATGAGGATTACACCTATTTTAGAGAACTACGGAAACGATACATTAGTATGTATTTGCCATGCCATCAAATATCGGCTAAAGTTGCCTGTTTGATAGTTGTGGATATGGCTTCACAGATACTATATTGGTGATTAAGGTGAATAATCATTGACAGTTGCCACAATTTTTGTCTAGACAGATCTTGAATGCCAGTTTTACACTTGCAGAACAAGAAAATACAGTGTTTTTACATTTAAGCTGAGCATGCAACTTATGTACAGCAAGCAGCTCACCTGCATTTTATTTAGTTTCTTGGTTTATTCAGTGCAGGTTTTTTCATGTAAATTTTTGGGTTGCAGCGTTTTTGCAGCGTGATTGTGCAAGAGAACCCTCAAGCTAGTCATACTTGTTATGGCTGGAAGGCAGACTTCACTGGTTAGGTACAGCAGTTTAGGCTATACATTCTTTGATACATATTAAATAATGTTGACGGTCACGAAAGTGATATATGTAAAGCCAGATTTCCAACCGATTTTTTTGGCCACTCACGGCGGTCGATCGGGTGCAGATCTAAAGCTTAAAGGGACATAATTGGCCGCCAAATTGTGCAGGCTGTGAGAGTGAGCAGAGGCTGCCAGCTCAGCCTGACAGGTGCCAAGCTGATCGGCTGGATCCCCCTAGCCGCTTGAGCCCTAATGGCGGCCCGAGCAGGTAGGGGGACCCGACAGACACGCCCTAAGTGCTGACACACAAAGGGAGCCATTTTTCGGCCGATTAAATGCGCGTGATGACTTCATCATGCTTGGTCAATCAGCCTAAAAAATCGGGTCACAATCTAAACTTGTATGGGGGAGCTTAACTAATTCTAAGAATATTGCCCTCCATACACGTTCCGATTATTCTCCCGACCGATTTTTCGTCCGATCCTGTCACCCGATTTTCACCTAAAATGTTATGGTTGGTCAGTCAAAATTTACGGACAGGTCCGAAGCGGTCCCGATAGATTTTTCGCCCGATTTTGAGAAATCAGGATCGGCCGGGTACATAATTCCGAATCCGATTAATCTCCCGATCGATTAATCTCCCGACCCGATCGGTCGGTCGGGCAAAATTCGTACGAAAAATCGGAACGTGTATGGGGGGCTTAAGTTTTAGTGTTTAGTTACACTTAAACCTTGAGTGTTTTTGCCTATGGCATGGTTTTTTTTAGAAAGGCATCACAGGCTATTGCTGCGGGTGATGGTGGTTCTTCGCTCCCTCTCCCCTTAACATGCCCTTTCAATGGAGGTCAGTGGCATCTCTTCATCGGAATCGATGACACCAAAGAGGCGGACCTTGAAGAGATTGGTCCGCCAAAACTATTCATAGCCGGGGATAGATGTGTTTCCCTGAGTTTAGCTCTGGGTGAGTTTGTGAGGTAGGCAATCATATCCTGAGATCAGAAGGTTAAGTGACATCCCAATGCTAAGATTTTGCCATGAACAGTAACCGTATGTATAATAACAGTATGTATACATATTTAATATCGCCTGGAGATAAGTTTTTATTGGGATGTTGCAACAAGTATACCACATAAGGGTTAACCGTTTACAACAATGTTGCTATAAACAGGTGTACCCATTCAGTAGTCGTACTATTTTATCACACTGTTGAAACATCTTTCTCTGAGGACAAAAACCACAAACCCATAAAACCCAAACATTAACAGGCGTGGCACTTCCTACTGTATTACTGAAACAATTTATTGGTAAATAGACATGATTCATTTGCTGTTGGTCTAGTTGGGTAAACCAAGTTTACTTGGGTAAAAAAAAAGGACTGCTCTTACAGTCTGTACAGTTTGCTACAGTTGTAGATTTTGCATGAACATTTTTTAATTCAATTTTCCTTTTTTTAATATAGCAAAAACAAACATAATGTTGGGGCGAGGGTGGGGCTTTTGAGGCACAGTTGAAACTAGCAAACAATTTTTATATAAAATTGGTCTTTATTCACTCTTGACTATCCATGAATAAAATTGTATTACAATACAACCATAATAAAATACACTTCACAGTGTGATTGAGAGTTCACCTCATACATTTTATAACTTTTTTTTAATATACAATTATGTATATTATTAATAAGGGGGGTCATAAATAATCTGTGTTTGATTGTTTCATTTTTTAATGTTGAAATTAAGTGTAGCTTTAAATTACATTTACAGTGCAACTGAAACTACCAGTCTGGATAATAAAAAATATTGTGATATATGTGCTATGTTCAACTTTTTTTCTACATTGTGTGTTTCATATGTAATATTCCAGTTTTCTACTTAAATTTCAATGAAAAACCATGTTCCGCTTTTGGTACAGATAAATAGTCATCAGTTAAAAGCCTAGTTTCCACTGCTTCGGAATCCTCACAACCAACTTGCGTCAAGCATGGGGATCATGGTGCAGTGAAGACACTGCATGCCATTCCTTATGGGCTATGATGCACCTGTATACTCAGGCATGTCATTGTCTGAGATGTTCCACATCACACAAACAACAACATGAGCCCCATGTAATA
This sequence comes from Ptychadena robeensis, assembly GCA_036250615.1. Taxonomy (NCBI): domain Eukaryota; kingdom Metazoa; phylum Chordata; class Amphibia; order Anura; family Ptychadenidae; genus Ptychadena; species Ptychadena robeensis. The sequence continues at coordinate 43,136,301 of CM070039.1, forward strand.
CATGCAACACTGGACTGAAGAGTTACTTGTACAATACGCATAGTTTTCAGACACATTGTGCGCATCATACCCATAGGTTTTAAATGGGCATGTTATTGGCCCAAACACGATAAACACTCCCTTAACCAGGGCTCAACCGGTGTGTCATCGGACCCCGTCTTGCAGCATCAGATGCCTACCTCCAGCCTCCATGATGTCAGTGTGTCAAAATTGCATTGCATTAAATACAAAAACCTGTATTAAACCTAATACAAAGTAAATACACAATGACAGTTTTGAAAAAATACCAGTTGCTGCTAATGTTTTTAACTGTCACTTTTATTTTTTCATTTCATTTATTTTGTATTGGATAGAATGCAGTTTACCATGTTCAATTCAATGGATGTTTTCTTGCATTATATATGCAGCATGTATACACAGGTGCATCATAGCCCATAGAATACTAGGGACATCAGCTTCCCTACACCAAAATCCCCGTTGTTCAGTGTGTGCAGTAGAGTCTTGGCCTAATGCGAAAGTTGTGTACTATGCAGATCATGCACCACATATGTTGAGAAACCGGACAGCGGTGCACACGGTGTGAAATAGCTCTTCAGGTACCCATACACTTGAACGATCAATTGTGGCGCGGTGATGCAAGAATGGCCAAACAAATGCAAGCCTTGATCCCCATCCAAAGTAATTGCAATCGAATGGAGATTTACCAACATGGTGGATCCCAGTTTGACCATTGGCAGATCTTTGGAAAAAGCTCTCTATGTATGGGTACCTTTTATTTTGTCAGTGTGTATTTGTATGAACCTGCAATGTAATGGGCAACACTGTCCAATGTAATCAGCACTTTCTGATGAACACCATCTGATCTGCATCTCTCTTATACTGTATCCCAGTATGTGAGAGGATGTATGGTAACAGATATAAAGCCCCCCATACACCTTAAGATCGATCCATACAATCTCCATTAGATCTACCAACAACTGTGTGGTATAGTGGCCTCCCTGAAAGAATACATAGTGGAAGGTGTAGAAAGGTCCTCATATTACATGGTTTTGGAAGAAGAGAATGTGATTGTACAGAAATTGTATGGAAACATTGTAAGAAGTATGGGGGCCTTAACTGAGACAATTCGAAAGATTTATTTACCCCTCCTGTCTCCAGCAGTAAATATGAACCACTTAGTGTTTTACCAGTAAACAAGAAAAGGGAAATAAAAAGCCCCGGAATAAGCTCTTTTCTAGCCTTTTTGTAGCTTATACCTGGAAAAGAATAGAAGGGATCCCCACATGCTCACCATTACCAGAACAGCCTGACAATCCACATGCTGTATTAAGATGACAAACCCCATATCAACTATGGAGGATTGATGTGTCATGGTCACACCAATGACACATCTGAATAGACAGGCCTATTGGGCCACAATGGGCCATGTCTGCCATGCATAGTAATTTGGGCATAGTGGAGACTAGTGATGAGCGACAAGGCAATATTGGAATTCGCGTAATTTTGCGAATATCCGCCATAATATTCGATTCCAAATTCGTAATCTCGAATATCTGCACTTGTGGACATGAATTTTGATCTAAAAATGTCAATTGCGATCACGTATGTGCAATGCATGCAAGTCAATGGAGCTCGGATATTTGACTGGGAGAATATCCGTCATTTCCATTTTAAAAAATCGCATCGCGATTATATAATCGCGATCCATTGTAATGAATGGGATCACAATAAATCGCGTTACAATCGCGAAAAATCGCGATCGCGTCGGATATCCGATTGCATATTGGTGAATATTCGCGAAATAGCGATATTCGAGCTAAATATTCAAAAATCGAATATTCGAGCTCAACACTAGTGGAGACCAGTCCTTTTATTTGCTGCCTTGCCAATAAGGGTACTAAAAGTAAAAGTTAAAGTGGCCAAGCTGCAAGAAACAAGCCAAAAGTGTTGTTAATATTTCTAACACCATCATGAATAGAATAAAGTCTTTCAAACTAGGGAGAGTAACGTGTGCTGTGCTCTGCTCTGCATAAGGTAGTAATTCAATCAATTCTGCGATTGTCATTTGTCCTCAAGAACTTCACAAGACCCACACTTTCTTCGCTGACTGTATCGTCATTGTAGTGGTATTGCAATTTGCTGATGAAAGACATTTCCTAATCTTTTTTTATACCTTAATCCTTTCAAGCACTGTTAAAGAACCCGGTCAGGTGTTTCTCCTTCCAGTGTCATCTGTCTATTTTTTTCAATGATTTATGCTCTAAAAAAAAGTTTTCATTTTTTAACTACATTTGTTTACTATATTCACTGAAAACTAAAACCGTCAGGATATTGTTATGTGTAGTTGTGGGGATTTCTTCTAATAATTCTCTATGGACAAATAAGCGATACAATGTCCAACTATTATTCTCTAAATCCTGTTTGATCAAATTGTTCTTATTCTTTCTGCATCCAGTTAATTTAGCTCAAGTTTAGACATGAGGGAGCTTTGATCAGTCAGGTCAGAAAATTTCTGTAGTTGGTAGAAATACCGTTTTCCACACCAAAAGATGCACTATTCCCCCCCAATAGTGCAAAGATGAGACTAGTCATGCCTCTCTGCTCTCTGCCCGTCCAAGTAAAAGCTTATCCGGGGAGGCGAGGAGCTGTCAGAGGCTGGCTCTTCCATTTGCACTGTATGTGAGTTGGGATCAAGCTGCAGAAGGTCTGGCAGTTGGGGGCTGGAGGAAGGGAAGCTGTCAGAGGCAGCTGCTTAACCTCCGCTCTGCCAGTTGGAGCTCTTATAAGTAGAGTGGAAAAAATACTTTGGGGGTTTCCCCACTCTGCTGGCTGGACGCTCCGTTGTATAGTTTGTCCTATAAAACAGAGCGTCTAATGGTTTGTAAAAAATACATTATTTGGAGAGATTTTTAGATCTCTGAATTGTATTCTATTACTTAAAAGTTTGCATCATGCACACATCCGTTTACCTGTTATATTTTGGGTGATCAATCGAAGCATGGCTTTCACTTTTACATTTCAGGGGTTTACAAATCTTCAAAATGGAAGAATCACATACGTGCTAATACTGGTGTGGTGGTAGAAGCATTTCGTTTTCAAACAATGATTTACATTGCAAGGGGCTGATTCTATTATATAGAGTACTAGAGCTGGCTATTGTTTTAAGCTTTCAGCAGCACGCTCAGTGTGTGATAGGCATGCTACACTGGCCATATGACACATCTAACGCAATGCTTTTCACTGCTGTGTACATTTGGCCTGCGCTTGCATTTCCAATTAATTGTGTAGAAACACAAGTACAGTCAAAATACAAAAAATGCTTTGGACATCAAACTGCAGCACATTGTTTTTTTCTGTGCGGTTTGAGAATGCATATAGTGCATATGCATATGATTTGGGTTGCCTTGATGTAATGTGTGTGAATGTGATGTACAAGAATAGGAAAATGTGAATGTGCCCAAAATTTTACTCAGTGTTAAATATTGTTTGATAACCGATTGTATAAATACTGCTCTATTATGCAGAGTGTGTATGAGAAGGTGTGTTGACTTCCGTTAAAGAGTACGTTATTTTTAGGTAACTAAATGACCATGGAATCTGGTGCAGAGGCTCAGCAGAGTGGGGATGCGGCTATTACGGAAGCAGAAGCCCAACAGATGACTATACAGCCACAGATTGCAACACTAGCACAGGTATAAATGGGTAGTTTAAATACTCGCTTCCTCATAGATCCGAAGATTTTTTAAATACATTTCTCAACATAGTTCCCGCCTGTCAGTTATGTGTTGCTCTCTTTGCTTCAATGAGGAATTTTCAGAGGGGGGTGGGGGTGGGAAACTGACAGATAATCATGATGCTCCATTTGAATAGCTGTGCAAACAAGACCTTGGTAGTAAATTGGTGGAACAGCATATGATAAGCTGCCGCTGAAGTACATTTTAGGTCAGTTCAATGCTTCATATAAATATACTAAGATTGTCAGGAGTTGTAGTACTTTGTACATGAGGTAACTGTACTGTGTGTATGTTTAGTTTATTACTGTGGCTGATGTTCTACAATAGAGTATTTCTTTCTGGGGGCTGCTGTGTGTGAACCTTGTGTACCTCATTCCTAAAATACAGATGTTAAAGATGTTCCAAGAGCCAGATAACATTTGCTAAATCAAATGGCTAACGTTGAAGAGCCACCAAGTTCTAAAAACACTGCAACATTAGTGCGTGCATTGTACAACAAACACACAATTCAGATCAATAAAAGGTTGGTTTGTTCAGCGGCCTATCGTGGAAAGCCAACCCAGTATGATGTGATGGTGTGATGTGTCTTCTGGCACCAAGTCATCCATTGAGGACATCTCTGTTGCAAGATGGCGCCTTCATGGGTCAGACCTGTTTTTTCATCAAATCTCTGTGTAAACAATGCACACTTACTGGCCATCCTCATAATCTGTAATGAAGGCCAGTTGTATAAAGCCGGCGATCGATCGTCCGGAAATCGATTGCTGCCCACATTGAGAGACCAGCCAAAATTAAACCAAAAATCGTTGGCACAGTGATTCGCAAATGTCGCTATTTTCTGTTCGATCGGCGCTACTTTGGATGGGGTCCCTAGATGCCCATCCAAAGCATCGAGCAGAAAATAATTCCCCAAGATGGTGTGCACTGCGATTGTCGATTTTGCGATCGATCATACAATGATTGCAGGGGAACTGCAACTTTTATGGCTAGCTTATGACTAGACCAACTACTTTTACTGCCTTGGTCCAGTTTTCTTTTTTGTATGCCCACGGTAGCTGCTTATCGGAGTGGATATTTTACCATGGGCAGTCTGGTCTTCAGCTCAGCAGCCATGCAGGTTTATTAGGTGTGCTCTGACACTCTGGTCAGCATCATATTGTCAAATTGTGCTACAGTAGCTTTTCTTTGGGAATGATTTCACAGGAGAGGCTGGCCTTCACACTTCCTTACCCCCAAGCTTCTTGTCCTGTCTTATGGACAGCAGTTTGAATGGCGGAGATGTCACCCAGAGATTATATAGAAAGAAAATTTGGAAGCCATGCATGTCTCCTAGTTAATAAAATGTCTTGTTTCGAAGAAATTCTGCAAAAATGTTATGTGCCATATAATTAGAGAAGGGTCTATTGAGAAGATTTAGATAGTATAAAAAAAACTTTTCATTGTATTTTGATTCTCTGCGATCTATGTTTCTCTAAGGTTTGTGAAGATTTCCATTATTAATGCATCCAGATAACCAGGACTTTTTAGCAATGTATTATGTAATTTCTGTAGTTATAAGATGTTCTCATTGTCTACTTAAAGGTTTCCATGGCAGCTGCACATGCAACATCATCGCCCCCCACAGTGACATTGGTTCAACTTCCTAATGGACAGACAGTTCAAGTACATGGGGTTATTCAAGCTGCACAGCCATCTGTCATCCAGTCCCCACAAGTGCAAACAGTACAAGTAAGTCTCATGAATTAACCAGATTATTTTGTGTGTTATACTCCATATATGTGTAAAACTCAGCACAATGAAGATTTGTGAAATTTGCTTTATTTGCTTCTGGCTGTGTAGGTTTTGTGCTAATTAGGAAAGATGGAAATACATCTAGAATGTGTTCTTTATTATTATTAGACTCATGTATTTGGACTTGTGAGCCATATGCTGGACACATAGTTTTCCGTCTAGATTTATTCTGACTGTCTTCATTGGTATTTCAATACATGGAATGTCTCCTTTAAACAAATCACATTCTAAGTGTGTTTTTTTTTATAGATATCCACAATTGCAGAGAGTGAAGACTCTCAAGAATCGGTTGATAGTGTTACTGACTCACAAAAACGCAGAGAAATTTTGTCAAGACGACCTTCATACAGGTAATCTTTTTAACGCATTAATAAAAGTAAACGTAGGTCTATATTATATTCCCCATCACTCAATGTACTACCAGATGCCAATCAACATTACATCTCAATTTAGGCTTTTTCTGCTGGACAGTAGGTAACAAAAAAACAAGCACTTGGTTATTTAGTATATTAGACTATCTTTATAGATGCTCAGGTTTCTGCCAACATGCAAGAAGGCAATACTAATGCCATACTTGCATGTCAGGAGCTTTTATAGTAATCTCTTGCAAAGGGAATGTAGTGGCAACATGGTAACATTTCTGAGAGTGGTATTCCCAACAGTGATAGATGATTCAGCGTGATATGCATTAAATTGGCCACTGTATTCTCTGTAGACATGTTCACCTTTGTGTGCATGGGCAATCGATAATGTATTTTGTCTTTCAATGTATTGTTTATAATTTTCTTCTTCATAATAATCTTCATTTCCTCAACCAAACACAGCTTGAGAAACCTGAAATTGTATTTCTTATTACAGGAAAATTTTAAATGACCTCTCTTCAGATGCCCCCGGGGTACCGAGAATTGAAGAGGAAAAATCTGAAGAGGAAAACTCAGCCCCTGCCATCACAACAGTAACAGTACCAACACCCATCTACCAAACCAGCAGTGGCCAGTACAGTATGTTTTCTTTGTTTATAGATTTAAAGCTATCCAAACACTAAGCAAAAGCACCCATCGAGATAAAAGTATAAAAAACAATGATTTTTTATTTTATATACAAAAAGTGGCACAGCTAACGTTTGCATTGGTATGGTCACAGTGCAGTTTTTCAGTTAATTTAAAATCAGAACCTCAGTAGCTATTTTAATTAGGCTAGATTGACTACGCTAAGAATTTGTGAAGGTTCGTGAGTAAAAATACAGAAATTGTAATGGTTTTGTGACAAGTTTTGTTCTTTTAAGCTTGTTTGATTGGTTAAACTGTATACAGCGAATGATCTATTTAGCAGTGACAGAGCCACTGTGTAGAACAACATTGGCATAGTAAAAAAGGTCCATGAACATTGATTTACAAACATTTAAAAAAACACAAGAACAATGTTGGGGCAAAGGTGGGGCTTTTAAGGCACACGTAGAGACTATCAATAGGTTTTTTGAATAAAATTGGTCTTTATTCATTCTTGACCATCAATAAATAAAATGGTATTACAATACACCTCTAATAAAAAACATACAAAATGTAATAGAGAGATCACCTTATGAATAACGGATTATAAACATATAATATCGAAAAATTTGTCTCATTGACCCCTTGTTCCCTAGGGGTCCCAAGAGGGTCTTAGGAGTCACAGAGCAAAGACATCAATTCCGTCCAAATCTGGAGGAAATGATGTTTCTTGGGTCCCAAGGAGGGGGACTCAAGTGGGTATCTGGTGTCGATAGATGGTAAATAATTCTGACCCGTTTCCCCCCTTAAACAATCCGGGGCTTCTTCAGGGAGCGACAGCCAGAACAACTCAGTGATCTTATAAAAAGCAAAGAAAAGCATAAATATTACAGATTATACATGATTAGTGCATCAACAGTTATCTATATTTGTAAAACAGTCTCGTATCTGCATAAATACAAAGCACCACATATATATACACACATCTCTCAGTGGAGTAACTAGCATCCCTTTGTGATATACCTCCTGTAGAAAAGGCCTGTGTTCTTCCCCTTACTTCTAGTGGCCACCCTATATATAAACTGTGATTCTCCTTAAAATAGCCAGAAATACAGAGCGGCAGATATGCCTGGAGTACTTACCCGGATGATATTATGTATACTGAAGTCATTAAAATAGAAGTCTGGATGCCCAGCTCAGGGATTTTCCAGACTTACTAACGTTGGCCCCCAGGGGCCTTGAAGGGACCTCTCAGGTATGATACACCTTGACCACAATGTGATCCCTTCCGGAACAGACCGTGTTCGAAAATCCACCTGGGCCAGAGCCGAAAGATAAAGAGCCAAGTACAGTCCAAAGGCCAGAACACACCAACCAAAAAAAAGGGAAAAGAGAAAAAATAGAGAAAAAGATGAGAAAAAAACCATGATGAACACATAAATACATCAGACAGATAAACCACAAAGAAAAGCAGGACCTAAGACTAAAAACAAACAATACCTACAGGTATTACCCAAACCCCTCACCTAGCCATATTGTTCCCTTAGAAGGGGAGCCAATTCCCTAGAAAAGCTGCCTCCCCTAAGCAACTATTACATCTTCAATCAATCACAACGTTCCTATCCCCATCGATCATCCCAAACTCACTCATCTTCATTCATATCCCCCAAAAAAAGCCACACAGCTCCTTGCCATCTATTCAAAGACATCCATTAACTGTTATACACCTGCAAGCAATACAACACCATAACCACACAACAGCTATACAGTATGTATCTCTCACACCCAGCCATACTAAGTATCCCCAAAATTCCACACATCGCGGGCCTGCCCGGTCATAGAGGTCGGGCACCAATTAAACCATATTTTAGGTGTAATTAAACGGGCCAACGTTATAAAAATTGCAGGAATATTATAGAGCCATTGGGATGTTACAATATTAGGATATTATTGTATTAGAAATAATCATGATAAATCAATTCATCAATTGAGTGATTCGAACATCCATATATGTGCCCCTCTTTTTTATGCACCCATATATATCTACGTCTCTTACTTAAATCCAAGTATTAAACAATTTGTTTACTTACTGCGTAAGTACTTACTAAATAAGTGCTTACTTACTAATCTCAACTTGATTTACAAACATTTACCTACTAATGCAGAATACAGGTTGGAAACGGTATTTAAATATTGCAGAGCAGGGTGGATTTGATTTAAATTAAACCGATTTAAATCACTAGTCAGTAAGGCTTGATTTAAATCAATCATTTTTGCTGGAATAACTTTTAAATGCAAGAAGATGAAGATTTTTAGAATAACAACTTTTCATATTAGTTTTTTTATCCCCAGTTTAGGTGAATCATTCACAGTGTTCTCCCCAGAATTTTTTTTCAGCCGGGCGGCGCGATGACGTCATCGCGCCGCCTGCACCGGTCCGGCGGCCTCTCTGATAGGCTGCCGGCCAGCGGCAGCACACAAGTCCTCTGACAGGCGGCGCCTCCCCATTCCGCCTGTCAGGCTGCTCGCCACGGAGGACTTGTGTGCCGGGCGGGGACTAAAATCTCCCGGGCGGGCCGCCCGGCCAATCTGCTCTGGGGAGAACACTGATTCATATTTGGACAACTTTTCTGTTGAACTTAGTTTTGAGAACTAAACCAAGCATCTGTGATAATATCTTGTAGGCAAAGAAACTGCCCAATAATCTTACAAAAACAGACAGAAGTTGATGATGGCATAAGCGCGTCACCCAAATTTCCCCTTGAATAAACATGGTTGAGAGGACACAAAAGCAATACATTGATTATACACAGTGGCAGAAATGAAGTAAAAAAAAATCATTGATTTTTATCCACCCTGTTGCAGAGTGAGGCAGTAACTTTTAGCTTTGCTTCTTATTTAAAAAATGTTTTCTCTTCTAGTTGCCATTACTCAGGGAGGAGCAATACAATTAGCGAACAATGGTACAGATGGGGTTCAGGGCCTTCAAACATTAACAATGGCAAACACAGGAGCAACTCAGCCTGGAACTACAATCTTACAATATGCACAGACGACAGACGGACAGCAGATCCTTGTTCCCAGCAACCAAGTTGTTGTTCAAGGTGAGTTGACAAGGCTTGTTATGCATATTTATTATTTGCCTTAACCTAATACTACTTTTTTGTGAGTTAATTGCAAAGCCCCTGAATATGGTATCATCACCAAAATTGTTAGAGAGTAGATAAATTAGATAGAAAGTTCAAATTAAAATTTTGACTCAAATATTCAATGTAAAATTTAAAGTTAATTTATGCAGAAACTCCACTCCCTCTCTGTATTCAACAACTTTGGTGATTATTTTTTGGTACCTAATCAGAGGATACCTTCTATAAAATGTATATAAACAAAATGTAATTTAAATATAAAAAAGTAATTTGATTAAAAATGGAGAGAAAGTGGACATGTGAAAAAACTAACGTTTTAGTGAATTGCTCACTTTTGTTTAACCTCCCTAGCGGTTGAGACGAACCCTGTTTGTTCGCTGAACAGGGTCCTCTCAACCGCAGGGGAAGCTGGCGGCGGGGAGACCCTATGCCTCCCCGGAAAGCTGCAGCGATTGTCTTCATCGCTGCAGCATTTCCGGTTTTGTGGCACCGCCCCAATCGCGTCACGGTGACGCGGGGGGGCAGCGCCATAGACCTCCATGTTAATGGAGGAGCGCCGGCTTTCCCTCTCACGCAGCTGATGTCAGTATTGACACCAGCTGCGTGAAGAGCTCCGACGAGATGCCGGAAATGACAGGCAGTGTACTGTGTACACTGCCTCGATCGCCCGTATCACGCCGTTGTGAACGGCGCGATACGGTCAGTGCACTCAGGAGGTTAATATTACTTATATACAGTGGGTACAGAAAAGTATTAAGACCCCCTTACATTTTTCAGTCTGTGTTATATTGCAGCCATTTGCTAAAATCTTTTAAGTTCTTTTGAGTTAAATATGAGTGTCACAGCAAAGAATCTGAATACTTAGGACCATGTGATGTTTCAGTTTTTCTTTATGAATAAATCTGCAAAAATGTCTACAATTCTGTGTTTTTCTGTCAATATGGCGTGCTGTGCGCACATTAATGAGGAAAAAAAAAGATTTTAGCAAATGGCTGCAATATAACAGAGTAAACAATTAAACGGGGTCTGAATACTTTCCATACCCACTGTATCTTGTGGGTTTATCTAAACTGGTAATTGAAATAACTCTAAAAGCGGACATAAACTCCGCTTTTCATCGATAATAGGGAGGAATGCACCCCCCCCCAAAAAAAACAACTAAATAACTTACCTGTAAGGAGTAATTTTAACAAGAGCCCTACCAGCCCCTTCTCTCTACCTGGCTCTAATGGGCCGCCACTGCACTCCTCGGAGCTTGCCACAAAGATAGATGGATAAACCTCTAATCTCGACTCAAACTACAATGAACCGAATTAACAAATTTCCCATAGAAAACCATAATAAACGCCCCCAGTTGCCGCTCGCAACATTGCACCTTTACCCTGCTAGTCTGCTAAATAAATATGAAATCTCTCATAAGATTCCAGTGAAGAGCAGGTACAGATTGTGCTTTAGGATTGTGGAGTGCTATGCCCCCATCATACCTGTAGCTGATAGGGGTGGTCAGAGAAGGAGAAAAGGATAATACTATAGAAAATAATCCTTAAGGCCGTTCTGAGGAAGCTGAAAGTACACCCAAGATGCTGATAATTGGCATTAATATCTGTACAAGAATTTTGTTCTACCAAAACCATGTAATATGAGGACCTTTCTAACCCTTCCAATCACTATGTATTCTATCAGGGAGGACCCAGGACTTCGTAGTTGTTGGTAGATCTAAAGGAAATTGTATGGAGTGATCTACGGGTGTATGGGTATTTTGCTTTATAGATGCTTGTAATTCTATGGGAAGATATCTTCTGAAATTCATAGTTTGGTGGCAAAGTCTTGTTAAGCAAGCAAAGGCCTGTTTAAGTTAAAGGGTTATCAAACCTTAAACAAATAGTATTGTAAGCTACAAGCAATATTTAATATGGTTTAATATAATTCATTCTTATGAAAATGCTTTTCAACACTTTCGGTGTATGGGCACCTTACTGTGACTACAGGTCCCAGCTTCACTTGCATTGAACATGCACGCAGAAAACTGTGAGGATGCGCACACACAAAAGTGGTATAAGCCAGTAACTGTTTGTGTCATAATAAAAAAAATTTGGAGGGGGTAAATGGTCTTTTGTAATCGTGGGATGACAGGTACACAAATAACATTGTAAACTTTCTTGGTTTTAGCTGCCTCTGGAGATGTACAAACTTACCAGATTCGCACAGCACCAACCAGCACGATTGCACCAGGAGTTGTAATGGCATCCTCTCCGGCACTCCCTGCCCAGCCAGCTGAAGAGGCAGCACGTAAAAGAGAAGTCAGGCTTATGAAGAACAGGTATGTGTTAAATTTGCTTTGTTAGAATATTTGTATCGAGTAGAGATATAGTTTATATGTACCATGCGTACATTTCTGGTTTCTATTGGTTTTATTATTTGACAATTTTTTGGCAACTAGTTAACCTGCTAGGCGTTCATAAAATCTGCCTACGCCGCGATCGAGCAAACACGCCTGTGCTGTGTGCACACGCAGTGATTCCGCATCGCTGCAGGCCTACTGATTGCTTTTGGTGTGGCATCTATGACGCCATCAGCGAAGCTTCACGGGGTGTGGGGTGGTGCCATAGACCTCCATGTTAATAGAGGTAGTGCCACTTTTCCTGGCCCACATGTGTAGAGAGGAGGACCGAGGGCGGTGTATCACAACACAGTACGGCACCATGAGTCACCGGTAAAAATGGCATGAAAATGTTGTAACGCCCAGATGGTTAATTGCACTACAGCCATAGTGTTTTAAGTAGCATGATCTTTCATAGTGGGAAACCATGAAAAAATCAGGAGAGCATAAGACCTTTGTCATTATCCCTATGAGATTGAAACATTACCTTATATCTTCCCAAGTAGTTTATTCTTGCTTTGGCCGCTAATCCTTTTGGCCTATTCATACATTAATAAGCAACAATTGTGTAAACTAGACCTTACGAAAATACATATTCATCTGTGAGGTACATTGGGGTGTCCTTAAAGCCCCCCATACACGTTCCGATTATTCTCCCGACTTTTCGACCGATCTTGTCACCCGATTTTCACCTAAAATGTTATGATCGGTCGGTCGGCTGGCACGAAAAATCGGAATTCAAATTATCACCGATCCATCAGCCCGACCCTATTTATTAACGGCAGATCGACCAAAAATTTACGGACAGGTCCGAAGCGGTCCCGACCGATTTTTCGGGCAATTTTGAGAAATCTGGATCGGTCGAGTACATAATCCCGCATCCGATTAATCTCCCGACCACATTGGTCGGTCGGGCAAAATTCGTACGAAAAATCGGAATGTGTATGGGGGACTTTACATTGTAATTGTGTCTTCTTACAAACACACTGAAAAATCTGTGTCCACAGTGCGGTTAAAGTGCATTCTAACAACTTCAAAGTAAGTTCAACACTTTACCTTTCATAGCTCAGAGGGTTCAGATGATTTGCAGCAGGTCAGCTGTAATCACAAGCCGGAGAAGAATCAAAGAAATGGGAAGCATCCAAAGTGTATCTGTCCTCAATGTCTTTCTTCTTTATATAATGTAGATTACACATTTGCTTGTTTGAGTTTTAATGTGGCGAAACCTTTAAAACTACTTCCCGGTCTTGAGGTGGTGCCACCATTCTTATTTGGCATTGCTACAGCTTATGGGAAGCGTCAACAGGATGATGTGGTTTGCAGTAAAATAATTCAGTACCAGAGAGTTTTCAGTGGATTTAACACTGGAGATAATCAAATAGATGCAAAAGTTGATTGGTTCATACTACTTGCTTGCAGATTGCAACAGAGCCATCAAACTGTGCTGCTGCAGGTTAATAGGTGCAGTTGCAACTTATGTGGAGTTTTTCTTCTGTCTATTTTTTTGCATCACATTCATCGCTATTTCACAGCAATGACCACTCTATATGACAGAAAAAAGTGAGCGTTCTTACGCTTTTAGGCAGTGGGTATTTCTGAGCTTGGATAGTTTAAAAGAACATTTGTTGTCACTGTTAAGGCTGGGTCTAAACTACACTGCGAACACAGGGGGGACCAGGCAGCCAAAATGACATGTCTATACTGGTACATCATGACCCCACAATGCCGGGTCCCCGGTAGACTCATCTAAGGCACATCCATTGATAAACAATAGGCGTGTTTTGTATGAACAAAACACATCAGGTGCAGCTTGTTCATGCAAATGAATTGAGTGTGGTATTGCTGAGATGGTGAATTTCGCACCCATAACTGACACAAACCGCATCAAAATAACCTATGACTAAATGAATGTGAATATTTTAATATTTTGTTAAAGGGGATAAACAAACTTACCTCTTTCTTACTAAAAATGGTAATGTGAATATTTTTTCATCTTGCAGGGAAGCAGCACGAGAGTGTCGTCGGAAAAAGAAAGAATATGTAAAATGCCTCGAGAACAGAGTAGCGGTGCTCGAAAATCAAAACAAGACACTGATTGAAGAACTAAAAGCACTTAAAGACCTTTATTGCCATAAATCTGACTAACTGGGCAGTTGTATTTAGGATTGTGTCCCCAATGAGGAGAAACTGGTTTTCCTGTAACCAGATAAACTTTTTTTTATTTTCTATATTTCTCCTATTTCGCAAAAACTGCCTGACAGCAACTTAAGGATTTCATTCATCTGTGCTTTTGCGTTAAACTGTGAATGCATCTAGCTCCTGCCTCCAAACCCAAGTGAGTTACACCATCTTTCAGTCTCCAGGAACAAGAATCTTTTTTTAATCATACCTTTTTATTTGCTTTTCTGCTTTTCCCCCTTTATATTTGCTAAGCACTACTAGTGCAGGGGGAGCTTGTATATATGACGCATTTGGGCTCCTCTCACTGAAGTTGCTATTAGTACAACTATATACTATACTTTTGGGGCTGATAACAGAAGCTTGCCTGCTCTATTTACTCCATTGTCTCAAAAGTAGAAAGTTTGGATTATGAGGAAAATTGGAAATGATTGCAACAGAACCATGTGTCAACCACCACCAGGCATTTGTAAGAAAACCATGTGTGGTCCTTTGTATCAGGAAGATTTCTAAGGGGGATTTCATCTTTTTTTTTTTTTTTTTTTGGACTGTTATGCCGAGCCAGCTGCCACTCGCCTGTCAATTTCAAGTTAGTCCATGAACACAGATATTTTTCACCAAACCTTGAAAAGGGATGTCCTTCCTAAGCACACTGAGGTACAAGTGAACCATTCTAAAGGACTGAAGAGTCTAAAGAGGAAGACTTTGAAGCACTCCTCCATCATCAATTGTATTCATTTGCAACAATTGCATAATAAGTACATTTCTGTATAAAAGAGAAAAACAATTATTTGGACAACCCGCAAATTACCGAGCTCTGTGGGCATCAGTTGTTATGTACTGTACCTCTTAAATGTCAAATCCCTATCACCAGCACCCTTTTGTGGATTATTTGGCTCCACATATGTATTTATGAGGAGAAAGTAGCTTTGTTTTATTTCCTTTTTCTTCACTCCCTGTGCTTGGATTTGGAAATTGAAAATTGTGCAACATGGGCTTTTAATCACTTTTAATATGGTCATATTGTTAAGAGCCTGGTTGCACTTAATAGTTGTGTGGCCATTGGTTTCTTTTTTGCCTCTACACACAGCTACCATATATAAAAGAAAAGCTTACTTTGTGTTTGGGATTTGTTGGTCTTGTAAAATATTTTATGTTAAGTAGAATTATCATGTACTATTTGAAATACATTTTGTATTTTAAAACTATGATGTATTGTTTGCATCAGAACATTTTTTTACTTTTGTGTGTAAGATTTATTTTGTGCTTGTGTGCTGTTAGCTATTGTATATATACCCTGTTTTACATTTTACACATGTATCTATATAAATTTGATAACTGCACAGTCATACATTTTAATGAAAATATAATGCTATTATTTTTTTCAAATTCTGAGCTCACAAGAAGCTGAGAATATAAATGTTTCCATTTACTTTCATCCTTGGAATCCCATGGCATGAGATAGTTAGCTTGCAGTACCATGATTCAGATGTGAGGAGTAACAGGGTAAGCATTACGTACTAAGCATTTTTCAGTGCACAGAGTAACCTATGACTTTGAAAGTCACCGCTGAGTTTTCTAATCTGAATATGTTAAAAATTTGAGAAAATAGCAGAAACAAATTTGTCCATTTTTGTAACAAATTGGCATACAAGCTTTGCCTTGTCTTCACATGGCGGTTCTGCAATTTTAAATGCACAGAGATTATATTATTTTTCCACTCTATGCTATTTCAGTTGCCCAAATTCACTTTTCTGTTGGTTTAGAACATCAGGAACATTCTGGTCATATATATTTCTAGAATCCTTTTTATTTAGTTGTGCCATCCATATCCATAGTGTTGTAGCAAGTTAGAACATTTATACACAGATTTGTACAATAGTGTACATTAGTAACTGGGACTGTATTATAGGCAAATTGTAAGCAATGATAAATTACATTACTTTGGGTAGAGAAAAAAATATGCACGTTTCTTTTTCTAGTGCTTTAATTTTCTTACAAATTCATACCTAAATTGTCTCTAAAAGACCTTTTGTGTAGAGCTGTATTGAATCCAGTCGTACTGGAGTTTATAGAATTTATTACAGGGTGGGTTTATAATTTTGCCTACAAACGTTTTATAAGGAAGAATAATCCTTTGGATGGTACACTTCTGGTTTGATCCGATCTTGATTTAACTTTTCCAAGATTATGTTTATCTGGTAAAAGCACTGCAAAGGACTTATGCCATGTCGTGTTTAAATCAAACTTCAAAGTCAGTGGCTTTACAAAAAACTAAATAAGATACAACAAATTTTATTTCCTAGTTTTTCTTGATATGTTTACGGTTTGGTCTACTGCAGAATGAAAATGAAAACCAGCCCGACAAATATTAGGCTAAAACTCCTATAACTAATTGTTTTGTACATTTTTTGTATTTATGGCCAGAGTGGAATACTAGAGTAATAAACGAGAAGAGAACTTTTATATTATACAATCATAAATGTATTACTGTTATTTGAAGCTTGTATAGTTTCCTTCTAATTCATGCCATTATCACTTACGTATCATTTCTGCGGTAACGATAGTAATCTGCAAGTTTGGTAGGGGTCGTGTACATTTCTAGTTATAAATCTGAGCGAAACATGTAACATAAAGCTGCCCAGGACCTACGGAAGAATGAATGTGTATTGGTAAGAAATGATTTCACCATCTCCACTTTTGTAGTGCACAAAGACCAGATGATTTGAAAATGCTTTGTACACATGGAGAAATCTGTGTATATACATATTGTAGTACCATACCGTGTATAGATAGATTGATCTATTGTAGTAAGCTTATGTCTATATACAGAAATTGTAATACTTTATAATACTGACTCATTTTCTCTGACAAATAGTGTATATAGAACTCCTCTGCACATACTAAAAATACCCTTTTGTCATATCCTTCTTTGGACATTTGTCTTTGTATACACTCAAATCAAAATATTATTTGTCCTTAAATGGTCACAAGGGTCTGACCAGCTATGCTGGGGGTTTCCTTACTCATGAAGCTGTGTGATTTTTTTACATGGCCAATTCCCCCCTTGGTTGACTTTAATCCTTAAAGGAAATAATTATTATAGGAAAGCTTAGTTTTCAAAGGGGTGACACAGATCAAGGGGCAAGAGACTGTAAATATACACACAATATTCTACATTACCTTCTAGCCGGAGTTAACACAGGGTGAGTTTGATATCCCTCAGCGTTCCTCTGTATCGGCGGGCCCATATATGACAGCAGAGAAGTGTAGGGTAGACTGCCCCACTGAACTCTATGTAAGGCTCTGTCCCCACTTTAGCGGCGTGGTGATTCTTAGCAATTTTTCTTGCCCGCGTTCAGGTGTGTTTTTCCAGGCGTGTTTGGGGCAGACAGGAACCACGTCTGCCAATAGAGAATGAATGGGGCATGTTAAAAAAATTGCGTCTCATCGTCAAGATCTGTTTCTTAAACGTGTACATTCATGTCTATGGGTGCGATCGCCCGCAGCCGCGATCAAAGATGCGTCCACTCATACCTGAGGGGATGAGACCATTAAAATACATGGGCATGATTTGAATCACGGGTGATCGCCTTAGTGGGGGCAAGCCCTTATGGGGGTGGTGTTGCTTTTTTTACAGCACATCTCCAGCGTCACCGTTGGCACTGGGTATGTGTTTTGGGTCCAAAGGAGGGAATAAAATTTTTATTGTAAGCCGCCACGGTAGAACCACCAAGAAGGTAAAGATAGTGAAATAATTTTACCCCTCTGACAATAGCACCAGTAGAAGGAGAAACCAAAAGGCTCCGCCTCCCTTGTGCTCACCAAAATTTCCCTGTTCAGGGCATGGGGACTTTAGTGGCCAACCATTGTAAATAAATAATTCATTCATTCACTCCTAGTAAAAGTATAAACAATTATTAAATAGTCCATAAAGGTCCACAAATAAGGAGTGATTGCTCCAGGACACTGTGATCCTTGACGCCGCTGGGGAGGGGGATGTAACCTTGAAGTATTCAGATGGAAAAAAAGACCCTGACGTACGTTTCTGTATGCTTCCTCAGGGGGTCCGCATTATCTGGGTTTTGAGCAAGGGTCTCAAACATCACACCATCGCCGTGCAACGAAAGCACAAGGCACGGAGGGCCACCACATAGGCCACACTGGCCTCAGGTAAAGTATAGATGCTGGTCCACTGTATTAAAGCCCCCCATACACCATACAATTTCTGTACAATCAAATTTTGTTCGACCAAAACCATGTAATATGAGGACCTTTCTAATCCTTCCAATCACTATATATTCTATCAGTGAGGACACTATACTACACAGTTGTTGGTAGATCTAATGGAGATTGTATGGATCGATCTTAAGGTGTATGGGGGGCTTTAGAGAGGTCCAATTGTATAACGAACTTATTTAAGGTAGTTGCTTCATGATTCCGTACAAGGTGATAGTACCCTCCTCCCTCATGCTAGAGTATGGTGAGTTACTAGATGAGTTTAACTGCTAGGGACAGAGGAAAAGAAATTAAATTTCAAGTATAATATGTCTTATATAAGTTATCATTTCAAGTGGATTAATTTTGGGGAAAAAACCCAATGTAGAACTTTGATTTCATAATCCTAAAAAATATACCTACCTGTTCTACCCTGAAATCCTATAAGAGTTTTCATATTTATCTACCAGGCTTCTGAGGGTTTATTCAGCGTGCAATATTGTGAGTGGCCACTGGGGGCATTTAAAATGGTTTACAATAAAGATGACTGGTCAACACACTTTCATTACACAGCTTTCTCCCAGCTGTCACTGCTCTCCAAGATGTAGGAGTATGTATGTGCCACAGCTCAGGAGGGGCTGTGAGGGACAATTTACTCTTCAGATGTAAGTTTTTTTTCTCTTTTATTATTGGCACTTATAGTGCTGATCATAGATAGTCAAAATGCAGGTGATAGGTCTGCTTTAAGAATTGCTAGGGAGAGAAGAATAGTCATGTCAAGCATAATACGTCTTAATGGAGTCATAATTTGAGGCTGTTGTGAATACACTCGCCACTCCATCAGCCTGTGTCCTTCACCATAGCCTGCCTATGACTATTCAATGATTAACTTTCTGGGTGTTGTGGCCGAAATCGGTATAGTCACAATTTATTTTCAACAGGCTTGTTGCTCTTTTCTGTCCCAGTGTCTTCGGTGATGCAGAAGATGAGGGGGTGGCATAGACCTCCGTGCTATAAGAGGGGCGTCACTTTTCCCCGCACACATCACTGGCACCTCGATGACGACGGCGATGTGTAGGGGGTAGGGAGGGGAAGCACAGCATAATACTGTGTACTTTGCCGCAATCTCCCGTAGAGCTCTGTTTTGAGCATAAATGTCGCGAAACGGCCGTTACACCAGGGAGGTTAATACTTCTAGGAGCTTGCTTGTCATGCACTGTGGTTCCATCCTTTAACCTTATCATCACTACAGGATTTGGCACTCAGGTGTTGGAGGATAGAACCATGGCACAATGAGGAGGGCAATTAGCCAGTGCCTCTGGAGGTTGTGAAACCAGAGAATCTACCCATACCTCAGCAACAACCAGAAAGCTTAAGTAGAAGCAGAATGCAGATTGGTTTGAAGATGAACACATTAAGTGTAAAGATTCACCTTTAGTTAGCCATTGTAGAAAGAGTATGCATATCTACTCATTTCATCAAAATGGGATAATTGTCAGCAGTCACAGTGCCCTCGTCTTGTGGTCCGAATGCAAGACCCCCTTGGCCGTGGGTGGTTGTGCTTTGGCACCCCGCCAGCTCTTCAGGCAAGGAGAGAAGCCGGGGATCTGCCCACGTGAACTATTTAATTCCTACAGAGCCCTGCTGGCATAGGTAATGAAGAGAGGGATAGTTAAACTGTCATCTATCCCTCTCTCCGTGTCCAAGGAAATGGCAATCACTCTGCAGCAGGAGAGGGAGAACAGAGCAGAGAAGACTGGGCAGCCTCCTACCCCCCACCTCCTAATCAGTGAAGAGGTGATGTGCTGTGTGTGTACTGCTGCTTGTGACATCTACTGTTCAATTTGATATTGCATTCATTCAATATTGCATTAACCCAATTGATGTAAACAGTTTTATATATCAAATATTTTTTTCCTGCTTTAAAACTGCGTCTTTTGGTCCGGTGCGTCTTATAGTCTGAAAAATAAGTCTTTTAATTCATTTGCCGTCATGGATACGCCAGCATAATGAGTCCATTGCTCTAAATGGCGCGCACTTAGTGCAAATAGCGCACATTACCAATCGTCCAGAAAAGAGATTGGTGACTGAAGTCAAATGTAGAATATGAGCTGCTGAAATCGTGAACA
>CM070039.1:43165810-43184401 GCA_036250615.1 Ptychadena robeensis
TTATTGTCGGGATGATGGCACATTGGGGACAGGGAAGCTGGCTAACTTGTTACAAACCAACTGGAAAACCACTGGTAAGATAAATACTTGGAAAAATATAGTTTTTAATTGCTCTTATTCCTTTTGTGTGATGATAAGGGATATGCAAATCCTTGTCAGTTTACTAGCGTAGAACCAAAAAAGTCATCTGTACTACGTGGTCAGTAGTGTTGAGCTCGAATATTCGATTTTTGAATATTTAGCTTGAATATTGCTATTTCACCATTTCATGAATATTGGCAAATATATCATAGGATATCCGCCGTGAGTATTGTGAGTTTTTGCGATCATATAATCACGATGCAATTTTTTTGGACGGAACTTATGAATATTCTCCCAGTCGAAAATCTGAGCTCCATTGACGTGCATGCATTGCGCATATTTGACCGCATTGCGATTTTTAAATCACGATCCATGTCCACAAACACAGATATTCTAGATTCCGAATATCGAATTTTTGTTATATTACGCAAATTCGAATATTGCCTAGTTGCTCATCACTAGTGGTCAGTGTTTCATCATTTGGAATCTATTTGCATTCAACTGTAATCTTGTACGGACAAGGCCAAGAAGTAATACATCAGTAGTATCACCCCAACTATCGCCTCCTGGATGATCTTCTGTGTTCCCCTGAGAGACATAGTCTAACTACAGTGTTATGTTAGGGAGGTTCTCAGTACAGTTGTGGCAAACAATTTGGAAAATGACACAAATATAATTTTTCACAATGTTTGCTTCTGTTTTAATTATGTCAATTTGCAACTTCCTGTCTCTTCAAGATGATTCAGCTGTGGGATCGGGGTGCCATCAGTGTAGAATTTGTTCAGGAGAAGCACATGAGACAAGGACCTTGGAGGATGGCCTGGTGCTACGGCCCATACAGCCCAGAAGAAGTGACACCAGACAAAGTGCAACCAATTCCTGTTTTGCATACATGTTTAACCTCCCTAGCGATATGCCCGAACCCAGTTCGGGCAAAGGGAAGCTGGAACTATCGATACGCCCGAACTGGGTTCGGGCACATTGGGGAGCTCACCTGCTCCGCCGCCGCCATCTTCTCCCGCCGCCATCTTCCATCTTCTCCCTCCGCCGTCTCTCCCTCGGCTTCTTCCGGGTCCCGGAGTGACGTGTGACGTCACGGAGGCGGGACCCGGTGCCCGGTCTTTTTTGAAATCTTTTTTTTTTTACTTTTGAGCTGGATTATAGAAATGTCTTTCTGTAATCCAGCTCAAAGTGGATCCCGCTATCAGAAACGCTTGCGCTGAGCATTCCTGATAGTGGGATCTGTGTCCGGCTGCACACGAGCCGTTCCGGAAATAGCCGAGGTCTCCGGCTATCTCCGTGAACGGCTCTCCTCTGCCGATGACGTCATCCGGCGGGCGGGAGATTTAAAGGTACAGAAACTTTTTTTTTTTGATTTTTTTACATTTGTTTTATTTTGATTGGATTGGATAAATATTTTATAAATGTTTTATCCAATCCGAATCAAAAGAAAACAAGTGTAACCTTCAAAAAAAAAAAAAACATTTTTTGTTCTGTACCTCTAAAGCCGATTTTGCGAATGATCACCATGCGCATTCGGGGTAAGCGCTTGGTGATCAATTGCAAAATGAACGCGCCCACCTGGAGCAAGTACTGGTGCAGTCTGATCGTAAATCAAACTGCGCCCGTGCCGGAATCAGGCGCAACCGCTGGCTCTCTGTGTGCCTGCAGCATTTCTACAAAGCTGCAGGCACACAGAGCCTTTCCGCCCCTATCGGCGTCACTGGTGACGCCGATGGGGGCGGAAGGGCAAAACACTGTATCACTTTTGGTACAGAAATCTGCACCTCAGTGAACCGCCAGGGAGGTTAAATGACTTTAGCACAAGGCTAAATGGTAGGCACCTCAACAAACCTGTTTGGACACCCCTGCTTAAGTAGATAGTTTATGATCCATATACACATTTATACTTTTACTGAAGTGCACTATAATGTGTTAATATTTGATTAAATTGTGTTTATAGTGTATTTATTCTAATAGCTAGCGTATATTGGTAAAGGGTGTATTCGCTGTTTAGGAGCAACAGATTATATAAGAGATAGGTTTAATCCATGTATAATGTGAAGCCCTGTTATAGAGGGGGCGTAAAGTAAGATGTAGTAACAGACTATAGCGCTGACCTGCAGGGTTCCAGGAGACTAGATCCTTTGCTATATGAAAGAGTGGGTTTCACTTATGTTTGCAGTGCCTCCACTCAGGATAGGGTTCTGGTAGCAGAGAGGATTCCCATCCTGAGAAACTAACCAACACACTTAAATAGATATCTGGGAGCAGCCGAACTACCACACCCAGCATGCGCTTCACAACACAAAAGAGTATCTACACACAGAGAATAGATGTAACAATACATTTATATAATAAGTGGTAATTCAACAGGCATCTTAATGGTACAGAAGCCAAGGTACCCTGGTAAAAAACCAAACAAGTGTCCCCATCAATTGTGTGCACACAATACAGCAGAGATACCTCCAGGTATAGCAGAGTTTACTTGCAGGGGCCTCTGAAGATAAGTAGAGATGGATAACAGGTAGGGTTCCTTGGTATCAGGATGATAATGCTGAGATGATCCTCCAGCAGACAGCAGAATAGCCGGTTTCTGAAGATCTCTTCCTCTGGTCTGGATCACTAGTATCATGTAATGTAATGTAATGGTACCTGTACATGCACACTCTCCTCTGGACATCACTTCCTGTATCTTTTTATATATTCCACACAGTCCTCCAGTATGGGGGCTCCCCAGCCTTGCAGCAGGGATAGGAAGTGTCATCTATCCCTCAACTTTGTGATTACAGCTTATTAATCTTCACATAGGCTACTATCCCAGATCAATACTATTGCTGTAGTAGAGAATTGGATCCAGCAAGTAGAACACTGTTGTAAACGGGGCTACAAATGTTTAACCCGAACAATACACCATATGCTGGGATGAGAATTCAGCCCTAAAAATACCCTTAGGATTGGCAAGCTACTGTAACGGTGAACATTTGTTACCTGGAGTTCAGATGAAGTGATTGAGGCAAAGAGTGTAGTTTCTGGTTACATTCTAGTCTCTATCTATCACCAAATTTGCAGTAATATTATTATTATCTTGTACTTATATAGTGCTGACATATTACGCAGTGTTTTACAGAGTATATATAGTCATATCACTGTCTCTCAAAGGAGCTCTCAATCTAATGTCCCTACCATAGTCATGTATATATGTAACTAACACTGTCATATGTCACAGTCTAAGTCAGTAATAGCATATACATTATCCACAATGTTTATAAACATCAAATCACCATTTATAATGTAGGAAGGACATTGAAGGTATGAAGCCATTCATTTATACACCTCTATAATCTTCCCTATGATTACTTTTTCCCCGTTTCTGCTGAATAATCTAGAAAATGATAAAAGGCAAAGATGGCTGTCATTTCAGTGAGCACATGGTTGCCTTCCTCTTTCCCATCATCCTGCCATTTATACATCGGTCACATGGGGGCAACAGAAACACATGAAAGGCAAAGAAAACATTACAACACTTTCCCTATTCCTCGAAAGCGTTCATCAGAATATGCATATGACAATTTAAATATGTATTTAATTTCATGTTTAAGATACAGCCTTGAAGGCAAATGCCTTTTGCTCAGATTTAAACTGCAGTTTTTATGCAAACATTGTCTTCTGCTTATTGAACAGAATGTTACGTAGTGCTTCTAGTGTTATTTAATGGCAAGATATTCCTTAACAAAGACAGCAGGTGTCTAGAAAAAATCTCCTGATTTATTACAAGAAACATGTAGAAATATGTACAAAAATGATCGCCATGTTTGTTTGGTGGTGGTGTGGCGTGCTTCCTTCCTATCACAAACATCATGAAAGTCATTCCTTCTGGAATTAAGATAGGAAGGATGTGGGAAAGCTGTTAAGGATTATGTGCAAAAATGTGTCCATGGTTTCACAGCTTGTAGTGTTACACCATTTAACCACAGACCCATTCCTCCTGCCTGGTAGGAACCAAAGTGCCAAACCTTCTTTTCCAATGCTACCACCACAGTTCCAAGGACTACCTATTTCTTCCTTTGTCTTGCTGCCACCAATGTTTATGCCACAAAACCAGTTATAAACTGCCCTTTTCATAGAATCAATACTGTTTTTTCCCCCTTTTTTTTTCTCTACCCCTCAATGTTCTTCTCTTACTCACCGGAAGTAACCTTTTCTTAGAGTGCCCACCAATGCACCTGTCATCTGCTGCCTTCATATCCCACATCTTCATCCATATTGCCTTCACAAAGTGATTAATGCCATGTGTGGAGAATCACTTTCTTGTCAATTCTGCAGAACCGGACCACCCAAAAGTAAAATAATAGGTATACTTTATGTGAAATACTACTTTGTAGGAGAATATGTAAAAATGTATTATTTAAAAAAAATTCCTCAGTTCAGGTACATTTGATTAAAAAGTCCTACTCTGAAACTCAGGACAACCCTGGATG
Source organism: Ptychadena robeensis (assembly GCA_036250615.1). NCBI lineage: Eukaryota > Metazoa > Chordata > Amphibia > Anura > Ptychadenidae > Ptychadena > Ptychadena robeensis. The sequence continues at coordinate 43,170,373 of CM070039.1, forward strand.
GCTGAGCCTGTGCCAAACTTACCCCTTAGGCTTTGTTTCCATTGCGTTGGGACCCCTCCGTATACGTTTAGCGTAGGGGTCCCGACGTATAATGGAAACAAGCCCTTATTGTTGATGTAGACTTGCTGGGATGGTAGTCCAGGTAATAGAGACAATAAGTACTGAATAGTAATGTTGGGTTAATGTCAACAGTACTGCATCCTGAAGGAAATCCTGACGGAAGAAATATTGTTTGTTCCTTCAGGTTATGTGTAACTAGACAAATATAATTTCACTTATTTTCAAGGGTCCCTTCCCTGAGACTACATGTCTCAAAAACATTTATTGAGTATCCAGGGTTCTCCTTTAACAAGGGGACATCCGGACCCCGCTCCCCACCCTAGGGAATGGTTTCAAGTTAAGTCCTAGAAATAAGAGACAAGACCTCTACCCTTCTACATAGTTACCTAAAAAGTTTGCCTTCCCTATACTGTAATACACTCATCCCTTAAAGGGTCTATTGTCCCACGAAGGGGGGCTTTTTCCCTGGAGCTCCAGCGACATGTGTGTGTCCCACGAAGTCCGATGACTTGACAATGAAAACTTGAAATGTTGGCTGATTAATCTCCACCCAGTGGTTCCCACGGTCATTGTGCATGGGCAATGTGCTAATTAAATGTTTGTTTACTAACATTGGAGACACCAATTTCTGGAAGTTCCACCATCCTTATATATAGCTTTTATATAGCTCATTTTATATTTTACATGCAGGTTTAATAACAAAACTTTAGGAAAGGTCATAGCTTGTGGGAGGAAGTGCTGTACGTAGCTTCATTAAAAAAGAAAGCTGTGGAAGACACCATCCGTGTCTCTGTCCACAGTGGCATTTGAGACCAACAGGAGCATGATATAGGACAGTCATTCCCAACCTTTTTTCCTTAAGTCTCCTTTGCCTGTGCAAAAAACAAGCCAGGCCCTCCAACTCCTACCTGAATGTACGCATTCAAAGAATTTATTCCGGAAATTATGTCACAATGCTGCCGTCCTAGGGCAACGTTCCTTCCCTCCTAACTTGCATGCACTCTTCTTTATATCTCCATTGTGGGGATGATACCATGTTCAGGGGCTTAGTTATTAACTCACAAAGTCAAACATTGACATTTTCAAAATGAAATTCCAACATCTCTAGTAAAAATTTGTAAAATGTCTACAAGATTTGTTTACATTTTACCAGCTCCCATTTCAGAATTTTTTCTGAGGGGAGGGCATGGAGCTGAGCACAGGGTATCACCCCCACTCCGACACCACTGATGCTGCACCCCCCTACGATCTCTAGTGTCCCCCGGGAGGCACAGACCCCAGGTAGGGAACCACTAAAAATCTGAGGTGGAGATAAAATCGAACTCAATTGACAGTGGCGCGATCAGGTCTATTGCATCTAGATGATTTAAATAGACCTTCCAACACTCAATTAATGACATCTCCACATTCAGAGATCTCTTATCCATACTTTTAACAACTCCTTGTGATAGGGTTTATCCCATCTGAAGAAGAGATAGAGTTCAGTATAAAGACACAGTCATCTGGCTGTGGATAGCCTCAATTATTGCCATGCTTAATGGGTTCAACCTAGGGCCAACAATATATCTACCTAGGATGAGAAAAGCTTACATGTTGGTTTTACCAGGAAGCCAATTAACAGGGCAAAACGCGTCAGTATAACTATATTTAGCTTTGTAAATATTTTATTGCAGTAAATGATCATATAGTAAAAAACTATTTTTTGTTGAGTTATTGACCACAATAATGTTTATCTACATGTGCATGGGATTTAATTAATTCAGTGCCTTAAAAGCCCTTTTAGATGACCAGTTATAGACAGAGCATTTCCATCTCCTCTGAGGTGTTAGGGAGTTTTTTTTAGAGTGCATTGAAATCAGAGTAAGCTATTTTAGTACAGAAAAGGAGCCCTGTAAAACTGAATTTTAAATGGAAGGAAAAAGTTCAGCTTTCAGTTATATATGTTTCAGCCATACAGTATCTGTTTACATATATTTTGGTGCAGACTTTATGTGCAATCGTTTTTAATGGCAAATAATTCAAATATAATTAAACGATAATATGCTTACTATACAATTTCTCTCCACCGTGTAGGTCAATACATTAGATAAACACTTCAGCATTACTTTTTCACACAAACCCTGAAATCCTCTGGTGGGACTACAAAGTCAGCAGGATTTAAGTAGACTTGATTCCTATAAGTAACGTTTGGTGAATGCAACTGCACACAGCAGTCAAAATCTTTCCTCTGTAAGAGAAAGACATGGTCCTCTCCTTCAGCATTAGTATGTGTAAAGGAGGCAAGTATCAAAAGGTGAAGAGACTGTGAAAAAACATGGTATTTCCAAACACAATACACATTTACTGGTAAGTATGTCAGTGTTTAAAGTTTGGGCACATGTGATAGAGAGAAAGAGAGACAGGGAGAGAGATACAGAGAGAGAGAGAGACAAGAGAGAAAAAGAGGGTCGTGTCACTCAAATTGAAGTGATAGTCATCCGTTATTAAATAATAAGATGAGGCATTGGTTTCCATTTTACTATTATTTATATGAGTATAAGCCTAATTTTAAGCATTAAAAATTTAATTCAGCTTATACTCAAATTGAGTATATATAGTGAGTTTGGAAAGTATTCAGCCCCCTTAAACTTCTCACTCTTTGTTATATTAAAGTTCTTTTTGAAGACATTTTTGCAGATTTATTGAAATATCACATGGTCCTAAGTATTCAGACCCTTTGCTCAGTATTTAGTAGAAGAACCCTTTTGATCTTATGAGTCTTTTTGGGAAAGAAGCAACAAGGTTTTCACACAAGGATTTGGGGATCCTCTGCAATTCTGTCAGGTTGGATGGTAAACATTGGTGGACAGCCATCTCTCCAGAGATGCTCAATTGGGTTTAAGTCAGGGCTCTGGCTGGACCATTCAAGAACAGTCAGGGAGTTGTTGTGAAGCCACTCCTTGGTTATTTTAGCTGTGTGCTTAGGGTCATTGTCTTGTTGGAAGGTAAACCTTCAGCCCAGTCTGAGGTCCTGATCACTCTGGACATCCCTGTACTTGACTGCATTCATCTTTCTCTCGATTGCAACGGTCCTGTTCCTGTAACCAAAAACACAGCATGATGCTGCCAGCACGATGCTTCACTGTTGGGCTGTATTGGACAGGTGATGAGCAGTGCCTGGTTTTCTCCACACAAAGCACTTAGAATTAAGGCCAAAAAATTCTATCTTGGTCTCATCAGACCAGAGAATCTTATTTCTCACCATCTTGGAATCCTTCAGGTGTTTGTTAGCAAACTTCATGTGGGCTTTCATGCGTCTTGAACTGAGGAGAGGCTTCCTTTGGGCCACTCTGCCATAAAGCCCCGACTGGTGGAGGGCTGCAGTGATGGTTGACTTTCTACAACTTTCTCCCATCTCCCGACTGCATCTCTGGAGCTCAGCCCCAGTGATCTTTGGGTTCTTCTTTACCTCTCTCACCAAGGCTCTTCTCCCCCGCCCAGCCAAACTATCCCCCCAAGTGACCTATGAGGTGGCAGGTCCGTGTTAGGTGTAGTCAATTTTAGCTTGTGGCTGCTTTAACCCTTTGGGCGTTATGGGCTTTTCACGCCATATTTTATGGCACGAAAAGCCGTTTCTCCTGCAAACACGGCAGAGTACAATGTATTCCACCGTGATTGCCAGCTCTCTGCCCAGCCCTCTACACAACGCCGGTGTCAAAAAGACACCGGCGGTGTGTGGGGAGGAGAGTGGCGCCCCCCCCATTAACATAGAGGTTTATGGCGCCGCCCCCGCCCCCTTCGGTGTCATAGATGACGCCGAAGACAAGGCTCTGTGTGTCTGCGGCTCTTCTACAGAACCGCAGACACACGGAGAGGCGCCGTTTGTGCCCGATCCTGGCACGGGCGCAGTTTGATCAGCGGGGATTACCTAGTAGCCATGGGGATTACCTAGTAGCTGGGTATCACTAGTGGCCACCAGATTTTTAATAAGTAAAATGTATCCCATAGGCTTGTATACAGAGCAGGATTAAAACTTTTCTAACTGTCACTAGGCTTGCAGCTATCAGCCCCGCCCGAAGTGAAGGGGGAAAGGGGTAAATTCGGAATTTACTCATTACAGGTAAGGTTTTTTTTTCATACATATAATGTGGGATTTGGCTATGAGGGACATCAAAGACAAATAGATCTGGCTTTAAATTGTACTTACCTGATTTGTGCTTGTTCACCAAATTCATAATGTACTTGATATATTCTGCATTGTTTTATGGCTAGGACACCCCCCACCTCCCCGGCATCATAACTGATGCTGTTGCTGGAGTATGGCACCATCTTGTCTGAAGAAGGTACACTACAGTGTGTGTTACCAATATTAGTAATTAAAATAAATACTGAGCCACTTGGAGTTACTGCTAAGTAAGGTTAAAGGTTAAAGAGTTGGTATCTTAAAAGTCCCAGGGGGTGAAGCCATTTGTTTACCTTGTATGGTTCTCTTTATAGAATAGATAGGTGTAGTCAATTTTAGCTTGTGGCTGCTTTAACCCTCTGGGCGTTATGGGCTTTTCACGCCATTTTTTATGGCACGAAAAGCCGTTTCTCCTGCAATCACGGTGGAGTACAATGTACTCCGCCGTGATTGCCGGCTCTCTGCCCAGCCCTCTACAAACCACCGGTGTCAAATAGACATGGGCGGTGTGTGGGGAGGAGAGCGGCGCCCCCTCCAGGGATGCCAGGGATGTAGGTTCTCTTTATAGGTTAGTAATCATTAGAGAGGATCAAAATATTTTTCAGATATTCAACGATTTTGAGTTAATTGCAAAGCCCCTGAACATAGTATCATCACCATACCACCATCATGTTGGGGGAACATTTGAAAGAAAAAAGTATGTCTCTAACACAAATAGTTTTTGCACAAATTAAGTTCAAAGTCAAGTCAAAATGTCGAAAATTCGGAAATTCTACTTTAATTTTGAACTTAATTTATTCAAAAACTTTTTGTTTTAGAGACATTCTTTTTTCTGTCAAATGTTCCTCCAACCCTTCTCTACATCTCCAGCAAGTTTGGTGATGATACCATGTTCAGGGGCTTTGCAATCAGCTCTGAAAGTTAGCAAGTCGAATATTTCGAGCATCTCTAGTAATCATCTCTGTATTTACTAATTGTTTCAAATATTGTTGTGGCTTATAAATTTAACATGTTTTGATTGCAGTACTAATAAGAGAAAAATAATTTCTAATATTAAAGATTGCAATCTAGGCATAGGGCACAATTGTAACCAATATTTAACAACAGTGATCAATGGGGACAATGATTGGCACAGAGTAATCAAAGGGGACAATGAATGGCACACAGTGATCAGATAGGGACAATGATTGGAACAGAGTGATCAAAAGGGGACAATGAATGGCACAGAGCGATCAAAGGGGACAATGATTGGCACAGAGTGATCAAAGGGGACAATGGTTGGCACAGAGTGCCCCCTGAAAATAAGACCTAGGGCATATTTTGGCATTTCATAAAATATAATATAAATCTTGACACAAATCTCCCAGATGGTAATCCAGAGTGTGGCTCAGGGTGGATTTTCATGACCGGAAGTCACCCTGTCTCAGACAAGTCGGCGGTATCCTTCACGATGTCCATCTGGCTCTTTCTTGACATTTGCCAGTATTACCAGACCAACATAGGTGCCCCAAGTGCTCACCCCCAGACCTTTTAATCTGTTTTAATTTCCCATACCCATTTCTGGGTAATCCAAGTCTTTGTTACTTCCCTTGTGGTCCGTGGTTTTTTTAAGCATTGATGCAAAGATAGAGTTTTCGGCCTTAAATTAAAAATCTGAACTGCAATGTGGCAGGTTTAACAGATAAATAGAAACTTACCGCAACTGGAATCATACCGGAACATTTGTTTATTGTTTTCTACAACCCACGACATAATTTTGCCTAATTGGTAGTATTAATAAATGAATAATAGTGATAATTGTTTTTAATGCCTGTCTGCAGCTTTAAGCTCAGTTGTAGGAGAATGGTAAGATATCATCCACAAGTACTTGCTGAAATATAGGATGGAGAGTGGGTATTACTGAACTTCTGACCCCTTTTAAAGTCAACAAACAACTTATTTCCAGCTTCATGGAGCTGTCATTTATTACCTTCTATCCCGTTCTCTCACCATCACATCTTGGTTGCTCTCAATGACGTTCTACTTTAGGTTCGGCTTTCTGCACTCTGTGCACTTTACACTCTCTACTTTCTGAACTACATGCATGCCTTACAGCTTCTCTACATCTCATTGTTCAAGCTACATTCTAACATTCATGTCTCACTACTCTTCTGTTTAGCTTTGGACCTCGTCTCTCTTAAATCTAATATTCTCCTTAGTAATGATCACAAACAGCCAGATAATAATATTTCTGGCACTACAGACATTACAGCCACAGGGTTCTTCATTTAAAGCTAGCTGTGCCCAATATTTTTGGATATAAGGGAAAGAGACGTAAGACATGTGAAACAAATGGAACACTTGTATCTCAAGGACAATAGACCTTAGACTTTTGACTAAGTAACTTCATGATTAGATTCTGGGGATGAAGATGAAGAAGCATGTACATTGCATCCAGAAAGTATTTACAGTGCAGATTGCAAACTTTATTACTAAATCAGAAAATAGATTTTACCTGCCAGGTGAACCAAATTGATAAAAGTGCATGAATAACAAGCCTTTTTGACATATAGTGCATCACAGTATTCGCAGCGCATGAATTTAATCCATTTTGGAATAAGACTGTAATTTAACAAAATGTGGAAAAAAGTGATGCACTGTGAATCTGTGGCACTCACACACTAAAGTGCAGCTGAGATTTTTACTTGGGTTCTAGGCGGACAGTAATAAAAACTATGTACACAGTACCTTTGGTGAAGAAACATTTATTGCTTCAATTCTGTAACTAGGAAAGAGGGTACAGGAGACAGGATACCACATTTTTTGGACTATAACACGCACCTGATCATAAGAAACACCCATTTTTTAGAGCAGGAAAACCCAGATAAAAAATATTTCATGTGTTCAAATGAATTAGCGAAGAAATCCCCTACAGTACCCAATTTCAGCCACAAAGAGCACACTTCACGGCATCTCATCTACTTCATACACAGGGAAGGGGGGCTGCGGGGACTCTGGATTCATGTCTCCCCTCTACCTATGAGGAAACTGCCAGCATGAGCAGCTTTCACCACACACACTCTGCATTAGTTATATCAGTGGGGCTCTGCAAATATAACCAATACAGTTCAGATGGGAGATCCGGCTGTGTGCAGATCTCCCATCTGCCGGAAGAGCTGGCGGGGAGCTAATCTTTCGGACCATAAGACGCAGCACTCCCCACCCCAGTTTTGGGGTTGAAAAGTGTGTCTTATAGTCTGAAAATGACTGTAACTCTCTCAATTGGCTTTCCAGCAACCTCAGGACAGATAAGGGGCTTCTGAACACAGGAATGTTCGCCTAAGGAAAGAATAGGTTAACTCAACTAGCAACCCGTTCTCAACTAGCAACCATATCAGATCCCTCTTAAAACCGACAATCTCTAAGTGATGTACAGTCTTCACAGCACCAATCACAGAGCGCCTCTAACAGATTGTTCCCCAAGCAGCCGACTGTGACCCAGGATCCTCTCTTCTCAGGTGGATCAGAGGATTAAGCACCCCCCTGGCTGGACAGAGCCCTCTGGGAGCCCCAATCCTGGGCCGCACCAGACTCCAAAAGACCCAAAATATTCCTCTCCTTCCCCTTATATTATCTTGCCCCATGGTCAAGATCTACCTGTGTACTGGACATGTTACCTTGTTCACAACTAAATCCTATATTCTTTACAAAAATAAGTAAAAGAGGATGAGTTAATGAAACCTGTCACGACGCGACCGCCAGGCTAGCAAACCCAGTCGCAACTTCCCGGGCTGGCCCGTAAGAGAGAGGCTGCATCTAAATAAGCTTGCCGGACAGGCTGCGATCCTGCAGATTGACATGGTCAGTCTTACCGAGCATGCAATCCTGACCTACCCACCCAAACCATAGGTGCGCTGCCACCAAGTGTCGGTCACTACCCTAACAGATCTGATTGTACAGTGTATAGGCTCCTAAAGTTGATCTTCCGACCGTGGAGAGATTGACTAGGATCCGCCCGACTGCTCAACCCTCGTGAGCCAGTCCAATACACACCATACAATCACACCCCAATCGTGTAATCATACACCGATTGACATACACTCTTAGACAATTTCTAAGCAACCAAAATCGTTAAGCGTTACACACTCCGGGGTCGGAGCTCAGTTCATCGGGGATCAAAAGCAATTGAAAAATCATACAGGCTATTAAAGGTAAAAATAACCAAAAGGTCTCTTTAATATCTGACAGATAGGTAATCTGTCTGAAACAGTGCTTTACAGAAAAATTATTACAATACGAATTTAGTAAAAAGCAAATCAGACATCATATATAAAATAAATGGGATAAGAGAGAGAAATACGTTACTCAGATCATAAGACCGAAGTCCTAGGTACAAAACTTGGTTCAAAGCATCGGTGCTCTCTGACTCAGCGTCTGTCAGCGTTTTTCAGTGTCTTTCAGTGTCTCTCAGTGTCTCTCAGTGTCTCTCCCTCTGTCCCCCCTTCTCTCTTTTTAACCCCTCAGTGGCTGGGGAGGAGTTCGAGGTGGCTCTGGAGGGTCATGTGTCGAACCCACCCCCTTTCTGGTTGTGATTTCTTACACACTTCCCTCATTCGGACAGTATGTGTGATATGATTTCCCCATCCATGTCGTCATGTAGAGCATGAATTGGGTGATATTTTGAGTATAAATATCATACCCGGATTCTATCCCAAGCAAGAGAAATTAATTTCTCAGAGAGAGAACCTTCTTTCCCTGCCGTGTTTGATATGTGTGTGGCTGTAAGGTTATCAGGATTAATTTGGGATATCCCGTCCGGTGATCACGGGGGTTCCCGGGCATTTTTTTTGTGAAATATGAATTTCCTCCTTGCTATGGCCGAAGGATGCTCTCCCCCTCCCTGTGGTTTATGACGGCTCTGGTCCTGGCTAGCACTCTTTGAAGCTGGGTTGTAAAACAATACAACCTGGGTGAAGGGAATACAGGCCCAAGACCTCTGACCTCCGTCTCTTCTACTGATAAGGATGATTCCTAGTGAATCCTGAAAGGATCCCCTTTACAGAATCCTGTAAAGGGGAGCCCCGATCCTAGCTTCTTGCTACAGAACATAAAGCATTCATGGAAAATTGTGATGTGTTATATAGTGTTCAGCTTCAATATTCGAATGGCGAATATTTTTTGTGAATATTGTCAATTTTAAAATGTGCAAATATCTAGAATATGGCGAAAAAAAGATGCATGATCCTGCATGTATGGCCATACATCTCGATATAATATTTGTAACGCAATAGTAAATATCATTCATTTTAACCATTCATTTTGACAATAATTGCAATGCATGGCCATAAGCGCAAATTTCGTATTTATGCATATCCAATCAAATATTAGTATAATTAGTATCACAAAATATTGTCATTTGCCATTTGAATATTGCCTATGCCGCTCATCACTAGTTGTATGTACAGATACTGCACCTAATAGCTCCTAACCCCCTTCCACTTTGGCTTCACCTCTGTAAAATCTCAGTTAGTGTTACTAACCCACGCATGATTTTGACTTGATGAAATCCCTATGTTACAGAAATGCATGCAATAAGTGACAACACTTAGTATGAGAAGGAAGTAAGTATGTCACTGACAGGAACACCAGGCAAAACTATCAAAGAAAGCCTAAAAAAGAAAAATAATGCAGGCATCACATTTAAGGAGTGATACGTTTAAATATTGACATTATTACTGAATTCAGATACACTGGGATATGAGTGATTTCTGGTTCCTATAACCCACCCAATGGCACCTGGTACTAGATAGGTATATTTAAAAAGGATATTATTACATAGTAGATTGAAACTCTGTGTTCAAACAAGTTGTCAATGAAGGTACTGGTAACTTGACCATTTTATGGATCTAGAGACCATTGGATGCAGGGAAACTTCATGTCTCCTTCCTTAAAGGGCTTTGTACTTACATTCTGCTGCAGAAGTATGCACTGGTAGTCACCATGATTGAAGTTGGGAAACTTGTAAATAGAAGTATGTACCAAAGCTTGAAAAGTATTGGTAGGGGATTATAAAAAGACCCAAATTGCTACTTTCACACCAAGATCTCAGTATTGCATTATTTTTTAAGTAAACAGTAGCAAACCTTTATAAACATAACCTGATCACATTGTATGCCAGTTTGTGAAGCTTACTGGCTTGGTAATATACAGTTTAGCTGATCCACTTAAAAAAAGGCTCAAAATATTTAATTGTTTTTGCCTGCTGTGCTTGAGTATCATTAAATCTGTGCCTGCAGAGCTCTCATTCACAAAACTGTTCCAGACCAACAAATGAAACTAATCAGTGAGCTACTATTACATTCTACCCAGTACTGCCACTGTGCTTAAATGGAAAAGATCAGGACAGAATTATAAAAGATCCAAGTTTTCTGTAATCTACTGCCAAGGAGGTTCTAGCCATAGACAAGAGAGGTTCCTATATGTCACCAAGAATATATTTCTTGACTCCTCTGTAACATTTAGATGCTTATTCCCATTAATGCATGTCATTTGCATGCTATGTGTGTTACATGAAACTGCCCAGGTATGCTAAATTGCTAAATGCAGATGGCCTTTTATCTTGGTGAACTACAAATTAAATTTCACTATAACCATTCTTTACATGAGCTCAAAGATATAAATGTGCCCACCTATTCTCTGCTTCTTGTATCACTGTTACCATCATTTGCAGGGGGTGTTTGTTAATCATTCTTCTAAATTACAGTAAGCAAAAACTTAAGCCCTCTTTTATACGTTTAACTTTTAATTTTAGATGGAGTGTAATATCGGCCATAGATGTGTCATGTTTTCATTCACCAGCATTACACTCTTTCTGTACTATTGATTCTATACCAGAATACCACGATAAATGCATCAATCTTCTCCATGCAAAATTGAACCAGGAGCAATCCCTTGGAAACAGTAATGGCGATCCTATGGCACCCATGCCAGAGGTGGCACTCTGAGTCCTCTCTGTGGGCACCCGAGCTGTCAGCCAGCACAGGGAAAAGAACTGCAGTCTATTGGCTCTCATTGCTGTCAGTCCCCTTCCCCTCTTTCCTGATAGCACACAGCACCACATATTCTCTCCTATTCTATCTTAAGAAAGTAGAGTGTGTGTTTTCATGTTTTGTGTGTGTATATGAGTTGTGTTAATCAGGTTTAATTGCCATTCCAGCACTTTAAGATAAATAAGGTGGAGTTTGGGTTTCAGTTTTGGCACTCGGTCTCTAAAAGGTTCGCCATCACTGCCCTAAAGGAACCATTCTCTTCTCTTTAGAATAAGAAAATATTTTAGTAAACAGCGATGAGTGCTCCCATTGGCTGGTGTTGTTTCTAAAATATAGGTCAAGAATATTCTAGTTTTCAAATATTTACATTTAATCAAATCAATCAAAAACAGCTACTAGTATATAGACACCATGACTTTATCTTTAGATGATGGTCAATCAAAAATACTACTTTTTGTTTACTGTTTCTACTGAAAAAAAAAACCAATTCAATAAAACGATTCCTTTGTATAACTCTCTCTGTATCCTTTTTGATGCAGCCAAAATGTTGGCAACAATTTCAGTAGCTTTGTGATGCCTTTGTAATTTTTTTCTAACCTGCTGCCTTGTATGCAGATATGTCTCCATTGGTTTGCAGCATTCAAGCCATGACCTTGGTTTAACAAAGGCACTGTTTATTTTACTGAATCAATCTTATTTTTGTAAGAGCTGAGCCTATCTTGTATCTCTAATGTGGACATTCCAACTTTGGGCACACTGCTGTCAGATTTTATACGCTGTAGGATTATTAGAACAACTCTTTTATGTTTTTCATAAGAGAAAGAAAACACAAAATAGTTTCTTCAACTTTTCAATCTATTCTACAGTACATGTCATGCAGCCGTATATGTAATGAAAATGTTATGATAGCAAAACCTTTTGTTGTCTAACTTCATTCTAGAACAGGGGTGGGCAAACTTTTTGATTGTGGGCTGCAATGGGTTTTTAAACTTTACAGAGGGCTGGACAATAAGCCTGTAAGGGCCACCCAATCCCATGTCCTCCCAGCCTGGGTGGAAAATGTAAACAATGATTAATTGAAAAAAAAGTTATAATCATTCTGATAACTAGGGAGGTTAAAAAGAAAAAATATATTGAAATTATTAATATATATAAAAATGAATGAGCAGAATGGAACCAGAGTGCAAGATAACAAAGGGCCAGATTAAAATACTAAAGGGACGGATATGGCCCCCGGGCCTTAAGCTAGGCATACCCAGTTAAGTTTTAGTACGATAAATTTCCGATCCGATTTTAGATCTTGATCTTTTCATCGGACACCGATTCGGTAAGCGAATCCAAAGTAGTCCAACATTGAAGGTTCAATGGGAATATGGTCGGAATACGACCAAAATCGCAGATTTTCGTTTTGATCACAAAACACAGGAAATAGTCATATATAAATGCAAATACAATCAACCTGACCAACAAACACAATGCTACGATTTTAGTTCCATCGTTGTACAATCTACGAAAATTTTTCAACATGTCCCATCACTTTCCAATTGATGTTTTGATCGGTATCGAACAATTTTTGCCGATCGAACCATGTGTGCAGTATACGATTTTAATCCAATTGATGTAAACTTTGATCGTTTTAGGTCGATCGAACGCTAAAATCAAACCGTGTATGCCTAGCTTTAGTTTACTCATCCCTGTTCTAGAGCAACAATACCATTTACACTTCCCGATCCCTCTAGCTGCAAATAATAAGTACAAACTTTGTTTAAGAGTGCCACACGATTGTTGACTTTTTATGACATAATAGGTTCTAAATGAGACTAAATCTTTATTATCTACATATAGGTTATATGTGGGTGCTTTACTTGTTGCTCACTCAATTCCTACTAAACCAAATGCCTGTCCTTTGGCTACCACTCCTGGAATCTCTATCTAAGGATAAACAATCACCACTTACTGCTTCAGGTAACGATACACCCCACAACATTCCTCTACTTCCTAAATGTTAATAGAGAGGCTTTTTTCATATTTCATCCAGATCTCTTCTACCAAATGAACTGCTAACGGGAGAGTTAAGAAGTAAATAGTTAAGCCGGCCATAGTCTCTATCCATGACCAGCTTGTAGCAGACTCCCTTACAGTGTAGTGACGTCACCACACTGTGAGGAGTCGGCTACAGAACTGACAGGAACACACGGCTCGATTTAAGCATACAATCAATGTAAATCAATGAAAATTTACATCGATTGTACCAAAATCGTAGCCTGGACACATGGTACAATCGACGATAATTGTTCGATGAAGAGCTTTACATCAATTGAAAAGTGATCGGACTAGTTGGAAAATTATCGTTGAATTGTACCATGATTGAACTACTTTTTCATTTTCATCGTACAATTGTATTAGAGGAAGTAGCACAATCAAGCCTTCTTAAAACAGAAGGTATTTACACAGCACAATCCAGCACAAATCCCAAAACTTCCCAAAACGGAGCCATGCAAATTATTCCTTTTCGCCCCATCAGCCAAATGCACATCCAGAAACCGCACAGCTTTTCAGGCCCTACTTGGCCATCAGCAGTGCAGTGCATGCCGAAACCATAAGCGCTCTTGGTGTGGCAGGCCTTGGAAGCGGGGGGGGGGGGGGGGGGGGGGGGGGGGGGGGGGGCCGAACAAGAGAAGTACCCATGAAGGTTATGGTGAGAAGGGATGAAAGCGAATCAAAAAAGCCCTCAACTCGAGCCAACAGTGCCATAGCACAATCAAGCCATTCTGTCACC
>CM070039.1:43196239-43212361 GCA_036250615.1 Ptychadena robeensis
ACTGGGGAAAGAAATGACACTTCTACGAAATCTGATTACAGCCATCACTCTTGACGTTTATCATATTCCCACAGATTCGATATAACTATGATATTAAACACACACAGATTGGATACAACTGTATTAACACAGGGAGGCTGGTTGACCTCACGGTTCATCCGTGACAGTGCCCATTTGCAGTTAACCCTCTCTAACCTGATGTGATAAAATCACACCATGGAAGAAAGGGTTACTGCAAATGGGCACATCTGGGGCATCAGGGACTTTATTCTGGCGATATTTAGTACATGGGGGAGTTTGAAAGCAGTTTTCTACATAGAAAACTGCTTTCATGCTATTTACTGTTCAAATCTCCCACCGCCTCCCCGAGTCACTTGGAGTGGGGGGGGGGGGGGGGGGGGGAAGGCACGAGAGGCAGAGGCATCCGAAGAGGCATGTCGCATGGGGACACCAGGACAGCGTGAGTACGCACTCCCAGATCCCCGATTTGTACTGGACAGCAGCACCTCGTCCAGTGCTATACTAGCAGCTGCAGCGCTGGACGAGGTGCTGCTGTCCCGAACGCTAGGGCGGTTAACATGATCAGAGAAAATTACCACAGCTTTCCGGGGATATGCAGCGTTCATGGGTGCCCAGCTTATCCAGAGTTTTTTTTGTCACGCAGTCTTCCCTTTATAGATGGATATTGATACACCTACCTTCTGTTATTTACCTTTCTGGCTATTGTGAAGGGCTTTCTCATCACCTTGGAAGTAATTCTGCGACCACACACCACTGTTGTCTCCTGTGAGCATCCAGGCCTTTTTGCATTGCTGAGTTCACCAGAGCTTTTTTCTTTCCCAGTATGTACCAAGCTGTAGATTTTTTCCTAATTTTGTAGCAATATTGTTTGTTCACAGCTTATTTGATAATGAAATAACACACCTACCCAAGAAATAGGCTTTGAATCAACTGTCTATTTACTTTTGTGAACCTCAAATGAAGTGATTGTTGTATAGTAAAAATACTTTATTTTATGCTATCTATCTATCTATCTATCTATCTATCTATCTATCTATCTATCTATCTATCTATCTATCTATCTATCTATCTATCTATCTATCTTATTTTTCATTACATTCTAGACATGGAGGCATAAGGCAGTTTTGTTCCTTGGGTTTCAGATTATGTTTTTTTGTCTATAAGTAAGGAAAATAAAATCAATAGCTGTTTCTAAACTGTCGTGCAGGAAAATGTACCAGTGGGGACATACTAATGTTAAAATGTGATGACAAGTTTCACAGGCCATGATCCCAGTGCACTTATCATAGTCACAGAGATGAAATGACAGATAACAAAGACAAGCGAGATGGTTTAAGGAGAGGATGGGCTGTGTTTTTTTCTCTGTGAAAGCTTTAATTTCCTAAGAAAAGTTGAGGTTGGCTGGTGAGTTTAAATTGGAGTCTGAAGCCCTTTGGCGCTACTTTAAACCCGCACTGGAGCACAAACACTTTCAGCATTGTAAAAACACAATAGCCTGGCCTCTGTTTCTCTATATCTTCTTTATTAGTTTTACTATGAGGCTATTAAAGGGAGCTGAAAAAAGAAAAGAAAGGTTTTGCGGACATAACATTTTATGGGCAGGTGAAAAAAAGTCACAGCGCAAATAAATGGCTCCAAATATCTCTAAACACCAAAGAAGAGTGTAGCAGAAAATCAGACAATTGCAGCTTATAAATGATAAAAAACATGAATAATGAAAGATAAATTGTGGGGAAATGTGCTTGTTTCCTATAAACTAAGGTGGGTATGTAATAAATATATTTCTGTTTTCTTTCCAACATAACTCAGCCGTTAATAATAGGAATACAGTGCATCCGGAAAGTATTCACAGCACATAATGTTTTCACATTTTGCTATATACCAGTCTTATTCCAAAATGGATTACATTTATTTTTTTCCTCAGAATTCTACACACAACATCCCCTTAGATGATAAATGGGAACATGGGGGGCACCCTCAATGGGGACTTTGAGTGGCAGACCTACCAAGCTGGGATTATTTGCACATTCCACAATGTAAATGATTAATAAGAGTGCCCCCCCATGTTCCCATTTATCATTTAAGGGGATGGGCGACCTTACCTTTTGGAGCATTCAGTTAACCTCGGCCCCCTCTCACTTCAACATCCCATAATGACAACGTGAAAAAAAGTTTACTTGAGGTTAAGGCAAATTTATTAAAAATAAAAAAATTGAGACACCCCATGTGCATAAGTATTTACATACTTTGCAATGAAGCACAAAATGTATGCATCCTGTTTCCCCTGATCATCCTTGAGATACGTCTGCAGCTTAATCAGAGTCCACCTGTGGTAAATTCAGATAATAAGACATGATATGGTCCCACAGTTGACATTCCCTGTCAGATCACAAACCAAGCATGAAGTCAAAGGAATTGTCTGTAAACCTCCAGGACAGGATTGTCTTAAGCAGGGCAGCCATCAGAAATCATGGGGTCCGTACAGCAAAAATGTACCGGGCCCCATGACAGGACTTGTTGAGTGCCCCTACGTGCTGACCGTCGGGCCCCCCTAGCTGCCCGGGATGGGAGTCCCCTCTGTCCCCCCCTGACGGCGGCCCTGGTCTTAAGGCACAAATCTGTTAAAGGTAACAAAAATATTTCTGCTGCTTTGAAGGTGCCAATAAACTCAGGCCTCCGTCATCCGCAATTGGAAGAAGTTATTAATATATAAACCATAATGATCTAAACTGAGCGACCAGGGGAAAAGGGCCTTTGTCAGGAAAGTGAACAAAAACCCAGTGGTCACTCTATCAGTGCTCAAGAGGTCCTCTGTGCATGTATGGTAGAGTGACCAGATGGAAGACACTCCTTAGTAAAAAGCCAATGGCAGCCCTCCTGGGGTTTGTCAAAAGGCACCTGAAGTGGCATTTTCTCTGGTCTAATGAGACAGGTGCCAGGTGTCACGTTTCGAGGTACTGTGAGGATGTTTTTCAGTGGCAGGAACTAGGAGACTATTGAGGATAAAAGAAAAGATGACTGCAGCAGTACAGGGACATCCTGGATGAAAACCTGCTCCAGAGCACTCTTGAACTCTGTGACTGTGGTGACAGTTCATCTTTCAGCAGGACAACGACCCTAAAGGTGCCCATACATGCATAGATGGGTGCTAGCTTCGAGCACTGATGCCACACCGTGACTTTCAGGATGCACATAAAAAAACTAGGCCTCCTTTCTTGCAACATTACTACAATATTGACTCCATAAGGTCAGTTGTTTGATTCCTTGGTATATAACCAGGCAACATTGTTTGAATTCCGAAATGATTAACTCTAGAATAAAATATGGGGGTATAGGGCTACAAAACATATGAAGTTTAGGCCTAATATTATTGTTTTATGGGTCCACCTTAATAAGTTACCACCCTACTAGAGTAAAGGCTGGAATACATGGCTCGATATTTAAGCCGAGAGAGAGATATCGGCAGTAGCGTGATGACGTCATCACGCTACTGCCCAGCTTATCTGAAATCGTGAGCCAGCTGTCAGCCCGTCCTATACTTTGAATGGGGAACCACGGGTCCCCATTCAAAGTATAGTATATCGAACAAGGTTTACTAACATGTCGGTAACCCATTCGGCTGAGCAAGATCAATAGATCTAGATAGAAAAACGGAATACACTGGTAGATTTTTCCCGAGCACCGCGCTGGGCTGTGCAGAAATCTGGGAAAAAATCGGCCCGTGTATTCCCAGCTTAAGGGACCCTTGTTATTTGTCTTAACAACCAAATGGAAATCCAATTGTTACGGTAAGCAACAAGCAATATTCCTATCATCTGGTGGTTGTCAGAAGCTGTTGGAAATGATATCCACTCTTTGCCTTAGTTTCAATTTGGGCAGTGTTCTCACAACAGGTCACATCAGGCTCATAGAAAGTAAACTTCTATAAGTTTAATATAAACCTGATCTGTCTCTATATTTTAGAGCTGCACAGTCCTTAGGATTTTTATGATTGTGTCAGCTCTGAACCCTTTTGCTAGCCAAAGTAGATGAGAAGAAGAATGATATTTGAGCAAAAACTGTTCTTCGCTATATTATGTGCTCTCAATGAAAGATAATAACTGCCTGCAGGTCAAGGATATTTCTAGATTCCTAGTAGAATTAACATACAGACTTAAATGTTGACAGGCTGGTTGGCTTTCAAAATAGACCCATGGTGCTCATTAGACCACAGGACACATGCCCTGGGTGCCAGGGTCCAGCCATGTCCCTGCTGTAATCGTAATATTCACACTGTATTTTGTTTGCATGCCTGCACTGAACATAAAAAATATACCCACTGCAAAGTGCCTTTTAGATGACACCTATGGTTAATTGATGACTTTATTTCTATAGTAAAGATGTCCTTCCATTACTTTCACAGCATGGGATCCACATTCTTGACATATAAACAAATCAAAATCCCTTTCCTTTAATGAAATAATAAACTCCAAGAAAGAATGCTTAGGTATATAACACAACACAGATTTACCACCCATGGTCTTTATACAACATAATAATTTAACACAAATTATATCTAGTTTTATTTAAACACTAGTGCAGCAAATTTACTCTGTTTATCATATGTTCATGCAGGGCCTTTCTAGCATTTTGGGTATACAATTATTATGTCACGGTGTTTTTAAATGATGGATAGGCACCCATCCTTACTTGGCCAGTTTGTGTGGCTATTCCCTTCAATTGTCATTTGTGACAAGCAACTTCATTTTACAAGGTCAGTTGTATTGAAATACTATTCACACCATTGTTAATTAGTGATGTAAATACTGACAACATTCTTAACTCCGTGAGTAAATGAGCCCATGTAATTTTTATAACTGGCGTTCTATTTTCTAATGTAATAATGTTAAATTTTCATGTCATTCTCTTTTTTGGACATTGAAAAAAATAATGATACATTATACAATAATTATAAAATACCTTTAAAATAATGGTTGTTTATTAAAAAAAGCAAAACAATTTGGACAGATCAGAAAAGCATATAGAGCCTGAGCATGGCAAACCTCATCTCAGCATCCTAATTTATTAATGTTTCTTAAAGCACTTTCAGAGCTCATCTGCTCAACAGTAAAGAAATGGGAATCATGAACACCATCTGCAGAGACTGCTTGTAGGGAAAAAAAACACCCATGAGCAGCCTTCAATTTCTATAACGCTTGTGAATCTTAATGCCAGCAGACGTGTCCGGTGCATCCTTCACTGAGACAGTAATCTCCTCTGACCATTATAGAGTGGCCAACGCAAGCCTAAATTTCAGATTAAAAATAAAGTAAATGCACTCAAGGTGCACATTTTAACTACCTCATTATAAACTTGCTACAGTGTAAACCTTAAATGCCAACAGTGCCGTATAATGAAAGCTTTGTACTGGGCTCCTTGCATGCGAGGAGATCTGCTGACAGTTCACTATCTTTCCAGTGATGCTTGCAGGAGTCTGTAGGTAAGATGAGGCTTTTATGTGTACAAAGGGACATAGCATACCACAACATCGGCAAAATGAATGTCTTGTGTGTGACAGGGACTCCCCAGTGAGTTTTTGTTCCACTTCCTAGTACATGCATGCTTTGCATTAATCTTAAACTAACCGGGATTTATTTTTTTAACAAAGACCCAGTCTAGTTTTGTACAGCAGGGCAAATGATATATATTTGACAAAAACATAAGTCACACATTTGGTCAGAGGAGAGAGTTTTTAGAGGATGTATTAAGAATTGCTCAACTTAATGAACACATAGCAGGTATTAAGACGGCCAGTGCTGACCTCCATGCTGGAAAATACACATGGCTGATGAAGCAATTACTTTTTAAGGTCTTGTGTATTTGAGTTAATATCTGTATGAATTGCTATCCTTCCACTTACATAATTAGCTAAATGGCAGAACCAGAATTTGGTCAGGATTCAGTGTTCTATGTTTTGATATTCTATGAACATCTATGTAGTACAAACTTTTTGACTCGTGGGCCACATTGGCTAATTTGCTAAAGGGGCCGGCCTGAGAGCCTGAAATGGTCGACCCGACATTGGTGTGCCATTCCATGCATCGCTATCATCACTAGTAATGGATTAAATGTGTGATAGATGACGTGTACTGGCGGTTTCAACAACCATGTAAACGACCCATAAACGTAACCAACCGGCAGATGCAACATTAAGTGTCTGCTGGTCGTTTTTCTGACTTTAGCTCGATAGGACCTCCATGGGGTCCTAATTTAGATGACCTGTGAATGCCTGCACTATTTGGCAGCCTCTCGCAGGAAGTAGTCTCCCACACGGCGTCGGGAGCGCACTGTTGTTTCCCGAGTTGCTGTGGGCTGAAAGCAGGTGGGGAAAGTGAATTGTCTTGCAAGGATTCACAGGGGGTGGGGGGAGGAGGTGAAGGGCACACTTTGATATAAAATTTGTATTTTAAAGGTATTTATGAATGCATAACTTTGTGGATTTTACTCTAGTAAATTGCTACAATGAAATATAAGGGCTTTTTCACACAAGCTGCGTACAGCTGCGGTCCATATTAGCACTGCCGTGCAGGTCAATGCAAGGTATGCAAGTTTCCTTAGGTGTGCATTGCTAAAAATATCCTACAGCCTTAATTTTTGCAGGTGCAGTGCAAACATCTCCTATACACTTGTTTTTTTTTTTGCTGGTAACGGACGTGGTTAGAATCCACTGTTGCGTTACTGCTTCTGCATCCATTATCAACAAAAGCTGCAGTGAGGCTAGTGTGGAAGGCCCCTTATGCATTAATAATTCAATAAATCTTGAATAAAGGCACCTGCCTACAACCCCCTATTGACGTAATGTTTGCTGGGTTTCATTTGCTATTTATTGGGTAAAACTGCAGTTATATAATGGGAGAAAAACTTCTATGTTATAATTCAGAGAAAGCAGCAAGATATTGCCTGTGGGGAAAAAAAGATTCAAGCTGACCATATAAGAGAGATAGTGATTATTGTTTCCCGATCCTATGGGAGCATAGCCCTGCTGGCTGTGTTCTACCAAGGCCTCCTTACATTCCTTAGAAACATAGAGTAATAGAGAAAGGCTATATCCAACTCCCAAATGACAAAAAAAGCTGTTAAGCAAGTGAGAGTGTTGGATGTGTCTGTCAAGTTCTGTAAGTCTGCCACATTGCTATAAGAGATTGTTCTGGAGAACTGCCAAGCTATAGCTGCATATATGACTTCCAGTTAAGAGTTTCTGTTATTTTCCAATCCTGAGAACCTGATCTTCTGACGGTGATTGCTGTTCTATTTATGCAATAGAAGAGTGTCAATGTAAAAACTTTAAAGGTCTTAAGTTTTTAATATTACAAATATTTTTGGACAATCTAACTATAACAATAGCTAGCTATAACTAAAGGTGTCAGCTGCACAATGACTATGATAAGCCATACCTTATATCTGGTTCACTTGTATAAAGTCTATTGCTGTGCTCAAGTAATATCATCTTTACTTTTCACAAAGCAACCTTAACACTTAATGAATTACTGACTCTCCTTTGTCTAACAGCATTTCTTCATTTCTCTCCTGCCAATCTGTGCTTTCCATGCCCTTCCTAATTCATCCATTTGCTGTCTGCAATGTCAATTATGTACTGTCAGAAACTTGTGTGGTCAATATAAATGCAACTATATTTTCTATTACACATTCCCATAAGTGCTGAGAAAGACCAGCTGCTGAAGGTGTGCCTTAGAGACTCTGAGAGCATACTGGTACTTGGAGATTGAAGAGATACCCATGCACAATGAATGATACATCATAGGTAAAATACAGGGAGTGCAGAATTACTTAGCAAGTGGTATTTTTGAGGAATAATTTTATATATTGAACAACAACCATGTTCTCAATGAACCCAAAAAACTGATTGATATCAAAGCTGATATTTTTGGAACGTAGTTTTTAGTTTGGTTTTTAGTTAAGCTATTTTAGGGGGATATCTGTGTGTGCACGGTGACTATTCCGTGCTTAATATTAGCAACTTAAACAAAAACAAATTTTATACCCATTTCAATTATTTATTTTTACCAGTGAAACAAATATAACATCTCCCATTCACAAATATAAATTTCGGACATTCAAAACCAAAACAAACAAATCAATGACCATATAGCCACATTTCTTTGCAAGGACCCTCAAAAGCCTGCACATCCATGGATTCTGCAGTGTTTTGATCTGTTACCATCAACATTGCGTGCAGCGCAACCACAGCCTCCCAGACACTGTTCAGAGAGTGTACTGTTCCTCCCTCTTGTAAATCACACATTGATGATAGACCACAGGTTCTCAATGGGGTTCAGATCAGTGAACAAGGAGGCCATGTCATTAGTTTTTTCTTCTTCTTTATCCCTTTCTTGCCAGCCACGCTGTGGAGTACTTGGACGCGTGTGATGGAGCATTGTCCTGCATGAAAATCATGTTTTTCTTGAAGGATGCAGACTTCTTCCTGTACCACGCTGCTTGAAGAAGTGTCTTCCAGAAACTGGCAGTAGGACTCGGAGTTTGAGCTTGACTCCATCATCAACCCGAAAGGCCCAAAGTCATCTTTGATGATCACCAGCCCAACAGTACTCACCTCCACCTTGCTGGCGTCGATTCGGACGAGCTCTCTGCCCTTTACCAATCCAGCCACGTGCCCTCCATCTGGCCCATCTCTTATTCTTCATCAGTCCATAAAACCTTAGAAAATCAAATTGAATATTTCTTGGCCCAGTCTAACGTTTCCTGGTGTTTCTTGTTCAGTGGTGGTCGTCTTTCAGCCTTTCGTACCTTGGCCATGTCTCTGATATTGACCACCTTGGGCTTTTGGGCACTCCAGTGATGTGGCAGCGCTCTGAATATGGCCAAACTGGTGGCAAGTGGCATCTTGCGAGCTGCACGCTTGACTTTTCTCAGTCATGGGCATTTATTTTGTCGCCTTTGTTGTTCCACAACGTTCTTCGACCACCCTGTTGACTATTTTGAATGAAACGCTTGATTGTTCGATGATCACACTTCAGAAGCTTTGCAATTTCAAGAGTGCTGCATCCCTCTGCAAGATATCTCACATTTTTGACTTTTCTAAGCGGTCCAGTCTTTCTTTTGACCCTTTGCCAAGGAAAGGAAGTTGCCTAATAATTATGCACACCTATTATAGGGTGTTGATGTCATTAGAACCCCCACCACCCCCTTCTCATTACAGATGCACATCACCTAATATGCTTAATTGGTAGTAGGCTTTCGAGCCTTACAAGCTTGGATTAAGACAAACATCATAAAGAGGATGATGTGGTCAAAATACTCATTTGCCTAAATTCTGCACTCCCTGATGGGCTACCAACTTAGCAGGCTATCTGTGAGATGACTGGATCCTGTATATTTCTATTACACTGTTATTTGTTTGGATTTACAACAGCCCGTAACCCCTGCCCTTCACTTCCCGGAGGCAATAGCAATCCAGGCTACCGACCTACATTACCATGCAGGTCATGACGCCCCCCTACCTTGACTCATCGCTGGTGAGGAGAAGGTGAACCCGAAAGTATCAGGGAGGGCGCCGACACTAGAGACCACGGACTATTTCTGGACAGTACAACTTCGAGTGAGTATATGAAGTAAACAAACTTACCACAACCTACACTCAAAATCTAAAAGTCAAAATCTAAATGGCCACTACAGGTGTGAGACTTCTGGTGTTGAAACCAGTAAATCTAGCCATTGGTAAGTTTCAAATGCCCCTCTTTCTTCTCTTAGCCCCCCATACACAGGGTCGGATTCCGGCCGGATTCCGGGCCGATCGATTCCGGGCGCGTGCAACTTGAATCGATCGTGCCGGAATCGTGTGCACCCACCTTGCCGTCCGATCACTTCCGATCGTTCGGGGGCCCAGAACGGATCCGTCAGAGAACCAACATGTTGGTCTTTTTGATCGATTCTGCACAGATCAGGGGGAGTTGCCATTTGTGAGGTGGAATCGGAGGTGGAACCGGACACGTAATCGTCCCGGAATCGTGCCGGATCTGTTGGACAAGGTGGTATGCAGCAAATGGAAATACTCTTATGGCCGATTGATCACACCTGCGATTCCCGGCAGAATCGCCGGAATCGATCGGATGATGAATCGATTGGACATGGAATCCGAACACCGTCTATGGCTAGCTTTAGTGGCCAAGCTCCTTCACTGTGAAGACTTTGTTTTCTTATGTTATTGGTCTGCTGATGTGGCTTCGCAGTAATCAATCAGAGGGCATGACTGTATGTATTTTTTTTTTACTGAATGAGTAAAAGAACCTTTTCATCTCATTAGACACAGCCAAGTTGTTAAAATCTTGTCCCTCTAAAAGTTTGCTTACGTGGGTTGGTCCAATCTTGGAGTAAAGCAACCTTTTTTTTGTAAATTAAAAATAAGTTATGACGAATGACCTGTTATCAATTTCTCCAAACCCTGTGTCCTCTATGATAAGCCACAAATAAGCCAACCCCCCGATTTTTTGCTCAAAACTAAAAATAGCCACCCCCTGGGGATAAGATACCCACCATACCGCCCATGCTCGAATTCCCCATTCGGGTGGTACAATGGGTAACGTGTGCCTCCATGTGACTCCATGAGGCTGGCTGCCGTGCAGAGCGGAGCAGGAGATGACTACAAAGCCCACGCCTCCACGCCAGGAAGGACAGCAAGCTGCTGAATCCTGCGTAACGGAGTTCTGTTACCTGGCCGGTCATCAGGGAAACACTGTAGTTCAGTTGATCAGAAATGAATTTGTTTCACTGATATTTACAGATCTCCTGCTTAATGATTAACCTTCATTTTGTACCTCATGCAACTGGCATGGTTTTAATTAAAACTCCCCCTAAATCTTTACTTGAGTTACAAGTATCTGTCTGGTAGTAATTTCCTTCTCGCTTCATTTAATCATGTTGTGTAGCATCATATGTCATTTATAATCATTCCTAAGGCTAGGTTCCCACTGCATTTTGGCCCCGCGAACCCCTGTGTTAATCGATTGCCTTGATGGGAACGTTAACGCGGCCATCCATGTACATGACTTACCACCATGACTGTGTTCCACGGAGTTGAGGGCGGTCCGCTGGACAGCGAGGTTGGTGTGTCCACTCCATCCGTTTAACCTCTCAGCTGGTGGACCCCTGAAAGCTGTGAACCGGCCGTGCGGTAAGTCATGTATATGGATGGCCTGCATCGGCGGCTGCCACATAACACACAGGAAACCTATCCTAATACAGGGAGTGCAGATTATTTAGCAAATGAGTATTTGACCCACATCATCCTCTTTATGCATGTTGTCTCACCAAGCTGTATAGGCTCGAAACCTACTACCAATTAAGCATATAGGTGATGTGCATCTCTGTAATGAGAAGGGGAGTGTCTAATGACATCACACCCCTATATTAGGTGTGCATAATTATTAGCAACTTTCTTTCCTTGGCAAAATGGGTCAAAAAGGACTTGACAGCTTAGAAAAGTCAAATAAGTGATAGTATTCTGTCAGAGGGATGCAGCACTCTTTAAATTGCAAGCTCTCGAGCGTAGTCATCGAACAATCAAGCGTTTCATTCAAAATAGTCAACAGGGTCGGAGAAGCGTTGGCAACACACAAAGGCGCAAATAAACTGTCCATGAACTGAGAAAAGTCAAGCGTGCAGCTGCCAAGTGCCACTTGCCACCATTTTGGCCATATTTCAGAGCTGCACAATCCTGGAGTGCCCACAACACAAGGTGTGCAATACTCAGAGACAGAAAGACTGAAAGACGACCACCACTGAACAAGACACAAGCTGAAACATCAACTGGGCCAAGAAATATCTCAGAAGGTTTCATGGACTGATGAAATGAGAGTGAGTCTGTGATGGCAGATGGATGGCACTTTGGGGCTGATTGTAAAGGGCAAGACTCCAGTCCGACTCAGATGCAGCAAGGTGGAGCCTGGTTTTGGCTGGTATCATCAAAGTTAGCTTGTGGGGCCTTTTCAGGTTGAGGATGGAGTCAAGCTCAACGCCCATCCTACTGCCAGTTTCTGGAAGACCCTTCTTCAAGCAGTGGTACCGGAAGAAGGTCTGCATCCTTCTAAGAAAAACATGATTTTCATGCAGGCATGCTCCATACATGCGTCAAGTACCCACAGCGTGGAGGCAAGAAAGGGTATAAAGAAGACAAATAATGCCATGGCCTCCTTGTTAATTGCCTGATATGACCCCATTGAGAACTGTGGTCTATCATCAAATGTGTGATTTACAGGAGGGAAAAGAGTACACCTCTCGAACAGTGTCGGGGAGGTGTGGTGCTGTGCACGCAATGTTGATGGTGGAACAGATCAAAACACTGACAGAATCCATGGATGGCAGGCTTTTGAGTGTCCTTGCAAAGAAATGTGGGCTATAGTGGTCATGATTTGTTTTTTGTTGTGTTTTTTGAATGTCAGAAATGTAGATTTGTGAATGGTGAGATTGTTATATTGGTTTCACTGGTAAAATAAAATACTGAAATGGGTATAAATTTGTTTTTTTGTTAATTTGCCTAGTAATAGCACAGTAAATAGTCACCTTGAACACACACAGATACATCCTTAAAATAGCTCAAACTAAAAACAAAACTAAAAACTACTTCCAAAAATATTCAGCTTTGATATTAATGAGTTTTTTCGGGCCATTCATTGAGAACATGGGTGTGGTTCAATAATAAAATATCATCAAAAATACCACTTTGCCTAATAAATTCTGCCACCCCTGTATATAATTTTATATGCTGGTAGAGATTTAAAAACAATTTCGTAACATTTTTTACTAGCTGACTAACTGTGAATAAGATGCAGAGCCTCTGAACATGGTATTCATTGCTTAAATTACTGGGAGATCCAGCATAAGTTGGTGGAAACAAGATTTATGCTCTAGCACATGTCGTTTTCTCAGTGAAATAAGTTCAAAGTCCAGTTTACATTTTTTGAATCCCTTTCCTTTGTAACATTTTCATAATACTTTCTCTTCATCTCAACAGGTTTTGACTCTACATAGCAGTCCCACCTCAAAGTAATCTTTACTGGGCAATCTTAACCACTACAGGTTTAATATGTAGTAAAAATAAAAGAAGATGTAATTAATTAAGGTACGAAAATACTTTTACTCCTAAGGAAACAAACATATTTTCCTTTTTCCTTCCATAGTTTTCAACAGTCCAAACATATTACCCAAGGACAGATAGAAAATAGCGTTAACCATGGGTTCAGCCCGAATGAACTTCAGTTTCCTATACTCAAGTTTCTTTTTAATATACAACCAAGCCTAAGGGCTTGTTTCCACTTGTGCGGAAGCCTGCGGTTGACTACATGGTGGACGAAACTTGCGCCCATGGTAGTTGACTGGGCTATTCCCTCCCCGGCCGTGGTCCAGGGGCTGTCGCCCCCTAAACTCGTCGACGCGTTTTTTAGGGCGACGGTCCACGCTATTCCGCGCGCCCAGCACTGACTAAGTAACAAGTCCTAAGTAAAAAACAGTTTCCTAATAAAGTAATGCGCAGATTGGTAATTTCTGTGAGGAGCAGTGTTCTCCTTTGGCTTTATGAGGTTTTAGCACCAGAAATACAACTGAGTATGTAGAGTTCTCTTAGTCAGTCCTGCTGACTGCAGAGCTATAGGCCTGACTTAGTAGGGGTGTATTATACTTATGAAGAAGAGGAAGCAGTAGCTTCATAAAGATCACCACAAGAACAACATCTCCGTTTTGTAAGAATTGTGGTGGCAGAATCCTACCTTGAAACCCTAAGCTGGATCTGGGGCTTTTTAGAGTCAAGGTGGAGTGAATTATAAATACTTCCAATACCAGACTTTTGGCCCCAAAACTCCAGTCTCTGCTAGAAAGCTGGAATGAAGAGGAAGTTCACTTTGAACATGACCATAACTGCCACGTAGACATCACATCAATAAACAAAAGGAAAACACTTTAGAGGTTTCATCAAAAGTGCCCAGCCAAAACCCAAGAACTAAACGGAACTCATCTATGGATCACTAGATCCCTATGTGACTTCCTTTCCGGCGCTCTGATGGGGTAGACGCGCGCGAGACTGCTTCCGCTCCATAGCCTGAATCCCCCGCGGCCATCCGAGCAGCCCCTGCTCTCCCCGCTGAGTTCTCGGCGCCGCCAGAATCCCTGCGTGGCACCATTGAGCGTTTCCTCTCAAAATCGTCCGTTAAACACGCCGGCGGCCGGCGCAGGGGAAAAAAGTAACCGCTGCGGCCGCCATTACAGGCGCCAGGACAGGTGCGGAGCCGTGTACGCCAGTGATGGGGATGCCTCTGAGGGGGGAATCCGCCACGCATATACAGCACCCCTGGACCTACAAGAAGTGGCATATAGAGGTGGCAGCTTATCTAAAGAGGACTACAGAAAGCACTGGCGGCAAGCAAGCCCATCTACAGCAAATTGGACGCCCATCCAGGAATTCCATGGCTGACCAGGCATAGTAGAGTGGCGGCCCTTAGAACAATCGGTCACAGCCTGATTGACACGTGGTGGAACGTACAGGAAGAAAAGGCGGCACAATAAGGAGGTGTGGATGATAATACCTCGCGGCAAAAAGTGGACGACCTGGAAAAACCGGTCCACGGCGGAACAATCTTGCGATTGGTGGGATTCCTGAATCTTTGCCCCAAAAGAATGCTAAACTATGTGCGGTAACTATTCCAGCGGCCCTGAGGGCCTCCCACACGTGCAAGGTCCAGAGGGCCCACCCGCCTGGGGCGACCGCCCCTGATGCAAAGGGGCTCGTCCCATCATAGCATGCTACCTGGATTTTAATATATAAGATGCAAATCTTACCGGCTCATCCGCGCACAACGTCAACCTACTCTTCCGAGACCACAGATCTTGGTGTTTGCGGATTATTCACGGCGAGGTGTCGGCGCTTCGGTCAGAGCCTTCTCATCGCTGTGCCTATCTTGGTTGACCAGGTGACATGAGATTCACGATCAATACCCTGCGCTATCGCCGTGCGGGTTAATGCTCCGGGCGACAAGCCTTCTATCTTTTCGCTATCCGTGTCGGCAACGCGGTACATGGAAAAATTTCTGCAAGGCCCAACCTGAGGAGATCGCCGAGTCAACCTCCCCTCGGCCCCCTCGCACCGCCCCAGGGTCATCCATGGGAGCACCGGACCCGCAGGATGCGGGATGAAGTTTTGGCCCGAAGCGCCAGTGGACACTGGGACTACTATTCTACTAATGGGATAGTTCGTGGAGGGATGATGGGCTGTGAATTGCTGATAAGTATGATTTATGTTTTGGTATGGGGGCTGTACAGTAATACTGCATTGCATTTTCTTAACTCTAGAGGGGATGGGATGTACTGTGTGTATAGACGGGATTTGAAAAGATTTCTTCATGTTTGCATTTCTTTACTGCTCTATGGGGGAGGAGACTGGTTGCATTCTGAGCAGGGGGAAGTCGCTATCTGGTTGAAAGGGGCGAGTGGTATTCGGAGTTGGGAGACCTGCGGTAGTATAGGAGTTGGGGAGGGGCGTGGTTTCGATGGTGAGACCGTCTATGCTTTCAGGGCAGAAGGAAGTAATGTATTTCTGGTTTGGGTTGGCGAGGCCAGGCTGTTGGGTTTTGGGTTTGGGGGGGAGGGGGGGTTGTAATGTTGTTTTGTTGGTTCATATCTGTAGGTACCTCGCATTGCCGCATGGGTGCGGGTCACCCGTGCTGGGGTCATCTTTATTTTTGCAGGGAGGTGAGGCAGCGTGGGACACCATATTCTCCTCTTTACAGTGTACATTTTTTGTATTTTTACTTTCCTGGCCACATTTGACCCAGTTGATGAACCGCTTAGGATAGTGACATGGAATGTCCAGGGGTTTGCGCACAGCCCAAAGTCGGAGTCAGTTTTGAACACCTCCAGAAACTGAGGTGGAAGTAGCACCACTTCTTCAGGAGGCCCATTTTATCTACGGGGGACTTCAAGTACTGCGGAAATTCTGGTGGGGAGGGTGGTTAGGTGCCCCGACCCAGGGGCGTAAAGCTGGTCCATTTTATTGCACAGTCTTGCCCTACACGCTTAAAGAACACCATGGACAAAAGC
>CM070039.1:43212386-43223462 GCA_036250615.1 Ptychadena robeensis
CTTAAGTATGAGGGAATTTGTACTTAGATTAAGCAGCACTGCCATCTACTTGACGAATTAGTCATTTTCCACTGAATGCCACTCTCTGACTTTGTGAATTGATTACAAAGCCCCTGAACAAGGTATCTTCCCTCAAATTGCTGGAGATGTAGACAACAGTTGGAGAAATATTATGAAAAGGAAAGTATTGTTTTAGTGCTTGTAGTTTTAATGAATAAAGTAAAGCTGTTAAAGTTTCCACTTGAATTGTAGTTTTTTGTAGCGTTCCACCAACAATTCTCTATATCTCCAGCAATTTTAGTGATGATACAATGTTAAGGGTTATTGTAAATAAGTCACAAATTCAGCAAAATCTACCAATTACACCAGACGAACATATGAATCAGCCCTACATAACCAGGAGAAGGGCGATATTATATATTCTAGATCAGAGGTGTGAAAATCAAATACTCAGGGGGCTAAAATAAAAGACTTGGACAACATTGATATTTATTAAAAAACAATTCTTTATCCTTTAACCGCTGCACCAAGTTGGGGCAAGGACAATGACTCTACACATTTCAATCTCGGTTTATTACACTGGGTGTCATAAAAAATGCATCCTTATGTACACATGACATAAAATGTGCATTACCACACTACAGTGTTCCCTAATGCTTAAAAAATCATTTAAATGCAAGTTTTGCTATTTAGAAATGAAAAATAATGTCTTCTAGCTGTGCCTGCTGTCCTCTTTTCATTATAAAATGCTTAAATGCTTATATAAGTCAGGATACATTAAAAAAGTTATGTGTGTCCCTTTGGTGATGCCGAGGGCTGCACTTGTGGCCTTCCCTATCAACTCAGTTGCCCACCACTGAACTAGATGGTTGAATGGCCATAATAGCACATTGATAGACTGCATGTTGTTGATACAATTTTTGTAATATATTTTGTTTATTAATGGTCCTAATCTTTGTTTGCTAAAGACCATTTTGAATTGAATTGTCATTGTTTAACCCTGTGCTTTAAAACCCCTTTAGTTTATTTGGTGGAGTTAGATAATTTTCAACTCCATTTGTGTGGTAGGGAATACATAGATCTAATATTTTTGGATGTGGCACATATGTACAGGTTTGGTGACAGTCCCAATGATCTATTACAGTATTTATTTTGTGAATTTAAGAGTAGAAAATATAGATACAGATACCAAGTTTTAAAAAAAATTTCTCTGGAAACAGTATTGCACAGGCAAAAATGTATTCGCTCAAACATACTGGACACAGGAGAACAAAATGTTGTAGTATCCAGTCCCAAACCTACAATAACACATATTTGTAGCAGAACAGTGCCAGAGAAATGATATTTCTGTTTTAAAGACATTCTTTGTGATAGTGAGAATAGCTCCTTTCTGTCCTGGTGCTGAATCATAGGGGGACTACTTGCAAACAAATAATGGTAAAATGTTCAGAACAGCAGAGATATACATTTTATCTGCAGAATTTTGTGTAATGGTTTTATGTAACCATTTTTATGTGGAATTCATATAACTACATTTCTGTAATGGTGAGCTAGGCTTCCTAACAGAAAAAAGCAATTTGAACACCAGTTCCCAGCTCCCAGCCATCACCTCCTTGACTTGTTATTTTGCATTCCAGGTAATGCTCTTCCTTCTGGGACAAGATCACACATGGTGAACTCTGTTTATAGGTCGCCATACACGTTTAGATCTGCCGCGAAATCGGCCATAAATATAATGCTTAAAAGCTGAATTGGGCCATATATCGGCCGGGAAATCGATCTAAGAAATGTCCATAATTTTTAGAGTGTTCCCATTACTTTAGATGGGGAATGGCACACAAAGGGTGAGGTCGATCTGCCAGGAGCAGGGCAGAAATTCTAAATGTGTGTCTAGCTTATAATGTTTTATTTTTGCAGATACCCACATTTAGACTTTATGTCTTAATGTGGATGTATACTCTATCTAAAAGAATAAATATGAAAAATTAAAAGTTTGACCTCTGAGCTGTTATGATAGTGGCATAGCGCTCCACAATCCTAAAAATATATACCTACCTGCTGTTCCTTGGGTTCCTGTTCCTCATGAAAGATTTCATTCTTATTTTCCAAGCTTCTGGAGGTTAAATCAAGGTGCAATATCATGAGTAACCACTGGGGGCGTTTATAATAGTTTTCTATGGGAAAACTTGCCTAATTCTTTTTAATGCAGAGCCGCGATTTAACATATACCCGCCTATCACTGCGGTGAGTTCTGGGGGGTGCAGCAGAGCCAGGGAGAGAGGAGGGGCTGCGAGGGATCTTGTTACATTACTCATTACAGGTAAGTTTTTTTTATTATGCATTCCTCCCTATTATCTTCACTTCTAGTGCCATTCTTGTAATGATATAGATATATAAAAATATATAGTGGTAGGCCTGCTTTAAATCTCTCAATGATCCAGTCTCACAAGCAGGGAATCTGCTTTTATTCTCTGCAATCCAAATTATTTGATAGAATAATGTTTGAGAAAACCATTGAACACAGTTAATTTGAATGTGCCTTCTATCTCTGCATTTCTTCCCTTTGGTTGCCTGATTAAACATACCTGTTACAGAATACTTTACCACAGCCCTAACACTACTTCAGAAAGTAAAGTTAAGGCGCTCACCAGTCAGCCGTCGCAGACTACCCCTTCTATCCATTGTGTTCTCACTCAACTCGGCAGGCAATGGCCAATCATAACTACCGGAAACTAAATTACTGGTAAATATCTTTATACAAGTTCCTGTAATATATAACGTGGTTACCATCTATACTTTCTCCAGCCTCATTTCACCATAGGTAGTCATGCTGTCAAGACCTTGACCACATACTTACAATATATGATTTTGTAATCAAAGCAATGATGCACCTGCACAGTGCACACATTTCTTGATAAATGATAAGGTCTTTGATAAGAAGAAAATATAACTAAGTGGTATAATTAAGTGTTCATAACCTTTGGTGAGAAAATATATGTTAAAACTTAACAAGAAAAGAATTTAAATGAACAAATAAATACTACATATACATAAATTGCAGGGTATTTTATATTGTGAACTATGTTGCATTAAAACTGGGAATGGGATTTTTTTTCTATTTAACATTATTTGTAGCTAGATAACAGTTACCTATGGTTATATAATATAGGGTTGTTGAAACACTACTTTATTGCTGATTGTTTTTTAATATTAATATTGATATACATGTTTGATTGTTCAGATAATCTCTCCCTGAAGAAGCCTCATAGGAAGCGAAACACAATGGAGGATCTAATCAATAACATACTTATCATTGAACCGTGGGGACACCTGAATCATTGTTAAATAGGATAATGTATATGGTATCCCAATGTTTTTGTTTTATCACAATTGTCATGAAAACACTATGGTGTAACTATGCTGAATTTCAATAAGTATATATGCACCTTACTGTAATTGTTTGTTTAATGATAAGTCTGTGAACTAATAAAGACTTTCTTAATCTACATTTAAGTTTAAACTGCTGTTGCCTAAAAAAAATAACCAATTAGCTAAAATACGAGTGATCCAGTAGTGAAATAAAACTATGTTAAATCGGGATGTGGCAACCAGCCAATCAAATAGAACTAAGGATGTTTTTTTATATTTAAGCCTTAACAAAATCAAAAAAATTACATTTAAGATAGATTTTGTAGTTTTGCCTGTATGATGTAAAGCACATAGTGGAAGATAATTGCTCCCTATAAATCATTAAGAATAATAAAAATAAAAGCAGCAACTCACACAGTAAATGGCATCAGTGTTTTCATAGGTAAAATTACATGGCTTAGCAAATACATAAAATGCAATTCTTTTGTTGGTTTTTAAAAAGTGGGCTGTACTAAAAGCCAATTCATTGTGGTTTTGTGTGCTGTCAAAGGAAAATAAGTAGTTTCTATCATTTAAGTCACCAGAGGCAGTCATGTCAGACAATGGATCTATAAAAGGCTTTTTGTATACTGTACCTCTTTCTTGGATGATCTAATTCAGTAGCTGATTTACGACAGAGTGGAGGTCACTGTCTGCCCTTGTCCTCCCCTCCCCAGTCACCTCTTTCTTTGGATGACATCCTTCTCGAGATAAAGAAGCGTGGACTTATTTTTCATACCTTTCAGCATATTGATTCACTGCTGAGCAAGAATTTGGAGTTTGGGCAGCTCATCAAATTAAAGCCTTTTGATGTTGCTGATAAATGTTAAGATAGTCCATGGTTCTTAGGATAGGCATGACTAACTAGGGTCTTGAGGTCATATATTTATTAAAGAAATGTGAAGCAATGATACATTGCTTGTTGGCTTTTAAAAAAACCTGAAATATCCATTGATTTTTATGTAGTGTTTTTAATCCTACATTTCTATTCATCATTCATAGTGATAATGAATGGGTAAGGAAGGGTCAATGCAATATGTATTCAGTGGTCCGATAGGCAGACAGTAAGAAGAACAATGGATAATCCATTGTGTGGTTCACTTCACTTATAAATGTCACCTCTTATCATGGGTCTATTATATTCATATGTGCAGAAGAAGCAATAAGCAGTAAAGGTATTAACTATTTTTATGTAATTACATTGGGTGATGGATCTAAATGTCTACATGCTCATGAAGGGCCTGCATGGTCAGGGCTTTTTTTTTTACACAACTATAGTATTGCTGGTTTGGAATACTGAATATAAAACATACAGAGGAAAAAAAACTATATATATTTTCTTCTATATGTTTTATATTCTGTATTCCAAACCACCAATATTTTCATGGTTTAAAATGTTTTAGTTAGACAGAGACCTGAAGAAGCCTACAACCCATAGTGTCTTGCACCAACTGTATAATAAGGAAGAAGGTCAGTGATAATCTCAGTGCTTCAGCAAGGTTGGAGTTGGTCAGATGTGTCTTAGTAAAGGACACATGAATCAAGCAACATACATGTTTATCCTAGAAAAACATGAGCTTTCTTCTGATTCCCAACTCAGAGGATTGGAATTTCCAGGAGGACAATGCTCTATGCCACAGAGCCAGGGGAATTAAGGTGTGTATGAAAAATCACCAAATCAAGAGACTTGAACCCTAATAAAAACCTCTTTAATGACATTAAGAGGAAGATGGATAGTCACATTTTGATGTATTGTCATTTCCTTTAAAATAATGCTTTAAAGAAGAATATTTTGATTTGGAAAGTATTGGAGTTTGATCAGCAGATTTAAAAAACCCTGCAATGCTGTTTAGTTCAATGCTTGTACCTATAAAAGATAAAACCTAGGACAGATAACTTTTGCAAAAGATCACTTTTGGTGTCTTTTTTTTTACTAGGCTGTATTTTGACATATTAGGTATAGTATCAGGTATCAGGAGCATTTGACTTAGAGTCAAGTTAGAAAAAATGTATTGAAAAAAGTAAACTACCGTATTTTCCGGCGTATAAGATGACTAGGCGTATAAGACGACCCCCAACTTTTCCAGTTAAAATATAGAGTTTGCGATATTCTTCCGGTATAAGACTACCTCTCTTCAAACGCACACCAAATAAAAAATGTTATGTCTACTCTGACTTTCAACCCCCAGAAATCTAAAAATGTAATATAGTGTAAAACAGTTGTGTATGAAGTGAAGTTTTGTACAGCTATTTAATGTGTTCTAGCTTTAATCTCAATATCTCTGCAATACCAATTTCAAAAGCCACAATGCACCATAATGTCACTAGTGAGCACACGTGTCAGTAGCAGCTAGCTAGGAGAAGGAAGGAGAAGGAGGGGCTGGAGGGGGATTCTGAAGATTTCTCTCTCCTCTCAGCCAGGGAGCATGGATAGGGGGAGCAGACCTCTGGGCTCCCCTAGATGGTCGGAACGGAACAGGAGAGCACCCTAGCACACTGTACCCGGCGTAAAAGACAACCCCCGACTTTTGAAAATGTGTTCAAAAGTCGTCTTATACGCCGGAAAATACGGTAATATCAACACGCCACTTTTGTGGCTCTCTCCCCTTTCTTACAAGTTGCACTTATGAAGAAATATAAATCTATGTATGTTATCCCTGCATTACTAATATACTTATGCCATACAAAATGTGTTTATTATCAAAGGAATTTGTTTTCATTTGGACTTATAGGCATATGTACAGAAAGATCTTCTCGAGCACTGTCAGTTTACATCTCATATATAAGACGCAGAACACACTGCCTATACATGTATTGTGTTATTATTCACTAGAGATTGCTTTAGCACATGTAGTTTTTGCATTAATTAAGTTCAAAGTCATGTTGCAGTTGTTTGGGTTGCATTTATGCAAAAAATACATGATCCGAGTAATAAATAGAACAATACGTTTCCCACAACTCTTCTTTGTATCTCTAACAATTGGGATGATACCAAGTTCAGGGGCTTTGAATTAAACTCAATAAATCAGCACGCAGAATTAAAATTTTTTTTCCTTTATTACCCGACATGCAAAGTCTACATTTTGATTTGACTAGAAATTATGTACCATTCACATGTTGGATAATCATTCACTATTGTATGCAACTGTTTTCATCGTTATATATCACTAAACAAACAGTTATGATTAGGGTTTGAATGGTGGGTAACTAAATAATAAAACATATATTTTATAATTTGCCCAAAAAGAATTTAAGATTGTCCGCAGTTTCTCATGCACATCTGGGCCATGGTTTATCTGTAGCAATAAAAAGTCAGCTGCATTTGCTGATGTTTTTCTCAAGACGATTTGCGATCTGGTCAGCTGCACTGGAAAAGCCAGAACTCTGAAGACATTTACAATGAAACACCTTAGCAAGACCATTTTGTTTTACTTATAGCTATGCATATCAATTGTAAATACCATTATAAACATAATCTGTTGATTGACTGACCATTTTTTTATCCAGTGTTTCCGAAACCATTCCTCAATTACCACTTACAATAAATGTTTTGTAGATTTCCAGATATCTAGTTGAGCTAGGTAGACGAGACACTGAATATACCTTTTGTCCATAATGGTTACCTACAAAAGATAAACTACTAGAGGGGATAGGTTTGGTTTAGATGCACTAGTTTTATTCAAAAAGATATTGCAAATTATACATATACATTAAGCATTATAGATTATAGGTATACGTGCTCAAATTGGAATTCTCTTTTGTTTTCAGTCTTGAATGTACCAGCAGAGCCGGACCCAGAGGGTGTAGGCGGGAGCTGGGCTTGTCGGGGTCGTGTTGGCAGCAAGACAGACAGGGCTAGGTAAGCAAGAAGGGGAGAAGCCTAGGGGTCGGGGTTTAGGGTATAAGAAGGGAGGCAACCGGAAATGGTTCTTCAAGCACCCACCCTCCCTAAATTTTTTTCGGTTTTGGGCTTTTGCTGGTGGTTTATGCTGTTACGTCATATTGTATTTTAGTTTATTCTGTCACAGCAGACAGGTCCTCGTCAGTGCCGAGAGAGGTTTTAAGGTAGAACTAGTATGGTGACGTGATTATTTAGGGTTGGCAGTCATCAAACGTGAAGAGTTGTATTAGTTCATAGAGGGCCCAGGCCCTAGGTTCAGTATTATTTTCCTGTCTTAACAGGAGGTTTATATAAATTGGAAGAACCCACCTTGCTGGATTCAAAAGGGCTGATGGCTGGTGCCGACGGCTTTACAAAGTTATTTAAAGTTATTTAAATGTATTTAAGTTTAATATTTAAGGTTAATGTTTTTATGTGTATTAATAATATCGGCACTGTCGAGGGAATCATTTTTCTGTATATTGTATTGTATTGTATATAAGCTGTGGCCTTTTTGTAACTTCCACACATCAATACATTCAAGTTTCAAAGAAATCTAAATCTCTGAGTCGTCATTCCAGGGGTTGGGGAAGGGTGAGTATGCAGGCATCTCAGCATACTCCTTCATAAACAAAGGGGTTGGGGAAGGGTGAGTATGCAGGCATCTCAGCATACGCCTTCATAAACAAAACATACACTAAACTAAAATATAAACGCAACACTTTTGGTTTCTCTCCCATTTTGCATCAGCTGAACTCAAAGATCTAAAACATTTTCTACATACACAGACCCATTACTCTCAAATATTGTTTACAAATCTGTCTACATCTGTGTTAGTGAGCACTTCTCCTTTGCCGAGATAATCTCTCCCACCTCAAAGGTGTGGCATATCAGGGTGCTGAAGCATGAATATTGCACAGGTGTGTCTTACACTGCCCACAATAAAAGGCCAATCTAAAATGTGCAGTGTGATCACACAGCACAATGCCACAGATGTTGCAACCTTTGAGGGAGAGTGCAATTGGCATGCTGACTGAAGTTTCTGAATAATAGGTGACATATCTAGAAAAGCTAGTTTGCAGGACAAACAAATATAAAATTAGGATGGATTTACCCTGCATTTACCAAGTGATGCCCACAACAATACTATTGTTATGGGTGTAGGAAAGTAGGACCGGGGGTAGTGAACAGAGAAAACTTTACTGAAATTAAGCCAGTAATCGACTGGGTAACTTAAGGAACTAGACAGTCCATGCAGGATGAATGAGTAATCTCAGTTGTGCTGGGCTTGCTCGTTGTGCAACTTTAGTGCGGCCTGGATGTACTCCGTTACCTGCCAGAAACTGGGATGCAGTCCCCAGAAGCCAGGACCTGGTCCAGTTGTCTGTATCAGTGGGCAGTGGCTGGTCTATGGCCAGAACTTGGCCAGAACAGGGGATAGCTGTGAGGTCAGGGGTTGTTTTGCCTAAGAGCCACGTGCACACCGGGCACACCTTCCTCACAAGGCCGTGGTATCTCACACCCCTCCTCAGAGACCAAGTCTCCCTTACACTTGTCTCCAAAAAAAAGCCCCACACTTCCTGGCTCATCCTTATTAAAAAAACTCTGTGCTGGAGCAGCCCCTAGTGGAAGCCTCTAAACAACAGTCATCTATCCATTACACCTCCCCACACTGGCATCACCTCTCCAAGTGCGTTTAAAGCCCTCAACCACCTGTTGTCATATATCATACTCCTTATTTGCAGTTTTTTTTTTTTTTTTTTCAAATTACCGTCTTTTTTGCCATATAAGACGCACCAGCATATAAGACACACCCAGTTTTTAGGGCAGGAAAACCAGAAAAAAAAGATTTGGGATAATGCAATATTTCTCAGCTACACAACGTCATCTCTACACTGTACACAGGAGGAAGAGGGGGGTGCTGGGCTGT
The DNA here is from genome assembly GCA_036250615.1 of Ptychadena robeensis. Lineage (NCBI taxonomy): Eukaryota > Metazoa > Chordata > Amphibia > Anura > Ptychadenidae > Ptychadena > Ptychadena robeensis. Next base: position 43,221,605 of record CM070039.1, read on the forward strand.
CTTCTCTCACTGTGCTGTGTCCGTGTGGAGTGAATGCTGTTCCCACGGACAGAAGAGAAAAGGTAGATGCAAGTTCATCTATACTTATCTCTTCATTTCCTAAAAGTATAGATGAACTTGCATCTACCTTTTACGAAATTAGACAGTTCAGGTGTGAGAGTCGGCAGATGTGAGAGACGGCAAGACGCAGGCACTTTTTGCCCCCAATTTTGGGGGTGAAAAAGTGCGTCTTATATGCCAAAAAATACGGTACCTCCAAACAGAGTTTTCTGTGTATTTATTCATCCTGACCGATCATATTTTTATATACATGCAACTTTATTTCTTTGTTAAGCTTAAAGCACCATAATCAAAGAAAATGTAAGCTATATCATTATGCATAGAACTTGAAATAAGAATATAAACTACATCTAAATTAAAGTGTGAGCTTTTTTTAAGATCAGTTGGGTTAAAAAAGTGGAGTTTCAAGTTAAACTCCTAAATAAATAAACTTTGTAGTCATACAATAATATTTGCGCAAATGATTAGTTTGGGCTTGAGCCATAACACATACAGAAAAAAGGAAGGGGTACATAAAAAGTTAAACATTTGTGAAATGCACAGTTCAGGGAGCAACATACAATTACATTTCCATGAAGAATAGAAAACCCTTTTAGACCAGAGCAAGCTCCAAGGGTTTTGTACGGGACTCTCAATCATGATGTGCCATTGGTTAATGCCTCTGATTTGTCTCAATGTCAGCATGAGTCATTCATTCCCCAACAAACCCTTTATGAGCCGTGATATCTCATTGTTCTTCTAAACTGTTGTGCCGAAAGAATTTGAATGAGAGGAAACTGCAGAATTTTGCAGCAATTGAAACTTATTATTTCTCTCCTAATAAATGTTTCAGTGGCACAACACAGAAGGAATCGGAGCTGGCAAACATTTCCAAGACCCTATTTCATTTTTATTTACTTATTCCAGCTCTACCGACTTGTTTAAATTGGTGTTCCTGTGGTTGTTGTTTTCATTCTAAAACATGTTATGGGTTCAAGGAGTAAATGGTTATGTTGGATTTGAAGAGTAAAAGTGAAATAAAAAAGTAGCTAAAATAAAAGCGCAATAAAAATATAGCTAGATATTAGTTGTACTGACATCTGACAGAAGCAAGTTCTATCTTAAGATTTGATAAGCAACACATGCCTCATATAGAGATAACTGCTACAATGAAAAATCTTTTTGTCTAGGGACCGCATTAAAAGGAACATTGCTTGGAATATATTTGATCCTGAAATATGTACTGTTACTACAGAGTTTTTAGTAAAATAAATCTTAAAATTGTTTACTGCTGATGTATTCCAACATGTATCACATATAAATTATAAATGCTTTTCATTTTTTATATTTGGAAAAAAGTATGGCTTTATAGACTTCTAATATTGGAAACAAACTTTCAGAGTACACATGTGTTCACTTCCATAAAGATTTTTAGAGATATGGAGCCCCAACCCCATAGATTGTAAACTCAATTGGCCCACGTTTTTTGTCTGCCTATCTATGTATTTATATCTGCCCATACAGTGGATAAATAAAGTCTACACACCCCTGGTAAAATGTCAGGTTCCTGTGCTGTACAAAAATGAGACAAAGATCAATCATTTCAGAATTGTTTTCCACCTATAAACTGTACCACTCAAAATAATTTGGTTTGTTTTTCATTTAGGTGGAGGGAGGAAAACATTTAAAAATAAAATACTGCGGTTGCATAACAGTGCACACCCTTTAACTAATACTTTGTTGAAGCACCTTTTGATGTTGAATATAGAAGATTGGGCTTGGGGCCCGAAGAGCACAACAAACCACCAAGCCAGTATAC
>CM070039.1:43223562-43238281 GCA_036250615.1 Ptychadena robeensis
TCTATATTCATTTATTATGGGATGTTGGCTACACTACTCCCAGAGCGAGGCCTTTTTTATGAATAAGCACCTTTTGATGTTATTACAGCAGTCTTCGTGGATATGAGTCTATAAGCATGGCACATTTTGACTTGGCAAGATTTGACCACTCCAAATCTGTCAAATTGCGAGGGCATCTCCTGTGCACAGCCCCCTTCAGATCACCCTACAGATTTTCAATCGGATTCAGGTCTGGGCTCTGGCTGGGCCATTCCAAAACTTTAATATTCTTCTGGTGAAGCCATTCCTTCGTTAATTTGGATGTATGCTTTGGGTTGTTGTGATGTTGAAAGATTAAGTTCTTCTTTATGTTTAGCTTTGTCGCAGAAGCCTGAAGTTTTTGTGCCAATTTTCACTTTGGTATTTGGAACTGTTCATAGTTGCCTCTATCTTAACTAAGGCCTTAGTTCCAGCTGAAGAAAACCAGCCCTAAAGCATGATGCTGCCATCACCATGCTTCACTGTGGGCATGGTATTCTTTTGGTGATGTGCAGTATTGTTTTTGCACCAAACATATCTTTTGGAATTATGGCCAAAAAGTTAAACCTTGGTTTCATCAGACCATAACAACTTTTCCCACATGCTCTTGGGAGACTTCAGATGTGTTTTTTCAAAATGTAGCCTGGCTTGGATGTTTTTCTTTGTTAGTAAAGGCGTTCATCTTGCCACTTAACTATACAATACTGCACATCACCAAAAGAACACCCTTGACACCCTATATGAATCATTTCAATTACCCTAATGGTGACCACTGATCCCCATAACACGCTAATAGGGTTTTTAGGCACCACAGTATGACTACATGTAATCCATTCAATATGATAGCATACTTCTATTATTTGTATATATCAAGACCAAAATCAAAGAAAATCAATTAAAACATTGGTACATTATATTATACAATTTTAAAATCCATATAGTCATCGAGCAAATGATCTCTTAAGAATCACCCCATAGATTTAAAACAGAATAAATGTGTTTTTTAAAGATCTTGATTTTAATGGATTTATACTGTATAATGATCATTTTTGAATAGACCTGCCAACACATTTCGGAGGGTGTGGGGGGGGGGGGGGGGGGGGGGGGGGGGGGGGGGGCGCTTAAATTACAAGATTGTGCATACAGGCTTGATCCTAGAAATATTCTTACTCCATATTCATAATAGATAAAATGGAGGGGGGGATATGGTTAAACCCACAAATGGACAAGATAGAGCCCACTCAATAGGAATATGATGTGGATCGCACTCCGAAATTAAATTCATGAATGCCAATGGGCTATTTAGATATGATCGACATATAAATCTGCTAAAATCAAGATATTTGGAAAACACATTAATTCTGTTCTGTAAATCTATTGGGTGATTCTTAAGAGACCATTTGCTCGATGACTGTATGGATTTTAAACTTGTGTAATATGATGTACTAATTTTTTTTTATAGATATTTTTGATGTATACAAATAAAGACCTTTTATAATATTAGTATAATATTCGATGGATTACATGTAGTCATACTACATAGACCCTACATAGAGCCTAAAACACCCTATTAGCGTTTTATGGGGTCCAGTTCTGAGGGTTGTCTTGCTTTATTATTTGCAGCAATCAACACAATGTCGTTGGTTTGGCATGGAAGGGATCATCTGAAGGCCCCTAAAGAAATTAGTAGATGAAAAAGTTAGGCTGTCAATACCCTCACATCATCAGACGAAGCACTGCACAGGTTTGATCCTAATTGGGCAGTGAAATCAGTGAGCTTTGTGTTTCTGGTGTTATCTTTTGTTCTTTTACTTCCTGAGCATTTGCCCCAAACATAGGTCGGGGTAAGTTTGCTTACCCCTTAAACTCACCCCAAGCTACATTTAGGGATATTCACTTATCCCCATCACCTATACACCAAACGTTGCTTGGCATAATTTTGCTCAGGAGGTTATTAGGCTTAATAAACACATATTTATGGAACATTCAGGAGGAGAAAGAAAACATTGTACAAATGCACAAATATTTTTAGTAGGAGGTCTTAAGTCTTCTATTTTAGTATATGATTAAGGGGTTGATCATACAATGATTGCTACATCAGCTGTTCCAACAGGGGAACATTGAGATGGGGAAAATGGCATTTGATAGGGACAGAACAGCGGTAGCCAACTCAAACACAGAATGGGACAACATTTAAAACTTGGACAAAGTCATGGGCCAACCTTGGTTTCTCTGTTTTTATGTTGTTTTATTACATTTTTGTCTGACAACTTGCAAAAATACAAACATGTGGGCGAACAAGCGGCCATCATATATAGGCTATATACCATTATAAACAGAACAAAAATTCAAACTAAATTGGGCTAACCCTTTTTTTTTTAAATACATGTACAGTTGAAATTCTTAATCAAATAATGAGCCTTTTCATATGGAAACAAGCAAAGTGTAATACTTTAACACGTGCATCAAATGTCAAATAAAAGATGCAACTGTGGCATTCATTGCTTACATTAAGCAGGCCAACAGCTTTGTCCCCTGGGACGAAGTTTGACACCCCTGTATTAGAAGCCACAAAGGAAACTAATCTACAACCCACTCCTTTCATGTCTCTGAAACGTTATGGAACCAAATACAGAGAATTGTTTAAAAAGAACTGTAAAGGTCCCCACACACGTATCGAGTAAGGACTGACAGGGATCTATCACCCGCGATCACTAATGCACATCGGTCAGCGGCAAAATCGGCCGTCGCTCGTTGCGCATGTGGGAATGCAACCATCCTGTACAGATAATGTTCTAACATATTTACAATACATCCTTGTTCTAAAACATATTCTCTAAGGCAAAGCCTACCTTTTACTTCACTGTGGCTGTGACACAATGAGGTTCATGTATTCGCTATCCATGCCATTTTAATGGATACCATCATGCTCCAACTGTAGCTAGATAACAAGCTGGAAAATATCTCTCTTCTCTAGCCCAGAGAAATTGATGTCCGTGATTTCCCCAAAAATGTCAAAGTTTGCTTTGGCCACCTTCAATCCACCTTAACTTGAAATCTTTATAATTAAGTTTTTTTATTATACAGCTTGATATCTTGGATATTATGATACGGTACCTACAGTATATTTGAATTTTTAAGGGAAACATTACATACATTTGACAAATGTGTAAATATTACATAAAAAATCATTGTGCAATTATTTCCATCAAAAAATACAGGAGCAGGAGTATTACCTAGAGCTAGAAATTACATTAGCTGTTCTGTTTCTCTGCCATAGCCACAAAAGGCACATGCAACAAAGGAAAGTCTACAAAACTAGACACCATACAGAAAATGGCAGCAATAAAAATGGATGTGATAAGAACAGTATATAACTTATATAAGTAAAGAAAAAAAACTTTGTACAAATGAAACATTGGAACACAGATTGTAACAGTTGAAAATATTCCATGATATAACAAACCACAAGCTCTTTTTGGGTATTGTGTACAGCAAGAAAAACCTACATAAATAAGATTATTTACTCCCAGAAAATGGTTTCTAATAATCAGAGGCAATTTCTTCTTTGCAATCTCCTGAAAAAAGGATGATGACTAGCTCTCAAGATTTACACAGATTTACACAGAAGCAGGAGCAGGAAAAGAGGAAATGAAAATCCATGCTTGCATCCTTCCTCAGATGAGACGGGAATAAATTACTGAGCAGTTACTCTGCTGTTGCTGCATCTGGAGTGAAGGAATTCCCAAACTGTTTATCCCAATCATGCCGGCAAGATGGTTTGTGTGTGTCAATGATAAATTGTAATCTCTAAGTACTTGCTTTAAATTAACGAGAAAATGTTAAGCTGCTGGACTAACTCGAAGTGAGGGGGTCAGAGAATTCTTCATCTACAAGCAGCTTTTAAAACCATGCACTATAATGAATTCACAAATAATTTGGGTCATAGCCATGCAGGCACTTGCAAGTATATGCATCCTTCTCCTAGACAATACATGCATTTTAAAGAGTTATTTTATTTTATACTTTAAATAGTTTATAAAATAGATATATTTGAAAAACAAAACTATTGTTATACCTATTCAAAATGATCTTTTGTAATAAAAAAATGTTTAAGCCCAGCTTTAAAAATAAAAGAGGTCACCTAACAATAGTTGCCCTAATAATTATTAACAAGAGTAACAAACTGAAATTCACACCCCTGTCCCTGTTTTCAATATTCAGGTTAAATGGTACTCAGCATCATTCAGTCTGCAAGACTGAACACATACTGGGAGTTTACAAAGTTGTCAACTCACCTACTGGTGGGTCATCACCAATGAATATTCCACTCAGTATAATGAGTGACACTGAAATTATCGCCTGTTGATGTTGGTGCTGTTCTTTACATCAAGGACTACGTCCCCTTGGTGAGGATCAATAGAGGACTCAACATGTAACATGATTGTCTAAAAAAGGAAAGTATACCAAAAGAAAGAACCACTGCCAATGGGCATTGCATACACACTTTACCCATGTATAATGAAGGAGACCTGCAAAACATGCACTCTTGGTAAGACATAGAATAACTTGGAATACACTTCCCTAAAGCCCCCCATACACCTTCAGATTCCTCCATACAACTTTCATGAGACCTACCAACAACTATGTAGTATAGTGACCTCCTTGATAGAATACATAGTGATTGGAAGGTGTAGAAAGGTCCTCCTATTACATGGTTTTGGTAGAAGAAAAGTTGGTTGTACAGAAGTTGCATGGTAATTGTATGTGGTGTATGGGGGGCTTAAGGAATCAACATGCAGACCAGGAATGACAAATTTTATTACATTGATCATGTGAATATGTGATTCTCCATGAGTTTTCCTGGAACCTGGCACCCTGCTTGCCTTAATGCCTTGATTTAAAAAAAGAAAGGTTGCAGATTACAAAATCTTAATCTTAAATTAGCAAAGTAAACAATTACAGTGGTCTACACTCTGTCCATGCAGAGTCCTAGATTCAAATCCTGGCCTGGGCACTATCTACAAGGAGTTTGCATGTTCTCCTCGTATCTGCCTGGGTTTCCTCCAGGTACTCCGGTTTCCTCCCACACACCAAAGACATGCAGTAGGTTAATTGGCTTCCCCAAATAAAGATTCTGCTATGTTAGTTACATGTGACCTATGACTGTCATACAAGATAATAATAATAATAATATCAGAGATCTCATAAAACAGTGCATATTAAGTAAAAACTTTAGTTTTAGATAAAGTAAAGACAGGTTTGGTTTATATTTCTGTTTTAGGGTAAACATGATCTACCAAAGTCTCTTAGCTATTTCCAAAATCAGCATAGCATAGAGGAGATAAACACCTGTTATTGGGTAATTTCCAGCTTTTGGATTTGGAAAAGGTCATCAGAGGGGTAACCAAATATGTTATATTTAGTATACCATATACTATATGGTAAACAGTACACATTAAAAGAAAGACCCTAATCTTATCCATATTTTTTCAAAACATGTTGCTCTTACCAGACTCTGTAGTATGATCTAACAGTGTATTATGCAGGCTATAAGATGCACCTCTCATATAAAGCTGTATACAAAGGTGCATGCATTTTACTTCACCCACATCTTACCCACAGACACACACAGCCATTGGTAGCCAGCAACTACAAAATTTCACTTCTGACCTGGTAATGACCGGCTTACCAGGAGCTCCCAGAGGTGGAGGCAGGGAAGCAGACGCAGAAGGGGTGGATTTTTCCTCTGACAGTTTCATCACCTCCACCTTCTGAAACTCAGCAGGTGGTCTTTCAGGGCAAGGATTTTTTTGCCTTTTCTTTTTTAAGATGCAAACATATTTCCCCCGTCTATTAGCTTGTTTTTATTAGAGCAAAAAATACTGTAGTTCATGTCTGATTCAGTTAGTGATTCCGATAGAGTCCTTCTTTACAGCCCCCATGACCAACTCTTTCCTAAAAGCCAATGGTTTTTATTTTGCTCTCCCTTCCCTACATAAATTGCATCCAGTTACCCTTTAATACAAATGGAGTGTTTCAATTTCAAAATATTTTAATGAAAAAGATTAAAAAGCTTACAATAGCTGGAGACAACTGTGAGGACCCCAGGGTTGGTGGCACTGTGCCTGCCCCTCACTGGGTTGTTTCCACAATCACCAGCAGGTGGCTTCCTGCAAGCATGGGCTGGGTTGAGGTCTCATTAGCCGGAAGGCTTTACAGGTGTGCCTCACCCCCCCATTCTGGGCTGAGCATTTTTACTCCTCTGATTCTGAACCCTGGACACTGGACATTTAAACATCTGAAGGATAATAGGTAGTTGCACACAACCTTCAGCAGTGATTACACAGCTATAGTGATATAAGTGGCCAGAAAGACCCTCAGTGGGTGTATGGGGCCTGAGCAAAGATCACAGAGTAAAATGTCAGTATGAGGGGTGGGTGTTTAAGTTCTATGTAGATGTGCAGCTCTCAAAATGGAGGAGTGTGGCCCCCTATAACAGACAAATAAGAACAAGGACAGAGGCGCACAACCTAGTACAACAAATGGTTAAATCATGTGGAATAGGATAAGATAAAACAAAATGAAACAAAACAACAGACAAGATACTCACATTGAGAGAGGTTTACAAGGTTAAATCTCTCAGGGCCATGTGTTTCCCAGGAGAACCTCACTTCCTGGTTGGGGATGAGATTACTTCCTGCTTACAGATGCTGGGGGGCTCAATAGGAATGGGACGCGTTTCGAGCAGTTGAAAAAGAGTTGAAGTGAGGTCCTCCTGGAAAACACATGGCTCTGAGAGATCCACCCTTGTAAACCTCTCGTAATGTGAGTATCTTGTCTGTTGTTTTGTTTCAATTTGTTTTATCTTATCCTATTCCACGTGATTTAACCATTTGTTGTACTAGGTTGTGCGCCTCTGTCCTTGTTCTTATTTAAACATCTGAACACTTGACTTTTGCCACCTGTTTAATTTGTTTCTGTAAATAAACCCTTTTGCTTCATCCAATACCCGTTTAATTGTCAGTGTGTGCTGCCTGTCTGGTCGCTCCTTCTGCACTGGATCTTGACAACAATATTAGCATTTAAATAAAAGAAATGTAAACATTTCACTGAAACACATTTACCTTTTGACTTTCAAAAAGAGTCAAACACAAGTTAATAACAAACCAGATTACAATATTTTACAGACAGATCAGTAAAAATGTACAATTTATTAAGCTGCATTCAATTTAACATTATTAATTGATTTGGCTAGCAATAGGTAAAGATAAAATATGGTCTGTTTAAAAGTGATAAAAGATCTAAAATTAAGCATGATTCTATCAATATAGACCATATAGATAGCTGAGTCTAGAGCGTTAGTTGAAAAATAGCAAATATAAAATATCAATAAGTAATATTTCTATGTTTTCTGAGCTTTCAGCATATAAAATTACACATACAATACATAAATCATTATATAATTTACAAAATTTGTTAAAAGTACTGTAGTATGATTTACAGTAAATGAATAAAAAAAAAACCTGAGACAACATGATTCAGTAATATTTTAAACTATTATATACAAATTTAATTATTTAAAAAAATGCATCTCATATACTTTTAGAGTCAATAAGATAATAAAACTATAGAAATAAACGAGATATGAAATAGAAATTGAAACTGAAAAGCAGACGCAAAAATAAATAGTAAAGCAATTGCCTCATTAACCTCCCTAGCGACAGCAAAACTCAGCCCGAGATTACAATATAAAGCTGAGCGCTAGGGGGTCAATAGTGTAAAACAAAGTCTGAGCATGTCAAGTTACAAAATGTACAAACGCATAGTTTTTCACAAGAGCAAGACACAGAAAGTAAAACAAAAATATCCATTACATTTTACTTGCCCTTGAGCCATCACAATGGGGGAGAAGCCCACAATCCAAAAAGGTATATTTACCCACTGTGCTCTTGTGTGCCATGTTTAATCCTATTGATGGCAATGCTTTTGTGAACTGCAATAACTTATATGGCCATTAGATGATTTTCCCATTGAGGGGCATTAAGAACATTAAGTGAGTTTAGTTGTGCTTTAACATCTTCTAGAACTGCTTAGTAATGTACAATATTAAGAAAACAAGTTCAAGACCTTTAAACCCTAATTCTAATGTAGTCCAGAAAAATAGAACAACATTTATGTGACTATGACACTTGCTCCAGATGGCTCACACCCCTAAGAGAGTAGGCATTACTTTCAGAAAGGGTTGGAATGCTTTGCATGTAAAAGTAAATTGAGCTATGCTTTACTGGATTATTATACACAATATTATCTTTACTGATCTTTATATGCTGTATTGGTTTATTCCCTTTTTTAATTAACCTGGCTCAGCCTTCTCTCCCTGGCTATGATTTGATGATTTCACTATATATCTAGTAGACATTGTCTTATTTAAAATATTGATCCCTGTGCAGGCAATATCTAATATTTAACATTTAGTTTTACACCCGTCACCTAAAATGTATTTCCTAAATTTTTTTTAGATAGATTAAAGTAACAATTGAACTCATAATTAAATAATTCAACTTTGCATTTATGTACCTTAACACTTGAAGTTAACCCCTAACGCCTGACTCAATGCAACGTTGTGCATGTGTGAATCAGGATAAACACTGTAGTGTCGTAAGGTGTTTTGTAGCACAGCAATTCACACAACCAGATCCTTTCTGCTCACGCACCAAACACGGCTCACACACCAGTAAACGAAGGTCCACGCAGCTGGTAGGGTCTATTTACAGTTTATAAAAGGATATGTACAGCTTCACCAACTCCCAAGGGCAGAGATTTCAAAATACTTTCATGTTGTTTTTCATCATGTTGTTGTGGATATCAACAGCAACATTTGTCATCTGGCAATGACTGGCAATGTCATCAAATATGTGTGTGTGTGGAAACAGAATATCCATCTTTCTGTTTATCTGCATTGTAATGGTACAAAAATATAATGTGGTTTTGTCTCTTGGGTCGTATCACTTCAAATAACCAAGATAAAAGTAATGTATTATATATAAAAGTAATTTTATGACTTCAATAGGCCAAACTCATATAACCAAGATAGTGTAAAATGGATGGACCAAAGTTAGTTGGTTTAAACCAAAGAGATGAACCAAAGTTTGTCGGTTTCTTAAGGTTTTGGGGTAAACTAGAGGACAAAAGGAAACCTTTATATTTTTTGGATTTCAAAACATAATACCTATTTAACAAAGTGTATTTTAAGTATGTAATTTAACTAAGGAAACATCGTATTTGTTAGGCTTCATAAGCAATATTTTATCCAATAACAGGGTGATCAATGTTGTTGATACATGCTCCATTTTTGGCTTTGTGTGGATTAACCCATGTTATTCTGCTCTAGCCATGTAAATAGGGATTCTATACTGTTATAACATAACATAATTAACACACAATGTTATAATGTGATCATAGGCCAAACTAATTTCTAAACCAAATATATAAAGAGAAATACCAATAAACATTTTACTGGCTACTGACTATGAGAGGGGCAAAAATATAGAAAAAAAGAAAACTTATAGCGATAGAGAGTGCAACAAACACACTAAATAGCAACCAACAGGTAATGAACAGCATAATGCATGATGTTGGATACAGCACAAGTGAAAAACAAAGCTGCCCTTGGGAGCCATTTCACTATAGTGTGATAAAACAAATACTAGCTGCTAATGTAAATTGTATCTTAAAAAATGATATAAAACAATCCAGTATTATTATTTAAAATGAATATGTTGACAAACGTAAACTTTATGGCCGCCGTGGTGTGTAATCTATTACACTATGCCCTTGTGTACTCTTTAATGGAGGCACTAGATTTTATTTTACAGTGTAAAAATCCGGCTGAATTTTCCTTAGCAGATGTTACCTTTCTTAAACATGTTAATTATTCAACAGGAGCTCGGTCTGTCGTCAAAACTGTTAATGAACATGGCATCTATTATGATAACATTTTGATAATAGATTCCGACAATGCTAACTTCATCAAGAATGCCTTCTGTACTGTCAAAGATTTGCACTCGTGAAGTCTCCCTAGGCAGTATTTGTCTGGCACACTTTGAAAATTTATGGGCTGAGTTTTTCAGGAAACTATCTTGGCTGGTTTACAGATTTTATGCGTGCTCATTTTGCCACTAAACCTCTTGCTGAATCTCGACACTTGCTGTAAGGTCATATAGTGGCTAATAAGGCATATTCCAAAAAGACAAAATAAAATAAGAAATACAAAATAAATTACTGTTATTATGTGTAATAGTGCTGCTGTTTTCAGCTCTAACGTTTATCTATTTAGTGTAAAGTTTGATTATTGCTAAATAAAGGTAATTTTTGTGGCTTAGCTTCAAATTTTCTAAAAGGAGTAAAAAAAATTGCAATTATCTGATAATGTATTTGTCCATATGTCTTGTGTTTTCAACTAGAAATAATTACATACAAGCATCACATCACATATGACAGGTTATAGAAATTGCAAGTTCTATTAATTTTAAACAATTCTACAGTAGTCTGATTTTGATTTGATGTATTATTCAAGCACACTTTTGACTTGAGTTTCATAGTGTGATAGGCTTCACTTTTAGGCAGTAATGTCTTTTCTAGACTCATTCCACCTTAAATTACAGTTTTCACAAAGTCCATCTTTTCTTTTTACAAACCTTTGCTTCAATAGAGATTTCACATAGATTTATTTAGACAGATGTTATTTGCATGTTTTAGTCTTTACTCATAAGACCACTCCTGCCAAATGCTGACCAAATGATAAATAGCTCAAATGATAAATAGCTCTTCTCTATGGGCATGCTGCTTGCTATCCAGGCAACTTGACCATTAACAATTTCTAGGGCATATTACCATATTGGCCATCTCTACATTATGTGGTCTCATACACCCCATTCTCACAGAAGATCTCCAACCACTTTGCTGATAAATTAGGACAGAAGTTTTCTCTGTACTTCAATGCATGTATAGAATAATTGCATAAAGTAGAACTAATGGATTTTTTGTCAGCACAGCACATTATTGTGATTAACATTGCCCAGGCCATCCAGTATAGTTTTCCCTGTGCAATTCTTCCTCATGAAACATGTAGAATTTGTTGGCAAATTGTTAAAAGCAGTGGAAATGTACCTCTGTGTATATTATAACATTGTATTTTGGTTAGGAAAAAAGAACCCTCAAAGAATATTAATTGAATTCTAGTTTATAATGCATAAAACAATTGATCAATGGATGCACACCCACAGACAATTGTAAATTTCAATGCAGTTAACCCCTTTGCCATGTTTTAATGCATGCCCAAAAAGCAACAGATGCATTTTTGACATTAGGACTCTGTGGTTTGTTTCCCTTTGCAGTAATGCTGTATTAAAAAAAATTGTGTTTAATGTATGTCAAAAACACATGCTTTTGGATGTGTTTGGATGCGTTAGCAGTAAAAAAAAAAGACCTTAGTCAAAACTACAAGAAAGTCAATTTGTGGATGCTTATTGTAGATAGGTCAACATGAGTAGAGAGTCAGGCATGGGGCAAGTAAATAGCAGTATAGGGATTACCAAGAATAGGTAAGCAGTTAATTGCTCTATAGAGATGTGTAGTTGGATCCCATTTAAAATGATATTTACAAATCTGGAGAACTTACTTATAAATGCTCAATCATAAGATAAAAAATCTGGAGATTGGCAACAGAAATAATGAAGGATAAAAACATCTCAAAAGACAGGCAAAAGCTCAGTGGACTACTTGGACTTTACCATTACGCTGGGGATAAAATAGGTATGTAGCCAGGGGTTTGTCTATTTTTAAATCAATACAATGTATCCCTGTGCATAAGTAGTCGAAAGGGACCCATAGCACCTCGGCCACTGAAGACTTTTTATTAGAACTTCAGTGGGGTAAAAATAACCTCTTGAGGGAACGGATTAAGCATATTTTTTAAGATTCTTGAGTGCTTTTTCTCAATCATGACAACTAAAAGGTAAGTAAAAAAAAATTTTTTTTAACATTAGCATAAATATTTATATTTTGTTTAAATTATTAAGCAATCATAAAATTGGCATGGTGAACAGTAAAGAACAGGAATGTCAGATTTCAAATTTGTAGAAACATTACCATTTTGGGTACAGTGAATATATTGCCAAGAAATGGATTCAAAAGATAATTAGACCTGAACATAAGAAACAAGCTAGAGTCGTTGTTTTCTGCTATGTTGTTGTAAGTAGTGATGGTGCGAACCCGGAATTTGATGTTCGCGAACGGCGAACGCGAACCTCCGCAAAAGTTCGCGAACCCCATAGACTTCAATGGGCAATCGAACATTAAAAAACAAAGGGACCCTTTTTGGCCACAATAGTGTTGGGAAAGTTATTTCAAAGGGAATAACACCTGGACAATGACATGACAGAGGGGGATCCATGGCAAAACTCCCAAGAAAAAAAAATTTCACGCAATAAATCCGCACAAAGGATTTCTACAATGATAGTCAATGGGATTTGAACATAAGAGGGGAGCTGGAGAGCACTAAACAACATGGTTGGTAAATGCCTGTGTGAATTCCACCTGAAACAACCTGTGAAGAGCTGCTTTCCACGTTGCCTACAGCTTAAAAGGTGAATTTTAATTTTATGGTTTTTTAGGTGATGGTCAGTGTGGAGGACACTGGTGGTGATGGTCAGTATGGCGGACACTGGGGGAGGACAGTGTGGAGGACCCTGGTGGATGATCACGGACACTGGCGAGATGGATTTTCCCCATGGATGGATGGATGGGATTTCAGTGAAGACTGTAATCACACAGAACACCTGCCCTACTATGTCCCCTATAGCAGCAGCACGCTCTCTCCTACCTCTCTCCTCTCCGCAGAATGTGTATGGCGTCCTGTACTTGATATGTTATATGGGGTGTAGGTCCCGTGAAGGGGGGGTGCTCATGGCTGATTATTCTGCTGACTGGACTCACAGGGGTCAAAGTTTCTCGCAGTTAAAACATAGGGGCGAACCAAACTCGCCCTATGTTCGCGAACATGGGCGAACGCGAACATGCCAATGTTCGCCGCGAATAGTTCTCCGGCAAACAGTTCGGGCCATCACTAGTTGTAAGTATCAGTCTGATTGATTTTTGTGTCAAAATGCTTTGCCAAGTTTGAAAGTTAAGTCTCACTTGGATTTCCTCCAGTTTAAAAAGGGTTGTATTAGGAGCAGGGACTCCTATCAATAAATATTTAAATATACTATGATATGTATAAGTTATTTCAATATTAGAGATGGTCACATTTTTATTTGACAATTTTGAGTTAATTGCAAAGCCCATGAGCATGGTATCATCACCAAACCTGCTGGATATGTAGAGAGGGGTTGGGGGTATACTACATAAAAAGTATGTCTCTAACATAAATAGTTTGTGTATAAATGAAGTTCAAAATCAAGTAAAAATTTCGAAAATCTGAACTTATTTTATGCAAAAACTGTGCTAGAGCAAAACTTTATTTTTTTCCAATGTTCCCACAACCCTTCTCTACATCTCCAGCAATTGGTGATGATACCATGTTCAGGGGAATCACAATGTGCTCACAAAATCAGCTAGTCAAAAAATTTGACCATCTTTAATCAATATACAGAGAGAGTGTGAAGATTGTGCTTGCAATACACAAAGGAATACAGTGTGTATACTGGTCACAAGCCATTAAGTGTTGCTTTTTCTTTATTTAGTACGATTTCAGCTTTGTGTATATATGTCAAAGCAGACTTGTTATAACTGAATGATGAAAGCAAGGGAAACACCTCTGCTACTTCAGATCAGAGAAAGATCGGATTTAGCCAGAGTCTTGCAGGATAATAAGCAGAAGATAAGAATTGCAGTCTGGTGCTACAAGGAGCTAAATTAGTGTGCTGTTTAGCAAAAGGAATATACTTAGTAGAACTCCCTACTGTGAAGCAATATATACTGCCATGGTATGATGGAGCAATTATATGTTAACGGTAGCATAAAAGAGAATATTTAGGAAGCACTTTATCGCTATAAAAGGGTACACTCCACATTTTGTTGTAAGGCAAGAAATAAAAAGGAAACGGGGATCTATTTTCCAGGAAACTTTTATTCAAAAAAGCTCCAAAAACTCCAGAGACAATTTTGTAGTGTGCCAGGAAGTTGAAAGTGTACCCATAATCAGGGGTGCACATAACTGGTCCGCTGGTACGCATTTGGGTCTAAAACCCCGCTCTGCGTACCTGTCTTGTCCCTCTAAATCGCATCTGCGGACTACAGACAGGGGACAGATTGACGGAGCTTCCACCCTCCTCCTTCTTCTTTCCTGCTCTGTGAGTAGATCTGCGTGTGTAGCTTTGACTGCAAGCATCAGCGGGGGGCGTGTCAGGTAGGAGGAAGCTGATAGGCTCAGCTCTGGAGACCTTGCTGACGCGCCCCCTGTGTTCGAGAGTGTGTGTGTGTGTGTGCGCAAATGAGGGAAGAATATAATGCTGGAAAGCATCTGTTGTCCATAGCAGGCAGCTCTATTATTCCATTGTGTCTTATAAGGAATAATCCAAAATAGATTGCCGTGGTCTCCTCTGTAGGAGGTGATCTTCACAACAGGTACACAGAAAAACATGACCTAATTTTTCCCACTTTATGAAAATATAGAAAGGTAAGCACATTATTACAT
>CM070039.1:43238381-43261213 GCA_036250615.1 Ptychadena robeensis
TGGGACGGCAGCCAGAAAACCGACCGCCAGACGCCTAATGTGGCGTCCGCCAGTCGGTCATGTAAACGGTCGTTTAACTGGCGGTAAAAAACGCCAGTGTAAACTTAGCCTTAGGGGTGTCATATTGGGAATGCAAATTACTAATTCAAACACAGGTCACCTGTGGATGACGACAGCTAATAGGAGGATTAATGAGGAACAGGGAGGTCCATCTGCAGCAGAATCTACAACGCAGAGGCCAGTGAGTAGACCACACTACATATGGGGCGAGTACCAAACATTATCTCCTGGTACTCATCTGAGGAACTCACTAAAAAAGTTATGTGCACCCCTGCCCATAATGGCTTAATTTCTATATATATTGTTTCTCATTTATTTAAACAATATAATACATGTGCACATTAATCATCCATTCTTGGGAAACTGATTTTCTAATAAACATGTCATGCCACTAATAAATGTCAATCAAAAGGAGAATACATATAGTTTGCTCTCTCCATGAAACAGGTTATTAGTCCAGACATGGAAAACTATGTCCCACGGGCTATATACGGACAGTTTTTAAATCCAGCTTGTTAATACCTTGGTAACAAGATGCTCTGGTTCCCCATTCACTTATTCAATAAAATCGGGGATGCAAAGATTTGGGACACCTATACCAGTAGCCTTGGTGTGACCCCTTTGTCAAATTTGAGAACTCATTTTGGCCCATTAATCAAAAAGTTTGCTCACCCCATATT
This sequence comes from Ptychadena robeensis, assembly GCA_036250615.1. NCBI lineage: Eukaryota > Metazoa > Chordata > Amphibia > Anura > Ptychadenidae > Ptychadena > Ptychadena robeensis. The sequence goes on from CM070039.1 coordinate 43,239,122, forward strand.
TGTTATGCACCTGAAAACTAATACACGTATCATAACAAGCATACAACAATTCCAAGCAGGAGACAATGTGAGATGACTCCATCATATAATCCACCTTGCTAAAGCTACAATGTTCCTGTTTTTTTACGTTCATCAGCTTTCGTCATTTTTCGACCAGTCAACTTTCATCAATGGACTGTGGCACTGCACCACAACCCTACAGCATTTGTTTAAAAAAATGGATTACACTCCCCATTTTTCCACTTTCACTTTAGCAATGAAGCCCCTTGATTTCCTAATCGGTTCTCCTAGTAGATGGCAGGTTATGATTACAAATGATTTATTTTCTACAGTCCTTAGACCTAGTCCTCTTAGTAAACCTTCTTCACCTCTTAAGCTAGCCATACACAGTCGGATTCCATGGCCGATCGATCACCTATCCGATCGATTCCGGCGATCTCAGCGGGAATCAGAGGTCCGATCGAACGGCCAATTAAGTCTATCCGATCGCTACATACCATCTTGTCCCATGGATTCCTGGACGATTCCATGTCCGATCGCTTACTTCCCAAATGGCAACTCCCCCTGATGTGTGCTGAATCAGATCAGAAAGACCAACATGTTGGTTCTCTGTCCGATTCTGGGCCCCTGATCAATCGGACGTGATCGATCGGACAAGGTGGGCTGCACGCGATTCCGGCACGATCGTTTCGCGTATGGGGGCCTTTAGATAAATGTGGTAAAGGCGTTTGCGCATTTGACTTTAATTTTGATCACTGAGTTATTGCTCAGTGATATTACCATATGCAAAAAAAGAATTTAATTACATTCCTTTGCATTAGTGATTCTTTAACTATGATATTTGGGGCATAGCACTGGGCCTAGAGCTTTGAAAAAGGTAACAACTTAAATTAAGGAAACAGCCTAGAGAGGACTGGCGCTGCAGGAGCTACCCAACTTCTATCATGCTTCTCAGCACCACTTACAGCTTAAGATGCTCTCTGGGTTAGCACGAAAAGTGTCCTCATCTTCTGCCATTGGAAATTATACTTTTTTTAGGATACTACCAGGCCTTAATAGATTTTTCAACCCAATTAATTAAGTTAAGGTATAAGACAGTTTCACACATTCAGTCTGCCTACTACCCTGTTTCTCTGAAAATAAGGCATCCTTATATTTTTGCCTCATGCTAAAATATAAGGCATCCCCTCCCAAGATTCGGTACTGTAACTCTGGACAGGGGGGATCAGAGGGGGCAATCAGAATGACACAAGAGGATCAGAAGGGGTTACTAAAATGGTAATCCCCCTCTGAGTCTCCTGGGCCATTTTGATTCCCCCCTCTTATCCCCCTGTGTCATTTTAAGTGTTCCCCTCACCCTGATACCCCAGTGCCGTATTCTTCATCATGGAAAAATAAGACATCCCCCGAAATAAAGACGTAGGGCACATCTGGGAGCAAAAATTTATATAAGACACTGTCTTATTTTTGGGGAAACACTGTATATCCATAGACTCCTTGAGCCATGATCCTCCATTTTACTCCAGCTTATTGAAACCCACATGGGTTCTTTAAGTGGGAAAACAATGATCTCCAAAGGGTATATCACTTCACCTATTCAACCTTACTTTTAAATATAAAGCTCCTTCTTTGGAGACAATACTCCCCTTACAAATAAAGAATTATGTCCAGACCACCTTTCGATGAATACGGACACTACTAAAACACTTACTTATTTTGAAAACATAGTGCAGATTGGCAACAATATGTCCCAGAGCATTCCAGCACTGTTTTAGGGATGTAAATGACACTAGAACCTTAAACACTTATAGTTATTTATTCTATACAGTTTTAGGTAAGAATATGTTAGAAACAGTAGAGTATTGTACAGGGTAAGCCATAGATGAATACCGAATGTTTGGAGTGATAAGAAGTGTCTAGGTCTTAAGTCATTTAACCATGCTTGATCTAATTTACAATACAATACTTTAAATTGCTATTTAGGTTTCTCCAAGAAATATCTATGCTAGTCGTACTTCTCTGCTTCCTTGGTCTATGGACATTTTAATTGCTAAAGCTGGGCATAGATGGCAGACTCCTGCCTGATTTGACCGCAATCGAACGGTGGTCGGCAGAGAATCGTGTGCGCCCCCTAGTCATATTGACCAGGAATCTGCTGCATGTCAGATGGCACGGTGATCCAACATGCCGGTAAATTCACAGCCGATCCCATTAGTAGTAGAACACTGGGCATAGATGGGAAAATGACCAGTCTATTAAGGAGGTGAATATCACACCTGACCCTCCTATCTCTATTACCCCCAATAACTCTTCCTTACTCTGATCACTCATAACTCTGATCTCCACTTACTCCACAATGCACTCGATGACAGGTCAAATGAATGGGAATCGATGTGCATCGAGGAGGGGGGGGGGTGGCCTTGCCTAGTCTACACAGCCTACACAGATGCTTGTTAGATTCACCGGGATTTACGGACATGTTCATTCCCGGTTAGATCAACCTTTTTCGGCATACACAGCTCAATTTTTTAATAGATTCATACACCGTGACCACGCATGTTGCTTGATTGTGCTCGACTCTATTACCCTCACTATCACCTACTGTATATCAGTCATGTGTGTCAAGAAAAAACTGTTATTTTTGTTAAAATATTTATGACCTGTAACTTTGTGTATAAATGTAAGTCTCAAAAAACAGAATTGTATAACACCTGAAAAAGGGATTTGCAACATTCCGAAAGCTTGCTTCTCTAAATACTTTAGTGAGCCAATAAAGAATATCTAATAAAGTCTACTTGAAGCACTATTCAATCTTAAACCAAAGGGGTTTTACTAATACACAGATGAGACAACAAAGACAACTGTGGAAATATAACTGTAAAAAGTTGTTAATAAATAGTTTTGTGGTTTTTTTATTACTTTTAAAATATAATACATTTTCATAATCAATGATAATATTAGGATATAAAAACACACACGTAGTCTTGTATCCTTAAATTCTCCCTCTTCTTTTTAGAAATAGAAGTCTGAGGACAGGTCAAGACAATGTACAGGAAAGTAGAAGCTTATTGGCAGCCCAAGGTTACAAAGACGAAAGAAAATTAAAAATCATTGTCTCCCAACCTTTTAGCGAATTGTCAGCACAATTTATAGTCTTCATAAAGCTATCTATATATTTAATGACCTCAAGACAGAAAGTGCAAATAAGCATGCAATGATCCTATGGCCTGGATCACCCTGAAATTCATACAACTGTATCTGCTGAAAGGTTGTGGGGTCACTGAATTATACCTCAGAAAAGGAATATTATCATGTCTATTTTATAATGTATGTAATCTGAGTTTTCTATGCAGTTCTATAGCAAAGTAACATTGAACGTTAGACTTGTTATCAGAAATGAAATGTATAAAAATGTGAGAACTGTCTCTTTTTGAGATCAGGAGGCTCTGTGGAGGCCATGCAACCACTTCCAGGACTTCTTGTTTTTCGTTACGCTAATGATAGTTAACAAACATAGATCCTTAATGACTTTGGCTGTATGTTTGGGGTCATTGTTCTGCTGCAGAATAAATTTGAGGCCAATCACACACCTGCCTGATGGTATTGCATTATGGATAAATATCTGCCTGTATTTCACTATTAATCCTAATCAAATCTCCAACTCTATTTTCAGAAATGCAGCCCCAGACGTTCAAGGAACCTCCATTCACTGTTGCCTGCAGACACTCATTATTGTACTGCTCTCCATCCCTTCGACAAACAAACTGCTTTCTGCTTAAGCCAAATGTTTTCCACAACCTCACCTGGTAGCAGGGGATCACCATAGCTTCCATAGCAGCGATATGGGACGCATGACCACAACGGGGCCCGCATCTTCTGGCTGTCATTCTTTTTTTTTTGTACTGTACAGCTTCCCCCCCTCCTCCTCCAGCCGAACCCCTCCCCTCGGAAGAGAGAGAGCAGGTGAAAATGGGACTACTTTTTCACCCGCCTGCTCCCGGCTGCCTGGAAGATTTCCCCTTCTCTCTCCCCTCCTCCTCTCACTCAACTGCAGAGGTCAGTGAGGGGGCAGCCTGTCCCGAGCCTGAGCAGCTAGGGGGGCCCAGTGGGCATCATCTCGGGGGGCACGGCGGGCATCATCTCGGGGCCCCAGAAGCCACCCAAGGCAGCCGTGCTCCCAGACTGCAGACTCCCCTCCTTCCCACTGTAGTTGGGGGGGGGGGGTGTATGTTGGTAGCAATACTGTCACTGTCAGACAGCTTCATAAGGCTTTGTTCCCACATAGGCAATCAGTGGGCTTGTGCCCACTTCAACAGAGGGGCATGATCAGTTTCACCCAGTTTTAACAGCTGTTTCTGTTATGTGTTTTAACATATGTGTGACATTGACAAACAATGGCACCTGTTTGGTATAATTGGTGGATCATACACCTTATCATACCTGAATATAATTCTACAAATCTGACTTTGTGCAAGTGTAATATTGATTGATGCTGGTTTGAAGGCAACAGGTAGTAACGCCAAATATTGATTTGATTTAGATTTTTCTTTGGTTGGCTCACTTTGCATATACATATTATTTATATTTCCTAACCACATTTTAGACATCCTGAATATAATATTGTTTAAAAAACACAATTATGTAAAAAAAATACATTTAAAAACATTTAAAAAAGGTATCATCTGAATGATAAAATCTCTAATATACTTATTTGGTATGAAAGATTTCAAAACAGTATGTATTCATTTATTTTTTTTACTTTGAATCGTATTGGATACAGTTATCACTATCCAGTACAATTCCCTTTGGCACCCTCTCTCCTCTGGTGTGATAAACACACCAGGGGAGAGAGGGTTAACTTCAAAGAGCTCCATAAAAAACTTTTCTCATGCAATTTACTTTTGAATCTCCCTCCACCCCCCCCCCCCAGATGTGAATTCATCGAGTCACTCGGGGGGGGGGGCATTGGCTTCAGTGCAGAAGCCAGTTCAGATGATCGAAGCCGGATGGCACCATCTTGTCCAGAACAGTAATGACAGGACTGCGCTGGACGAGATGGTGCCATCAAGAACGCTAGGGGGGTTAATCAGAAAAAACACTGTTTTGATGGGCAAAGCACTTAGTTGTAGTCATTCTGTACTTGTAGTTGTAGTCGTAGAGCTAGTACAATAGGTATTAGGGATTCAACATTTAGTTATGTGAAATTTTGGGAAGCTTTTACATAAATTACATGAGAAGGTGGGACATAAGGATTTGCACAGTATATGTTAGCAGTTTTGGCCACACATTGGTTCTGTTATGCTAATTCCTGCCCTTGACTATTTTTTTTAATCTATTATGTTTCCCTTTTCTCTACAGTATACTTTCATCTACAGAGGATATACGGAAGAACAGCAAAACAAAAAACAACCCTTAAAGAATTGTGGAGCTTGAAATACAGACTTTTAAAGACCCTTCTTAAGTACTTTAATTAGTTCTAACAAATATTTAGGAAACAAAGGATTGAAAAAAACATTTTAATGGTGTAAGCATAGCTTGCTGTTTCAAAGATCTCTGCATGAATGTTTTGTGCAACTGTAATCTGCTAATATCTAACTTTCGTATCAAGCTGACAGTTAGGATAACACTAAAACTAGGATTCACAAAGAAATCTCCCTACCTCTAACAAAATAAGCAGTAACTGATCTAACCACACAGAGCAATGATTTATTAAGCTTCCGGAGTAAGGACATTGCAATACTATCCACCTGACAATAGTAGTAGTGACAATAGGAAACGTATACCCTTTTTGATGCACAATAGAAAAAGCCATCTTGACCATTGGAACCAGTGACCTGATTTGCAAAACGACTGGAGATCAAGCTTTGCTGAAAAATGTTAGATGAGGTTGAAGATATATTTGTAAAATAAAAAAAGTCACATGTAAAATTAGTAAGCCAGTAAGGCCAGGGTTAGTAAGCACTGTAACAGAGAGTTCCACCCAGAAAGGCAACTAGAAATGACTTATTCCTTGGTAAACCCATAGATAGATCACTGCAGCTTCAATAGTTAAACTAAATTATACCCCCACCTTCCCTTTCCCACAATAAACTTAACTTGCCAAATTGTAGATGTGCCCTAAATTCATTAGCATTAGAATAGATTTGAACACCAATTGTTTTCAACATTGTGAACAACTGAGAGTATATTGCAAACCCCTTGAACATCATCAAAATTGTAGGAGATGTATGCAATTATGTGGGGTCATTAAAAAGTATTGCACATTTTGTTTAAAGTTAAGTTGGAACTGTTTGCGTTGCTAGGGCAATACTTTTTTTAAAATGACCACAAAACTTTCCCTACAGTATATTGCCAACAATTTCCATCCATCTCTGCAAAGGAAAGGCCTTCAGACAAGTGAATAAGTGGAAGTGAATATGGTATGTAGTGAGGTGCATCTCACATATTGAGCTCAGGCTATCTATGTTATGTACAACGTAATATGTACAGCTTAGGGCTCACTTCACTATACTCTTATTGCTTTAAAAAAGCAATACCCTCATTCACATATTCACACACATCCACACTGTATACACATACTGTATATAGAATGCACATAACCACTGCATACATATACACTCTAACCATATTAAGCACACAAACATACTATATACACATACATGCACACAAATCACTTACCCCACAGGTAGCAACTATACCTCCTTCAGTAGTCCATGTGCCTTTTTTTAGCTGACATGACACCGGTGGTGCTGGGAAGGAGGTATGGCAGGCTATGCCTTATTTGTGTATGTTTTCAATATGTCTTATTATTTTACTTATTTATTAACTGTTATAGATGTGACGAAAACATTAGGCTGAATTGTTTTGAACAGTACAGTACAAAAAGGCAGAAAAGTGATATTGTAACATATTTCCAACTTGTATTTCATATACAGAAAAATAGATTAAACAACAAATCTGAGTATTTCTTTGTACAGTTGGGTTTAATTAATGTTCAGCTTATAATCAGCTCAAGCTTTGATAAAATTTTTATTGCACTCAGCTTGACATTAATTACATGATACCTTTGGACAAGATTATCTTTGGAACAAAGACTGCTGATCATACCAAAGAAATGTTTTTTTTACTTTACTTAGTCTTTGGGACACATGTTATTGCAGTATTTATCAAGGACAACTTGGTGTGTTATTGGACTGGTGATATCCCTTCTGATTTCTTTTTGTGACATTGATTACACAAATAATACAATAACACAATACAAAATACATATAGTACTGTATATCCAACTCCACGAATATTTTTACATTTTGAATAAGGCAGGTGGGTAAAATCCTTCCATTCCACCTTTTTACATATTAAAATTTTAATAAACATTCTTAACCATTTCACAAAGAAATTGAAGTAAAAAATTGATAACATACAACTATCACAAACTGAGGTGAATTCAATCAAAGAGGCCATTGGCAGAACATATTTTGAGAATATGTGGAGATATTTTCCACAATAAAGTGGACCCTCCCAAATTGCCAGATAAATGTAAACCCTACAGAGGGCCAATGCACAGAATTTTAAATGCCACTATTTGCCATAGAACTATTTAGGAGGGCTTTTCTGAGGACTGGCAGCAAATGACTGCTGGCAGTTATTAGGAAAGATGAAGATTCAAATGGAGAGGTGAGTTTGTCATTAAACCTCATAGACCTCAGGACAAGCAGAAACATAAAATAAGGATTTTGATAATGATCATAACATGTTCGCTTTGCTTTCCCCAGCAAACACTACAGGGTTCGACCCGCCCTGTTTACCGGCGGGAAGAAGTTGACTATTCCGGCTTCTCTATACAGTCTTTCTGCTCCTGATCCGGCCAGTGGAAAAATTCTGTCACCAGAGACCATCTAGTGAAAGAAAACCGGCTTAAACCGAAAGTTTAAGACTGTTGACAAAGTGACATAGAGAAAGAAGGCCACAGAGTGGGAGATAGGCATTTCTTCAGGCATTAACAGTTTCACTGGACAACAAATATCCTGATATGGACAGTGTAAGTCTTGGCACATATTTGAAGGTGTAAAACAAAAAGGAACTAGCATAACATTTGCAGACATTGGTTTGGCTCTAAGGACAGGAAAGGTGGAACTGATACTTAGTTGTTGACAACTTTGTTTGCATACTGATTTTGTGTAACTTATTAGTTGTCTTTAGTGATGAAAGGTCTCAAAGCCTAGAAAAAGAAAACACTTATTGTGCTTAGCCTGCATGTATACTTTAAAAGACCTAATATTTATGTGTGCCTTATTGGCACGGTATTTTTTTTTGTGTTTTGTTTTTCTCCCTTTTCATTTCTTTCATATAAAAGTTTGATATTTATATTGTTTTATACATAGTTCTCCCATATACACATTTGTGTATTGGACTTCAATCTTTTTTTTTGTGTTACTTGTTAGACCTCAGTTAGTACCCAATCAGCTTAGAAGAAAATGTATGATATGTTTATATTTGTGTTTATTTATAAGGTACTACTTTAATCTTTCTAAGTTTACGAACTAGTATGTATATTGGATGGGAATGAGTAGACAGTCGCTCCGGATACTCGGGGGTGCTGCAGGTGGTCTAGGCTGGTTTCTTCCCATTTCAGGATGTGATACAATGGAGTCATGAAAGTAGATGGTAGGAACTTCTTAACGTTGTTGATTTGATACTGGGTGATGGGGGTTACAGTGTTAGGGGTGGCAGCATTCCCTGTGTAAGGGATGAGTGCATTCACATATTTACAATAGCTATAAGGATTGGTTGAGGGGAGCATACACAATATTTGTCTATGGGACATCACGCTGGGCATGCACACTAGGTTTTTTTTATAAAATAGGACGTAGGTCTACATATAAGATCACTATATTACACAACTGACTATAATATAAAGTCCCAGCATAATTAGTCTTTAGTTTGCAAGACGTTGCTATACATGGTATATATACTCGCACAGTCACACTCTTTCACACTATAAATGTTTGACACTAGTTATTGATTGAGTTTGGGATTAGGTTTGTCTTAGGTTGGTTTATTTATTTAATGTAATCTTCTTATATTTTGTGGTAGAAGGCCTCATATGGGCAATACTCTACACTACACAGGGGTAGAATCAACAAGGCTCAGATTAGATTTCATCCATTGCCTAAATGATAAATTTGCCACACACTATGTTATTATTTTCATCCGTGGGTGGTTGGCTGTGGCATCGTGCACATGTCAACGTCCCCCGTTATTCTACCTTTTGTCATTCCTGGGTGAAGTGTCCCGGGGTGTGGCAATGATATGGCCATCTCTGGCGCTGGCTGATGGCAGGGAGCCTGGTTTGTTCTACTCCATCCCTATCACACAAAGATTGTGAGTAAATTAATAGGTATGAAAGAGCTGTATAACATCCATGTATTTTTGTAATTTTTTCAGAAATGAAATAAAAAATTAAAATTAAAAGTGAAAAAAGACCTAATATATTTTTTAAAGGAACAGTTATTATTCAAAGTGTACCCCCTCACTTGCTTTTTAACTTCACATTTAATGTGTACATAAACTCCTCTAATTTACTTTGTGTTCCTTACTTGCAAACTCAGTGAACATCTGTAAGAAAACATTTTTTAATTATACCTTACTTGTAAGGTATAATGTCCCTGCTCACCCCTCCTCTCTCTAAAAACTTTGCAGCTGTGTTTGCAATGTCAGTTGGGAAATGAAGAGCTGTCTTATCATCAAGTCTTATGTGGTTCTTATTGAAAACCATTATATCTGGCGCCCCCTGTGGCCATATGTGTTACTGTACATTAACCCTGGAGACAGTAGAGTACACAGAAATAAACATGGCAATTTCCACAGACGAAAGCACAGCAGGTAAATATATTGTTTTAGGATTTGTGACAGCTCGACTTTGCAATGGCCAGCTATGCAGTTGAAATAACCCACGATTTTTATTTTTGAAACTGAATAAAAAATTTTAAATCTTCTGTAATGCGTGTCCTGTGTCTATTGACTGGAGAAGGGAAAAGTCTGTGACATCCTTGTCTAGAAGAGGAAGTTAAGATTTCCTAATAAAAAAAACCTAATACAGTATAAATAAAAGTGCAGTAAAGAAGGTATACATAAGTGGATATATACCTACATACCTACAGTAATTGAAAGTTCCAGAGTGATGTTGTATAAAATTGCCGGATAAATGTCAACTGAGCTGTTGACAGCTTGAAATGCCCTCAACCTTTGACCTAATACAGAAGCAGCAGACCAAGAAGTGTATTCTGTAATGTAATTACAGCTTAATGAATGTAATTAGCAGTTGCACAGCACATTAACCAGAATCTCGGCATTTCATTCCACAATACATGGATACTTACAATACTCATACAACGTATACCCTAAAAGTTGTTTGACTACTTTGAGCCTTATAATGTATTAGTTTGTGGAAAAAAAACTCACATTATAAACATCATCTTAATTCTTCTAGAGCTGATCCACATAAACCATTACCTGCTAACAGGGGGACCTTGTGGAATACTTGACCCCAGGAAAAGGTTTGTTTTCTTTCACTGTGAACAAGGAATTCATCGCACTCTGAATTTTCTCACTCCAGCAAAGTAACTGGAGCTTTAGACTGGATAAGTTACCATAACTGTGCAGTGTAAAATCCTCTAAAGACGTTATTTAGTTTAAGGAGAAAAGCAGATTGGGCATGTTTATGTTGCTGGATAAAGTATTTAATACAGAAACTAGATACGGGTTTAAACCTAATAAGGCTCTAAGTCTCTTATGTGCTCTACCGAGAAGGAGTAAAGTATAAAGTGGAAAATCAGCTGGAAAACAGGATAAACATTGTAATAAAAGAAGATTAAAGTACATTAACCACCATTAGTTCTGTTTTTAGTTTATAAAAAGGTCTGTAAAAGGAAGGTAATGTGAAAATTAGATGCTTTTTGGCTTACTGTAACCCTATTACACCATGTTTGAGTATTACAGTCAGTTTAAGTACACAAAGTAAACACCTAAATATTATGCATTTAAAATAACAATATATTCAGCTTTAAAGCCCAATTTTGTACTTGTTGTAAAGCACATTTTGTCCCTGTTGTGTACGTGAAAAATAAAATTCTTATAATTATTTTGTCCTGTAAATACTCCAGTGTAATTAGAACACAGAAGGGCCTGTCCAATGTTCTCATACAGAAAGCAGCACAATGTTCTCATACAGAAAGCAGCAGTCTGGGACTTGGGTGATCCCAAACTTTTGCACCAGACTCAAAACTTTGCATGCGCCTAAATACTATTTTGTTTAGAATATGCTTCCTACATTTTTTATTTGTGAAATTATAGGAGATTTGAAATGATCTAGAATTGTATTTCACAGGTTTATTAAGAATCTAGATCTGGGATTTAATCACCCTAGCTCTCCGACCTCACCTGACCTCTTGCAAGGTCCAGATTTCTGTACCAAATGCGCACCATAGACCATAGCCTGTATTGTAGGCCTGTAACTACCCAAAATATGTCCTTACAAGGGTCTAATAGACATGCTGAATATAATTATGTTTGAAACAAACCCAAGTATGTAAAAAAAGACATAAAACAAAAAAAAATAATAAAAGGTATCATTTGAATAATAAAATCTTTAAAATACTTATTTTGTATGATATATTTCAAAACAGTATGTATTCATATTTATGTTTTGTTTAAAATAACATTTTTATTACAATTAGAAATGTGTCCCTTTGGCACCCTCTCTCCTCTGGTGTGATGAACACACCAGTGAAGAGAGGGTTAACTTCAAAGGGGCACGAAGCAACGGATATCGACCGTGGTTTACGATCATACCCGATATCCCTCTTTTTGAGCGGGATTTATTGGTCCTGCTCGAAAACAGGGATGGTTGCATATGATTTGGCTAGAAAGATGGCCTTGAGCATGCACATCGATCGAATTAGCCATTGATCTGGCCCATATCTACACGTGTGTTCCCAGCTTTGAGCTGGCCATATACCTTAAGATTCCTCAGATATCCTTTAGATCTACCAACAACTATGTAGTATAGGGTCTTCTGTGATTGACCACTGGTAGACTTGATGGTTTAGAAAGTCTCTCATATTACATAGTTTTGGTAAAACAAAAAGAGTACTAAAGGAAATCTGCTATATGGGGACCCTATGTCATTCTTACTTATCTTGGACATTATACTGTATAGACTGAGAGTATTTTTCTAAACATTTTATTAGGTTTTTTTTTTAGAACATTAAATAAAATGCACGCAAAGTCAAACAAAAAATTAACTAAACATGCATAGTGAATCTTACAAATAATTCACATAAGAGATTCAGGATTATGTTCACTGAATCAAAAGGCCAATGGCACCTCATCACCAGGCTACCAAAATTCTATACAACCTAAAAACACCTCGGCTGAATCTACACAAAAAAGGTGGTAGAGGGAATAAAAATCTGGAAAGCTATTTAGTGGTCAGTGGCACAGAATCACAACTATGGAGCTTAAATTGCTTTAAAACGATCCTCTGTGTATTCAATGATTCAGTTAAAATCTTTCAGTTGGATATCCGCTAATATTAAAGTGGTGGCCTCACCTGTCTCCAAAAAAGTGAAATACAAGATTGAGCTGCATATGTTAAGAGCATTTACATGCCTCAATAGCTAAGTCATTAAAGTGCAACAGTTATGAAGCTAGATTACAGTTTGTAACGCAATGAAGTACATTACAGACCAAACGCCAGAAGGGTCACAGTATTTATTAAAAGTGAATAAAAGTGGCAATGTACATTTAAAGTTTTTTACCCCGTTATCCAGAAACCTAGTTATTAGGTTGACATACTATATCTGCCAGCTTCTTAAATAGCAGCGATACATCAGGTTTAATGTCAAGAAAATTTGCTGGCCTTCAGAATGCTTCAATAAAATCCTTGTGTTTTGTGAATATACCACTTAGTTTTTATTATCTATACATAATGCAATTTTGTTCTAAAAGTCTTCAAGAACAAAATTGTATTATATAATCTGATGTAGTAAATGTATTAGAGAAAGTAAAAGTAATGTTCTTCATGGCTTCTGTAACATTTGGTAACATTTATTTCAAGCAACCTTACTTTAGATTTTTTCTAAAAAATCTAGTGTGTTAATGGCATAAGGTGTTTAGGAAGTTTTCTGCATACAGTATACCTACTACATTGTACAGATATATACAATGTATACAGATGTAACGTAGTAGAGTTTAAGCCTGACGTTATATTGACTGTATCTGGTCTGTACAATGTTTCTAAACCATTTTTCAGTAGTTGGCCATTGAGAATGCCAGTTGACCATCTCAAACAGAATGCATTGAAAATATCTTCTTCTTCCTTCCCTGGCATAGCATTTTTCGGACCATAAGACACACTTTTTAACCCCCAAAATTGGGGTCAAAAAGTGCCTGCGTCTTATGGTCTGAATGCACAACCCCGCGGCCACTCGGCCGCCAATGGTCGCACCTTGGCTGCCCGTCAGCTCTCCCGACACGGAGATTAACTGGGGGAGCTGGAGGAGCTGTCAGATGTGAGATGCCGGCTAATGCCGGCTCTCCCATCTGAACTGTGTAATTGCCTATGCCAGCCCTGAACTGGCATAGGCAATGAAGAGAGAGTTATAGATGAACTTGCATTTATAGCTCTCCTGTCCGTGGGAACAGCAATCAATCTGCTGCCCCACGGACACAGAATCAGTAACATCAGGGGGAGAGGAGAGAGAGCAAAAGACAGCCCAGCCCCCCCTTCCTCCTGCAGATCAGTGTAAAGTATGACGTTCTGCTGAGAGTGTACTGCTGCTAGTGACACCTTCTGGCTGAATTGAATATTGCATCCATTAAATTCATTGCATTAACCCAATTGATGTAAAAACTTATTAAACCAAATTTTTTTGGTTTTCCTGACCTAAAAACTGGGTGCGTCTTATGGTCCGGTGTGTTTTATAGTCCGAAAAATACGGTAGAATAAAATGGCCAAAATCCCAAATAAAATACAAAAAACTAAGTTGGCGAACCAAACAAAACCAACATTAATGAGGTGGCTAGCCTCAGGGACTTTCACGGCAAAAATTTGTCAATTGGTTTGACTCAATCAATATGTTTCAATATGTTTCCGTTAATAACATTACATTTAATTATTCTCTGTTAAAATGACACCAGGTTGTCATGAGTGAACATCAAAAAATGCACATATAGCAATAATATAAAACCACATCAAATAATAAGCATTGCTAGACTATCATAATGTTTTACGTCCATGGTTATCTCTCCATGTTAGTTTTGTTTGGTTTGCCAACTTATTTGTTGTAATTTTAGGACCAGATTAGTTTCTGCATTGGGTTCCATCACTGTTAATGGAAGACTAATAGATCTGCTCTGGGGTCAATTTTATTATGGCCTACCTATCAGATTTCAGGCTTTCTGTGATGCTGGTATGAGGTATCAGGGATTAATTGAAAATGTAAGCTAATATATATACAGTCAGGTCCATAAATATTGGGACATCAACACAATTCTAACATTTTTGGCAAACAAACACAATGTCCTTTAACTGCAGACTGTCAGCTTTAATTTGAGGGTATTTACACCCAAATCAGGTGAACGGTGTAGGAATTATAACAGTTTGCATATGTGCCTCCCACTTGTTAGGGTAATGGGACAGAAAAATAATCATAAATCAAACTTTCCATTTTTAATACTTGGTTGCAAATCTTTTGCAGTCAATTATTTGAAGTCTGGAACACATAGACATCACCAGACGCTGGGTTTCATCCCAGGTGATGCTCTGCCAGGTCTGTACTGCAACTGTCTTCAGTTCTTGCTTGTTCTTTGGGCATTTTCCCTTCAGTTTTGTCTTCAGCAAGTGTAATGCATGGTCAATCGGATTCAGGTCAGGTGATTGACTTGGCAATTTTATAACTTTCCCTTGAAAAACTCTTTGGTTGCTTTTGCAGTATGCTTTGGCTCATTGTCCATCTGCACTATGAATCGCCGTCCAATGAGTTCTTAAGCATTTTGTTAATTATGAGTAAATAATATTGCTCGAAACACTTCAGAAATAGTTTTTTGGTCTGGTACCTCTTATTGTGTGTTAAATATGGTAACTTGGTTTCTCTGCACCTTTATACTATGTAATAAGGTCATGAAAAGGACTTTTCACATACACACCATGTAACAGGAATGATTATACATGTATGGAAAGTAAGGGAAAGAGGAAGTTATGAAGTTGCACATTCCCTAAAGATTTAAAAAAAAAATATGAATCAATATTCTACATAAACAACAGCAAAGCAACCCATTAGTGCATTAACTACACATACAACACTATGCTTTACCCAAGAGCACCCAAGCTTAATCAGCTTTACAAGATAATTGTTAGAACTCAAAATCCTCTAGATACTGATCTGACAACAGACAGAACACAGAAAAAAATTAGATGAACGAAAGAAGACTGATTTCCCAAACTTAGCCATCAAATATGATAAACATTGGGGGCCTCTCAAAGCTAGTGCAACATAATTGATGTCTGAAGACCCCACGGTGTTAACAAAATCAATTAATAGGAGCAGATAAATATGCAGACAGGTTTGCTCATTAAACATCTGTGCTGCTTGTTCCCTTTAGTCCTGCAAAGAGCAGCCGATGAAAAATGAACTGCTCATCCCTAACTCGAGGGTAATAAATAGAGAATAGAGAAAGACAAGCCATTCCTGGTAATACAATAGCTTTTCATCTACTACTCTTCAGAAAGTTTTCTCATGTAATATCCACACATGAGCAGCTCCAGCAGGAGAGCGTAATTTGCTGAGGTAGAGGAAGCAGTGGCTGCCATTGTTTGTTGATATACCAGGAGCGTTTGACCTTGTCAGTCATGCTTTGCTTCTTCAGAAATTGAATGTTGTGAATTTTTTTTCCTGCTGCACTGTCATATTCCCAAACACCCTGACCTGTTTATTTCAGGCGTCAAAGCGACTTCTAATAAGTAGATTGCTCTTGTTAACGCTTTAATTGATGCTACTTTCAACACTTTCTACTACTTTCAAACATAAATTTTTTTACAAATATCTCATTAAATCTATTTCTACATTTCCTCAAAGAAAGAGGTCTCATCTAATTCAGTTAATAATAAATGTCAGTTTGATATTTTACCTAGGAGATTTCTCATACTTTATTTTAACATGTTATAGTTACAAATAGAGAAATGTTTCAGAGTATAAACTCTGGTACCTGTGTTTCAAAAACATGGCTGAAAAAAGGAATCAGGCCTAATATTTGCCCAAAAATCCAAAATGCAATTTGAAGCATCACAAATGTCCAGCCATTCTGTTATTTTTGAGGAACTATTTCTGCTATGCAAAGCCCTGTGTAAGAGGGACTGCTGGGCCCCAAAATGCATTGGATATTCCTTTATTTGTATTTCATATTGATAAAACCTTGGACTGGACTCAATAAGCACTGTGGGTTAACACTAGTTTCTTTTTTACAATACCCACAAAAAAGTTCCAAAAAGGACCTTAGGGCATACACGTACCAATTCTTGCACGATCCGATCTCCCGCATCCCTTAAGGATTGGGTCATGCAGGAATTGGAGGCTGCAACTGATGGGGATTGTGCTAAAATCGCACAGTTATCCAACAAGACGGTAAATTTTAGTCCGATCCCATTAGTTCAGCTGCCGAGTGCCATCCAATTCTCGGCACTAGCAGGTGGGCATGATGACGTCATCATGCTGCCTGCTACTGCATAAGATCGGATAAGGAATAGAGGGTAAATCGTACTGTCTATTCCCAGCTTTAAAGCTACCTTCCCCCAAGTTAATATAAAGTAGAGACATATAGATAAAGGTCTACCACTACAGAGTTTTGACCCCACCCTACTTAAGGAGAAGAAAATAAGCAAGTGGGTTTGCCAATAAGAGAGAGTTCATACCAAGTATTGCCATTTGGTTAGTAATTCAGTACACCTGCCAAGGACATGTAGAGTTCCATTGGGATGATCTCCTTGTTTCAGCATCCAGCACTAAAATAAGTAGTGGACACAGCAGAAAGGCAACAATGCAACAGATTGTGTTTAGCTTGTTACCAATTATTTTATTTTATTTTAGCCAATAACCAATTATTGTATTTGCCACTGAGATATTCTGAGATATTTTGCTACCCTGAAATATTTTCCTACCCTTACAACTGCCCATGTGCAGTTTCAGTGTTAATCTTACGAATTCCGGGTGTCAAGGTTAGGGGTTGGGGGGGTTAGGGTTAGGGGGAGTGGTTCTTGATAGTAGGGGTAAGTTTTGGGGGTAGCGGGTAAGTTTAGGGGTTTAAGGGGTTAAAAGTAATCTAACCTCCCCAATTCCCTAATCCTAACCTTAACTCTCGGAACCCCCTAACCTTAAACCCCCCAACAACTAACCTTGACACCTGAAATTCGTAAGATTAAGCCTGAAAATCCTCAAAACTAGGGCTATCTGCACATGCGCAGTTGTAAGGGTAGGAAAATATTTCAGAACACCGGCATTGGTTAGCAAGCTATAGAAACAAGAATGTATTTTCATTTAATGTTATGTCAATTTGATTTATTTTAAATAAAAACAAAAAAGGAAAAAAACATTATTATGCCAGAAATGTCAGCAGTACAACTGACAAAAGTCAAGTATTAGTTAAACACAAATTGTTTTGTTCAATAAAAAAAATAAATTGCTTAGTAGAAGTTTGAAGTGATTTTTCATAAAAATATATTATTTAGTTATATAAAGCACTACAAATGTTACAAATGCCAATAAGAGTGAGAGAAAGGTCAGATACTCATGAAGGCATAATGGCATCCATACAGACAGACCACAATTTAAAGTTCAGTAATAAAATAAATTGACTAAGACATTGAGAAATGATTATGCCCATCAGTTTATTTCATAACGTCTCTCCAATAATCTTTCCATAGGCCACTTTAGATTTTAAACCTTTCAAAACGACTAACAAGTATTTGGAAAAAGTATGAAGACTTCTCTTTCTTGGAACTACAAGCTGGGTGGGTTATGACATCAATCCTTATCTTACTTCTTTAGTCTCTTAGCCCTACCATAGCTAGATCTGCTGTTATATATTCAATCCATTTCCTACACCGTCTTACCCTGGACCTTGTTAAATTCATATTTCTTTAATTATTATTTTAGGAATCTTTTATCCCTTCAATATGTCCACATACCCCTGGTAATGCTTTGGTCTTGTATTGTGTACATCTGTCCCAACTTTGACCCTACCTTGTTCTCTGTAGCAAATGGTTACATTATATTGTTGAGCATGAATATTCGAATTGCGAATTTTTATTGCGAATATCGGCACTACGAGAATTCGCAAAGATCTCAACTATAGTGCTATATCTTCATAATCTCGAATATTCAGGTCTATGTTCCATTCAATCGCCAAACAACTGATCGTTCAGATATCGTACGGTAAGAAATACCTGTCTTTGAGCTAGTTTGATTTCTCCGTGAAGATCTTGAATTTTCAAATTTTCTGAGAATATTTGGAGAATAATTCACCAAATGTCACGAAATGTTGTGAATTAGTTTATCAATTGTCTTTAGAAGCCGTCTCTATCATATTTTTACAACCAGCTCATAATTTTATTAGACTCTCATATCTCTTTTATTTCTGGCCATACAAATTCTATAGAAATTTTTTTTTTCTAGTTATCAACTTGATATAACAGAGAGTTTGGAGTTCAAGTGATCCTGTTTGAACTCCAAACTCTCTATATTTATCGATGGCTAACACGGTACAACACTCTACTATAACCTGATATAACGATAGATTCAAAGCTCAAATGCCTTCTTATTTGTTATCTTATACTATGAACTCAAGCATTTTATTTTAGTGCTCTTACAAAAATCTGCTAGTCTTTAGGCATTCTCATTTACATAGGCGCTTTCATTGTACAGGTCTTCATTGCTTGTAGTTTTCACACCCTATCATAATCAATATACCAACAAATAATAATTATTACAGGTGGGGGGTAGTCTAATGATATACAGGTGTACCCTAGCCAGTAAGCGTTTAGAAAAAGATATTACCCTAAACCTAGGTAAGCAAGTACCCAGAATTGTACTAATAGTCTGGCATTGCAGGCACAAAGGGTCAGAATACAGTTATTTTAAGTATAAAAGGTCTTTATTAGCAATGGACCAAAATATAAAGCAAGTCAGTACATTGTTCCATTAAAAATTTGTAATTGGAATATTCCCGATCAACACTAGTTAGTACACAGACATTTTTAATACCTTTAAACTTATATTCATACTTATATTTATATTTTGTGTATGGCTACCTTTTAGTCATATAAAAATGAATCTTTTTTTTTGGGGGGGGGGGGGGGGGGGGGGGGGGGAGCCAATCAGTAGTGATGAGCGACTAGGCAATATCCGAATTCGCGTAATTTCACGAATATCCGCCATAATTTTCAATTCCATATTCGTAATCTCAAATATCCGCACTTGTGGACATGAATTGCGATCTAAAAATCGCAATTGTGATCAAATATGCGCAATGCATGCAAGTCAATGAAGCTCGGATATTCGACTGGGAGAATATCCGTCATCTCCGTTTAAAAAAATCGCATCGCGATTATATAATCGCGATCCATTGAAATGAATGGGATCGTGATAATCGCAATAAATCGCGAAGAATAGTGATCACGGCGGATATCCGATTATATATTCGCGAAATGCCGAAATGGCGATATCCGAGGTAAATATTCGAAAATCGAATATTCAAGCTCAACACTACCAATCAGTATGTCTTTGGATCGCTAACATGGGGAGAACATGCAAACTCCTTGCAGATAGTGTCCAGGCCAGGATTTGAACCTGGGACACTAGCATTGCATGGCCAGACTGGTAAACACCTGAGCAACCATTGGCCAAACAGCGGCATGGCCATTTGAGAACAGGCGGAACGGAGATGAAGTTCGACATCAACATGTTTGAGGCGAACCGCCTGCTCCAGTAGATATTGAGGGACATCTGTGTCCCTCGATATCTACTATCGAAATGATCTTGGCAGACGCCAGCAGTGTGGGTATTCTTCCGACAGTCGGATGTTTTTTAGATCCCTGCATGGCTCCGCACTATCTGCTCCAGCCAGCGGAAAAATACCCACACCACCATCTGTCAAGATCTTTACAGATGCCGATGGTGTTGACATTCTTCTGCTGGCCGGCAGATAGTGGGGAGCCATACAGGGATCTAAAATTGGTCCATTGTAAGAATACCCACAGCGTGAAGGGGACAGGTCGAACACTCATACTGTGTCATACCCATACATACGGTCAGGAACATGCCGTGTTGGCTGTGGACTGCCGCCACACGAACTATTTCTAGTTGTCAACCATGCTTGACTTTCCCTCAGCTGGACCACCAAACTATGCATATTTCTCACCCAACTTTGTTATTGTACAAATTGAGTGACATTTTTGCCATTAAATAAATTCCCATACTTAATATCCCAAGAGCATACCTAAGGAATGTGTATGGGACAATAGCTCTTGTTTGTATTAGCTTTGGTTGTTTGCTACTACATCAATAGAAATTGAGCTCCCAGCAGCTTCTCCTACAAGAATGTCACATATATCACAGGAACCAATATGTGCTACATCTAACAAAAGAAAAATACATTTGAAGGTAGATAGAACACTGATAACATATGAGAAAGCAAAAACTTTAGGTTAAAGCCAAAAAAATCCTTTAAAAAATATGGAAAGAAAATAGGGGGTGGGGGACTGAATTGTATAGACCATTGGATATGTGCCACACCCCTGGTTTAGATAGGAATAGAGAACTGAGCCTATAATGCGGGGGTTCACACCCTCTTCCGCTACTAATAGGACACAGTGGAGTGTATGGGGCTTTTCAGGCACAAAGAAATAAGTTTTCATTAAAAAAAACATAATTTATTTAGACAACATTAAAAATATTGGGGATCGATACAACACAATAAGAAAAGGTCAGAGCCACACCACACATTGGGATGACCTAAAATGTGAATACAAATTAAACATCACTCGACAGAAGATAGACAGTAGAAGTACTTGCTATACACGTTGATGTTATTTTTTCGGCGGACTACCTCCGACATGTTTCGCCCTACTGGGCTTCCTCAGGGAGGGTACAAGTCTATAAGTGAATAGCATTAATTTATAACAATTAAAGTAACGAAAAAGTAATATACATGTCATACATATCATGTGTCAAATTATTTTACCCAAGATAGCCTACAAAAGGGCAGGGAGGTGAAAAGCATTTGTTAGGGAACAGTAATATTTGAAACATCCGAAGGATTATAATCTAGGAGATTTGTAACATGCACTTAAGTATTAATAGGTTTACGGAAACTGTCACGTGAAAAGTTTTACACCAGTCATATCTGCGTGGAGCATACTAGCGGGAGGCTCCACCCACCACCCCATCAGCACCAAACGGTCAATCAAAGCCCCTGAAAGCTCCACGCAGATATGATTAGCCTGGGTGGGTACTCTCTCCTCTTTCATCAGGAGTCTGCCCCCCTTTTCCTCTTTTTTTGGGGGGGTTGCGCTCTATTCGGGGGCTTCCACTGGCGTCGCCGGGGCTCCGTGCTTGCAGCGCGCGGTGGCACCTTTGGCGCTTTTGCGCATGTGCGAAGCCCCTGGACGGTCTGGCTGTTCTTCCGTCTATCCATCTCGACATGCTAGTACGTCATTTCCGCTTCCACTACCATCTTGGAACGCACTTGCAGGTCACATTCCTTCCTGCACTAGGGCGGGCACTGTCGTCGGGAACACCAATGGCCGCCCCGCTAGAGCGGAGTACCCACCCATCTAGGATCATTCTCAGTTAGGTATGTCTGGGGGTTGAGGCTCCGTTATCATCCCCACACCGGCCTCTGTTATAGTCACCGGTGTACTTCCAGACCATGGTCATTCATTTGGGCGGGGTATGTAGATGCGATGGGGCGCATAGTTGTGTCCCCTCCCATTACCACCTGGGATTAATGGATCCTTAATGAGATGGCTATATAGGGAGA
>CM070039.1:43274075-43291063 GCA_036250615.1 Ptychadena robeensis
CTACCAAGCCACTCACCAGCTGAGGTGTCTGCCGAAGCCGGCGTCCCGCCTGTCTCTTAGGCATCCTGGATGCATCGGACGCCAGCCACGGCAAACCGCTGCCATTGCACCGCCATTGCGCCGCCACGCGCGCACGGGCGCGCGAACCCGGAAGTCCGGAAGCCGTGCTGACAATCACCCACGCTCCTGCACGAGTGAGAATGCTGACGGGGAGGAGAAGCTTTACCCCTCCCCCCTCCACACGTATCCACATCTTGGAATGCCTAGTGAGGACAAAAAAAAAGAACATCCGAACGGCTGGAGGTGAGGGGATTTTATAGAGCTTGTTATGAGATGTCCTAGGGGGTCAAGGGGAGGAGTGACCCGTGGTGGGCTGACATGAGGTGAGCCAGGAAATTTTGTTAAGCCAAATAAGTTTTGATAGCAAAATAGCAAAACATTTGATGTGGTTTACTGATATTCTCAAAACTTTTTTTTACAATTGTAGTAAACTTGTTGGTAGTTTATGGTAAGGCACTCACTGTAGACCTGTCTTGTAGGGATGCATTTCTCATTAGAGCATTCTAAATTGTTTTGTTTTTAACTTATGTTATGCATTACTAGGACACAAGAGGAGGAGAAGACTGAAGAAGAAGTTCATTCGTTGGCTCATAAGGAAATGGTATAACAAATTCATTTATTTTGGAACCAAAAAATGTATCAGCAACAAAGTTTGTTAACCTCCCTAGCGCTCTTGCAAGGTCCAGATTTCTGTACCAAAAGTGCACCATAGACTCTAATGGAATTTTTCAATGTTGTAGGCCTGTAACTTCCTAAAATATGTCCGTACAAGGGTCTAATAGACATCCTGAATATAATAATGTTTGAAAAACACAATTATGTAAAAAACTATATTACATTTAAAAAAAATTAATAAAAAGTATCATCTGAATGATAAAATCTCTAAAATACTCATAAATAAAAGTATTATTCAAAACCGTATGTATTTATATTTTGTTTATAGGAAAAATTTTATTACAATTGGAAATGTGTTTTATTACTGTTATCACTGTATCCAATACAATGCCCTTTGGCACCCTCTGTCCCCTGGTGTGAACATCAGCTTTAGTGAAGAAGCCAGTACAGAAAATCGGAGCCACCTGGACAGCACAGAGCGGTAAGTATGCGCTGCTGGGGCTCTGATTTTCGCTGGACGGCTCCATCTCGCCCAGAGTAGTACTGACAGGACAGCGATTGAGGAAATGGAGCCGTCAGAAGCGCTAGGGGGGTTAAAAACCTTGCAATGTACAAATATCACCCAAATTAGATTGGTTGTTTTCTCTACAAAGTTAAAGTCTCACCCCCCAACAAATGAGTGTTAAAATGTTCTGAGAGTTCACTGAAGTAGGCATTTGAATGGAAGGTTGGTTTAAATCAGTGCAGATTCCCTGCAATTATGAAGCTCAATAAATGTATTTGCAAAGAAAAGAATCTTCATACAAATGTAATATCATTGTCTTACTAGTGTTGAGCGGCATATGCTACATTCAAGTTCGCATAATTTCATGAATGTTTGCACAGATATTCGAAATATTTTGATTTGTTGACATGACATTGCACGTATGCATGCACGAAGATGCGCGAAGAACACGTCTGAGAAGTAATATCATATAGACTTGCATGAATTGTGCATCGTAGCCAATCACAGTGATATTATGATTTGCGATTATCCAGCCGAACATTGTCCTATACGTAATATTTGTCAAATTACAAATATTCCTGCTCAACACGAGTTCTCAATACGAGTTCTTTAAGGTTTATGGCAGCAGTGCAATGATGTTATCGCACTGCTGGACATCGAAGGAGCTTTGTCTCCAGCTTTGACCCGCAGTCCCCATACAAAGGACATCGACTGTGATTTACAGTCATGTCCGATATACCTGTTTTCCAGTGGGATTGACTGATCCCCCTCAAAAACAGGGATGGCCACAGTAGATATGGGCCAGATAGATGGTCGTGAGCGTGCACGACGCTCAAAGCGGCCATCGATCTAGCCCATATCTATGCGTGTGTTCCCTGCTTTAAGCCCTCCATGCACCTTAAGATCGATCCATACAATTTGCATTAGATCTACCAACAACTGTGTAGTAAAGTGGCCTCCCTGATAGAATACATAGTGATTGGTTAAGGTTTAGAAAGGTCCTCATATTACATGGTTTTGGTAGAACAAAAGTTGATTGCACAGAAATTGTATGGAAAGATTGTAAGGTGTATGGGAGCCTTTACATTTAGTTTTCTATGCAATTTATAGACAATAAAGCCAAGTATGCCTAACCATGTATTAACCTCCCTTGTGGTTTGGCCAAACTCAGTTCGGGGTCAGTTTGTTGACAAAACAGACTCACCCTAGGCTGTGTTCGGGCATACTTACCTATCTTCAGCGAGCCTGTGGCGATGGACCTCCATGTTAAGGAGGAGACGTTGGTTTCATGCCCCACATTGCCAGCATCATTAATGTCACTGGCGAAAGAGTACTGTGTACTCTGCTTTGATTGCCTGTTCTATCATTTATCATCATTTAAAATGCTGTGGTATGGGCATACCACCAGGGAGGGTTAAAAAAAGCCATTGAATGACACCATAGCATAAATTACTGTTTTATTGAATAAGGGATTCAAGAAGAGATTAGTTATTAAGGAATTAAAGGAGTCCTTGAATTTACAAGTAGGTTCACTCACTTACTTGTCCCATATCAGTGGTCACCCCCATTACTTTGGCCATATGTATCCTAAATAAATAAAATATAGCTTCAGTTAAAATGATAAACTATGGATAGCTGTCGGGTAACAGGAGTAGGTCTCTAATGAGTATACCTTCAAGAGAAAAATGTATTTTTCATAAAAAAATTTTTTTTCATCTGTTTGTTTCTCGTAACAACTATTGCTACTGAAACTAAAACCATGAGAAATCGTAGGCCTAGTCAGTACTTCCTGCATTTGACATGCATCACCAACAATTTTGAATGGGAATGTTACCATTTTATGTCAATGGCGTAACTTGGTTGTCATGTTGGTTATTGAAAGAGCATTGGAAACATTGAGTTTTGGCACAGTTTTACCAATGTTAGATGCACTAACATTGTGCTTAAGCCACGTTGTAAAATGTGTTGGCTTATTTCTGACTTGTTTTTGCTTAACACGTGCTGACGCCCAATGGAATCATGTGGGGACACCAACCTGAATGGAGACATCCTCTTAATTTTGGAGATGTCCTATAAACCTCAGTTGCATGCCAGGTAAGAAGGATTGAGATCATTTCCTTATTGATACAATACATGCAAAAGATAAGGGGGTTTAACATCTTTATCAAAAATGGCTATACTTTTACTTTAAAGCCAAAATAAATGGTTAACTTAACATCAAAATGGTATCTGGTTCAACACCTTCACTGCTGAATTTAAACCAAGCATCTTGAAAATATAAGGAAACTGACAAGTGAGTTGCAATAACACATTTTCCTGTAAACTTTTTACAGAGAATGAACATTTCCTCAGATGGATAGTACAATATAGTTTTATGTTATGTAGCATCTTTCATGTAGAGTATCAGAAAACACATTTCACTTGAAGTAAAGCACAAAGCTAAACAGAAATATTAGAGCATCTGACCATAAATATCTGCAGCATTCAAGCAGTTGCAAAGTTCCTGTACAGAGCCTAGAGACCGAATATTCCCAACCATAGTGGGTTCACTGCCAGTCTGGCAGGGTTGTTTGCATGCTCTGAAATTACAAAAGCAAGTTCTAGGGATGTGCAAATACAGAAAAATATTTCTCTACAGTTAAGTAAGATATCATTTTCAAAACAAAACATTTTGGAGTGGCAGAGAGTTATTTATTCAGCTTATTGTCTACTTGTGTCAGAATAATATGGGTTTTATGAAGACTGTTGTATTTGGCATGAGTATACCTCAAAAAGTATTTTGAAAATGCTCCATCAGCAGTCATTGTATTCCTATAAATGTATTTAGCAATCAAAAAGTAAAAAAATCTTAATAAAAAAAGAAATAAATTAAACATTTCCTATAGTACATTGTTCACTTATTGTATTCCTTTTTCTCTACAGTAACCTAACCCCCTCCCTGGGTCTGTACTATACAACTAGTATCTGTACTACGCATGGAGATGTTCATGTCAGTAACTTAATTTTTGTATGTATATGCAGCTGGGCAGTCAGCCATTATCTTCATCACAGTCGGCCATCTGGAGTGTATTTAGAGCACAGTAGGACATCAAGCAGCCTCCCTTATCCAGCAGGCACTTCTTCTTGGTCTCCCTTTGTTTAGGTTTGAACTGTTGCACTTCTTCAGCAAGTCATGTATGCATTACCAGTAATTTATGCTGTGGTTTCTATAAGCAGAGGCTTTCCAATAAATCTAGTTCCACAGTAAACTTCTAAGGCAACTTCAATTCTAAATTAAGGTCATATGGTATCCTCTTATATTTAGAGAGAGCCCTCAAAACAGGTCTACATGAAGACACCCTTTTTCTTCATTGGCATGAGTTGTTGACTAGCATTGATTTCATATAAATGTATATACAGATACATCTGAAACAAGCTTTCAATATTTGGGGTGTATTTCCAATTTGCCTCTGTCTTAACTGTCCCCATCCAAAGTAAATGCCGGCACACAAACGACCGTCTTTGTGTGATGACGTCTGCTGATAACGCCTATAGCAAACTTTACTTACAGTTTTTATCTGTCTTTAGGTAAGAATACACGGGTCTATTTTTACTGATTATTGCACAGCTGAGCGCCGTGCGCGCTCACGGCACTGAGCTGTGCAGAAATCTAGGAAAAAATCGACCCGTGTGTGCTGTTATTGATCTCGCTCGGCCGAACAGGTTACCAACACATTGGTAAACCTTGTTGGATAGCCTATACTATGAATAAGGAATCGCTGTCCCCCATTCATAGTATAGACTAGCTGACAGTTGTCTCCCGATATCGGGGGAGCCCGGGCAGTAGCGTGATGACATCATCACGCTACTGCCGAGATCTCTCTGTCGGCTCAAAAATCGAGCCGTGTGTCTCAGCCTTAACTTACAGTTTTTCTCTGGCTTGTTAAGACTATCAGACAACTGCTGGCTGCTTCTTTTTACACCCCCCTCAAATAAAAAAACTCTAAATATATAAAGAGATAAAGAGAAGCAGCAGCAGCCAGAGAAATGTCCTGCCAAAGAGATGGTTGAATATTTGATTTGTGTTGACAAACTATCTAACACTGTCAGGGGTGCTTTCAATAAATTAGCTTAGCAATAGTAGAATGTTGTACCGTGTTAGCCATTGATTTATGTCCATATAACTTTGTGTATAAACATGAGCTTCTAAAACCAGAATTGTATTAGCATGAAGAAGGGATCTGCGCCATCCTGAAAGTTTGCTTTCTTTAATGACTTCATTTAGCCAATAATTGGTTTCACTTGAGTTCCAAACTTGCTGTAATAAATTAGCTTATAATTTTATACCTAAAATGTTATCTAAAAAGACAAAAAGATATTTAAATGCAAAAAACTGGTAAGTAGTTGATCTTTTTAACTAAAATGATGTCAATTTAAAATCTATCTGTCCACCTAACACTAAGGGAGGATGTGTGTTTATGATGACAGGTAGACACAACTGTAAAATAAATAGAAAAAAGTAATGCAAGTGCCATCAACTACAAGCTGGTAAACTGTATTGTATAAATTAGATTTTGGAACTTTTATCTAGATACCCTTTCTGTGTCATATTGGGTCCTATCGATAAAAAGAAGTGGAAGTCTCCCCCAAAAGCCTTAATAAAAAGATATTCCAAGAACATATTGCTATCAATTAAGTTTGAAGTCAAGTTGAAATATGCTATAACCACACTTTTTTTACTTGTAATGTTCCCACGACACTTGTACACAACTTCAGAAATGTTCCTTCAGTTTAAGCAGTACTCATTCTCTGAACACACTGTCCAACTTATGGAGAGACACATCTTACAATTAGATAGCATGGGTTGTGTATTTACATTTACATTCTGCATTGTTTACAGTAGTGATGAGCGACTAGGCAATATTCGAATTCGCGTAATTTCGTGAATATCCGCCATAATATTCGATTCCATATTCATAATCTCGAATATCCGCACTTACGACATGAATTGCGATCTTGAAATCGCAATTGCGATCAAATATGCGCAATGCATGCAAGTCAATGGAGCTCGGATATTCGACTGGGAGAATATCCGTCATTTCCGTTTTAAAAAATCGCATTGTGATTATGTAATCGCGATCCCATTCATTGCAATGGATCGCGATTATATAATTGCAATTCTACAATCGCAATCAAATTGCGAAAAATCGCGATCGCGTCAGATATCCGATGATATATTCGCGATTATTCGCAAAATGGCGAAATAGCGATATTCGAGCTAAATATTCGAAAATCGAATATTCAAGCTCAACACTAGTTTACAGGACTGCCGGCATGGGTCCTGCCAGAGAGGCATATTTTCCCTTCATTTAGGCTGTGATCCCATTGAGTGTATCCTGGAAGGAACCTGGGATATTATTACACAGCAATGGTTGGTGCTGAACAGTTTTTTTTTATTTCATTTTGGTTACAGGGTCACAGATTCTGGAATGGGAAGGAAGGAACTGGGTGGGCCTTCCTATTTCCCTGGGCACACTCAAAGAGTTAACATCTGCTTGCAGGTCAGTGGGGAGCTGGGTGTTTGAAAACCAGGAGGCTTTTTCTTTTCTGTTGACTGTTTTGCAGACTGCTATTAGCCCCTGCGAGGGTTTTTTCTCTGCACAATAAATATGGGCAAGAAGCCCTAAAGAGATACCTGATTGGTGGATGCACCTCTTTGAGGCTGAACCCCCACAATTGCAATAAATACATTTTGTGACATAGACTCATATCTCCTCCCATATGTAAATAGCTGCTCATGGGTAAGTTGTTCAGTGCCAGATTGTAAAATGTGTCAGTGTGTTCAGAGAATGGGTATTGCTAGTGTATAGACAGATGCTAATGTTTCAGCCCTGTACACTCTGCTGCGGTTAAGATCTGCCTCCTGGCACTGGCCTTTTGGCTGGAGGAATATAGAGTGATTACTGCATGGTCTAGTCTTGCCTACTCTGCTGAAACATTCTGTATATTCACTTGATATGTGAATGGCTGTGTATATTTTATTTTGTTTATGTTTCCTAATTTTCTCTTCCAAATTTTGGGGTGCGTCTTATGGTGCTTTTTATAGTGCGTGAAATACAGTATGTACACTTAACATCCACATGGCATACTAAAAACACAACAAACTAAAACCCCACATAACCATGTATATTATTATGTTTCTGGATCCTCATCAAATATTATGTAGACTGGCTTCATGACATGTATAGACACATTTGGACTTCTGTATCTGAGCATTTGTTTTATAAATATGTACTTAAGTATTGTTAAAATGTGTCACAAAATTTAATGTGATGCTCTATTTGCTTTTCTTCAATAACAAGGGAAGACCAAACAATGTGCTATATGAGTGATAAGAGCCTTACACTTTGCATGTCATCAACTGCCAGGCATCATGTCCTGAGAGGTGAACAGCCCTAACACACAGTGACAGTTGTATAGATGAGAGCGTGTTCTTTATGATCAATTGCGTGGAGTGTTAACAAGTTGGCCTGGGGTACTGCAACTGTGGCAAGTGTGAGGCACGGCACCCTACTTTATTCCACTAGACTGCAGCTTAATGCAAGATTCATTGTGCTTCACCAGAGATGAAAGACGCTACTGTTTTATCAGCTGAATCAGTATTCTGTCTAGAAACCAGAATGTAGTCAAACTCTTTATTCCAGCTTAACTATTAACTCCTCCATCACAAGTTTTTCCTATTAGGGGCAAACATAACCACAAAAGCATATACATTTTAATGTAATCAAAGTACAATCGAAATAAAAGATATACACACACACATTTGGAATTGTTGTATTCACACTTTAATAACATGAATTTAAAAAAACCACTGGAACCACAGTAAAGTATTTGTATACTGTCTGGCCAAAAATAAGTCCTGTTCCAGAGTGATGGGCGCATCAGGGTACGAAGAGAGGCAGATGAAGTAATGTAATCATTCCTAGTGCCTACTGTACAAGCCTGTGGGGGCAGTGCTACACTATGATCTGGGGTTGCTGCAGTTGGTCAGTTCTAGGTTCAGCAACAGTGTGTGCTCCACGAATGAAGTCAGCTGACTACCTGAACATACTGAATGACCAGGTTATTCCATCAATTGATTTTTTTCTTCCCTGATGACACGGGCATATTCCAAGATGACAATTCCAGGATTCATTGGAAAAAATCGTGAAAGGTTCAGGGAGCATCATTTTCACACATGGATTGGCCACCACAGAGTCCAGACCTTAACCCCATTGAGAATCTGTGGGATGTGCAGGAGAAGGCTTTGCGCAGCGGCCAGATTCTACCATCATCAATGCAAGATCTTGGTAAAAAATAAATGCAACACTGGATGGAAATAAATCTTGTGAATTACAAAAGCTTATAGAAACAATGCCACAGCGAATGCGTGCCGTAATCAAAGCTAAAGGTGGTCCAACAAAATATTAGAGTCTGTGACATTTTTTTTTGTAATTAACTTGTGTCATTTAGAACAGATGTGTTAGATGAAGAGAAAAACACATTCACTAGTGTGCTCCCAATTTTACAGAATAGATGCGTCTTCTGCATGATTTCATTTTTTTCTTACAGTTTTTTTAGATGGTGGAAATAATAAATCATCTGCTAAACATATAAAACATTGAGTATGACTCCAGTTCCAGTGTTCATGGAACTTCACATCCCATAAATACTTGCGGTCATTAAGCTCAAGGTCACTTTAGTGGATCCTATGAAAGGAACAGGGTAAAAGAAATGCTCATTTAGGGAGCTTGCATGCTGAGGTGGCAACCTTGGGATCTCCATAAATGTTATACCAGGCTGACTGCAGAACTGGAAGAGTACTGGGCACCATTTTAAAAAGTCTCTATGGGGGAAACCACAGAGATGAGTATGATTTATTTCTATGCTTTCAATAAAAAAATGTTTTTGTTTAGAATTTAGTAAACTTTTAAACCTCCCTAGTGCTTCTGACATGATTCCCAGATGTGCCCTTTGTAGTTAACCCTCCCTCCCCTGTTGTGTTCATCACACCAGAGAAGGGAGAGTGCCAAAGGAAATTGTACTGGATACAGTAAAAACCAATACAGTTCAAAGTAAAAAAAAAAAAAACATTTCCAATTGTAATAAAAAATTTATTATAAACAAAACATAAATATCAATACAGACTGTTTTGAAATCTTTCATACCAAATAGGTATAGATATAGAGATTTTATCATTAAGATGATGACCTTTTATTCATTTTTTTTAAATGTATTTTTTTTTACATAACTGTGTGTTACATTATTATATTGTGTGTATTATACTGTGTGTAAACATTATTATATTCAAGAGGTCTATTAGACCCATGTACGCACATATTTTGGTACGTTACAGGCCTACAACATAAAAAAAATTCTATTAGAGTCTATGGTGCGCTTTGGTACAGAAATCTGGAACTCACCAGAGCGCTAGGGAGGTAAATTACATTTTCCCTAACCCTTCCTTCTATCCCTTCTTACCCTTCTTTTGGAGTGATTTACAAACCTGTTGAATTCAGATAAACTCCCCTAAATCCACCATCCATGGTCTGTTTGCAGTGGCATTTCCAGCACGGGGGTCCACTGATCCAGTAGGTCACTGCCAGTCCTCTTTCAGTCACAACTCTACAATATTCTAAGAGAAGGGGATGTGAATGTTAGGATTGGGGTCCTGCTATGTAATGTAGAGGCCAATACAAACAAATTAATTTAAGCAATGATGAGGACACCCAAAATACAATACTGCTCTGAAATGAAAAGAAATAAGAGAAGACTCTTGGACCTGGAATTTTTATATGATTTTGGCATTCGTTCTCGTTTCTCTAAATCAGAGTTCGAGGATGGAAGGAGGTTTGTCAGCTCAAATGGTGTGCTTTTGTGCAACCAGCAGCCTGGGGCATGTGCTTTGACTGTTCTTGACCAAGGCTGGGGTGTTCAGATTACATGACTGGCTGCACAAAATTACAAATCCATTTGCAGTTAAAACGGTTCCCATACATGTATTTCCAATGTGTATTCAGCTTCTTGCCTGGAGTGCAGCTTTAATGGACAGTAGCAAAGTTTCCTAAGCTGTGCTCTCAGCTGATTTCAATTAAATTTGACTACATAGCAGTGAAAAATAATGTAAATGCTACTTTGTCTGCTTCTTTCTGTCCCAGGGCCCAGAAACAGTCATTGAGCAATGTGAATGACACGTTTTACTAGATGGTAAAACACAATATGGGTTTAAGCAGTGTTTATACTCCAAAAGAAGTAAAGAAATCCGGACAACATAAAATTGAATGTCTTTTCAAAGCGAAGAGGGTAAGCCCAATTCCCATTTCATTTTGGATTTCCCAGCAGTGACCTCATCCTTGGTGAGCCATCATCTGACAAAAGACATAAGGAAATGTTGCATATTCCCATGCCCACACATACGCCAGTAATGACATCATGGTGACTAACAAAGACTTCAAGGAAGGAAGCTGCATTCATTGCCAACTTATTCTGTAAAACAAATGGCATTAAATTTCAAGTCTAGTGATTTTGATCAAAAGATCCTAATCTGTGGTTCTAGAACCATTATGTACACTTATGATACATTCAAAAGGTCTGCAAATAAAATACTGATTAAGTACACCTAGCATTTATGTTGAGAAGGAGTAATAAAAATACATTTCATTTCCACTTCCGCATCTGAAGTGCTGATAACAGAGGGGTCCCCATTCAAAGCATCGTCGGAACTGGATACTAGTGTTGAGCTTGAATATTCGAATTTCATCACTTTTATTTGTATTTGAGAAGACAGGTTATTGACCAGACCAGTGTAAGACAAAAATATAAGGTCACTTTTGGCATAATTAATATAAAATCCTGCAAAAGCTCCAAATAGATCAAGGATGGCTTTCAACAATTGTACCTGGACTTTAGGGCTTATAAGGGGACCAATTGTTGGCACAGTCTAAAATATTCCATAGCCATGAGGAATTTACTTTTGTTTCATATCCCTGACAAGCCAGGGACAAAATCTGCTTGCGGGGCTCAGATAAGTCTAGCTAATATTATTGCCAAGCGATTAGCAGAAATGTTCATATCCATGTTCAGCAAGGATATAGGATGAAAGGAGCCTGGGTAAAGGGGTAGTAGCCATACAAAGCATAGCATTAAGTCATATAATGTGGGGTGGTACACTCTTTTTTCTACAACATGGTGAAAAAAAGTTTTTTTACTGGGATACTAAGGGCTTCAAAAACTTTATAAAATAAGACAGTGAATTTATCAGGACATGGGGCCTTTAAATTGGAAGCCTTTTTAATGACCAATGCCAGGAATTCAGTGACCTTATAGGGTTGGCAGAGCAACTTTGCTGTAATAGTCATGCAATATATCTGCAATCTCATCAGGATTGGAGACCACACATCACTTGGTGATGTGAGTTGTAGGTTTACAGGTTGCCAGCAGTTTCACAGTTTGTTAAAGTAGACATGGGTGTCCTATTGGGTTATCCTTTAATCTGCTAAATGCTTGCCTCTTCCCTCCAGGCCCTCTTTAAGTTCAGAGAGCATGTGACTGTAAACAAAGCATGGTCAAATATAACCATCGCTCCTATATTAGAGTTAATAATTTTTGGTGACAGTATATCATTAATGAGGAATAAATCTATTCTAGAAAAGGTCAAATGCACCTGTAAGTGGAATATGTAATCACTATTCAAGGGTTGTAGGTGTCTCCAAACATCAACAAAAAATTGAATATAGGGTCGAGCAACCAACGACTCATCGGGAGGCCTACGTTTAAAATATGTGTCTTATATGTCCTGGAATATATTTGAAAATGCTGTTAGTACAGGTCCCATATTTATGTCTAGTCTGTCCTATCGTTGTGCTTTATGGTGTCCCCTGGGGTCCACCATCTCCAACAAATTACATTACATTGTATTTTCTTAATTTCTCACTTCAACGGTCTGAAGATATGCAAGAGACAATCTTGGTCACATTAATATCCAAAACACTATCGAACATAGGTTTCGGGCAGCCCCGCTCAATCCGACCTGGGGAGAGCGAACAGCCTGGTCCCAAGGATACCAATGCTTATAGATTAAGGTCGGGTTTAAAATTTGGGTCATATGGTCCCGTCTGACTGCCTCTGGGTTCCACCACTCACCCCTGGGAGTCCTCTGCACCGCGATTATGCCTCCTTCAACCCTCCCTTTGTCCATAGGGGGTTATCTGAAGGTGTCTCCCCCCGGGAGGAGTTTCAGATCAGTGGTGCACCTGTGAACCAATTAGTGGACCATTATAATACAGTCAAGCGTTTGAAGTGTTTGGTCCCGGACAAAGGATGCATTTTTTTAAGGGTAATCTGATTGTAAGTGGGGTAGCCAGTGTATTGGTTGGGTTGGGGGTTCAATTTGTCCCTTGCTTCAATGTGGTCTACAACCTTGTATCGTCCAAATCAACCACTCCACCCATCATATCGACTAGGTTAGTGGTGTGGTCTAATTTTTTTGATACGTCAATGGATCAGCTGTTATACCGTCTAGGTTCCGCTATCAGTACCCCCGACAGAGGGTCCCACATGATACCCACTGACCACTGTCTAGATTGTCGATGTCAGTTATGTGGCAAGTTGCTCAAATGTACATAATATGGTCAGTATAGCAGTCATTTACTCATCCCTGCCCCATAGTCCTAGTGGTCATGTAAAAGTAACGCAGGTTTACCTTAGCAGGTGAGGGTTAAGGCATCCCAGTCTAAGTCGCTGTCGCGTCAGTGTTGCTTTTATTCCACTGTCCTGTTAAATTGGGTTCACTGTTCAAGTCTAGATAGCTCCAGTCCTCCAAATTGTGGCGTCCGTTTGTGTGGGGTAGGGGACACACAGAGGCCAGGGAGACACAACAGGACTCCCAACCAGCAACGCCTGGTCCTAGCCAGGCGTCTCCTCCCCTATATAGGGAATCACCTCAGTCTAATTAGGAAGGAGTTCCTACCCCCCTCCCAGGGGGCGTGATACTACCTCTGCTTGGGCGGGGGGCGCCGTTTGACTCATCACTGAGACACACGCACCACGCCCTATGTCTCCTGTCATATATGACATCCCACAAGTGTCCAAGGAGTATCTGGCGGGTGCAGTTCGTCTGGCCACCTGTTGTGGGCGCTGAAACTCATTCCCAGTTCCTCATGCCCATGTCAGGGTCCCCCACAAGGGGGAACCTTTTTCCCCCCCCCCTGTCATGCTGGTGCCGTTCATGCGCAGTTTGGGTCCGCGCGGTTCCTCGCAGCGCCGTCACTCGCGGCGTTGTCCGCGCATGCCCGAATCCTTCGGCGGCGACCCGCGCATGCGCAGAACCCGCCGGCGCACGCGTATTCACCCTGGCAACCCTAACCTGGGCACAGGAAGCCAGACGCTCGTTCCCCAGACTCTTGGAGATTTCCAAGGGGTGTGAGGCCCCCACAACCCTTTGAACATCTGCCAGCTCTTTGTATCCCCTAACCCCCACACTACGACGCCAAGGAGACTGAAGCTATCCTAGAGCTGGAGATGTCCAAGGGTTGTGTGGGCCTGCACACCCCTTGGAACATCTCCATCGCGCGGACCGTAGCGCCTGTCTTCCCTGGCAGCGTTATGTTTGCCAGGGTGACTGCGCGTGCGCCGGCGCGAGTTCTGCGCATGCATGGTCCGCCGTCGACGGATCTTCGCATGCGCGTACCCCGCGAGTGAACTGCGCCTGCGCGACCGCTGCGAGCCCACTGGCATGCCAAAAAACTGACGGCAACAGCATGACGGGGGGGAGTCCCTGTGGGACCCCTGACCTGGCATGCAGGAACTGGGAATGGGTTCAGCGCCCCACTAGGTGGCGCCAGACACCTGGCCCTCGCACGAAGCATACCTCCCTTGGACACTTGTTGAACTGTCACTATATGACAGGAGACAATAAGGGAGTGGTGCTTGTTGTCTCAGTGATGAGTCACACGGCGCCCGCAGCAGGAGGTATATCTATCCGCCCCCTGGGAGGGGGGGGGGAAACCCTCCTAATTAGCACTGATGTGCTTCCCTATATAGGGGAGGAGACGCCTGGCTAGACCAGCGTGCTGGTGGGGATTCCTGTGTGTTCTCCCTGGCCCTCTGTGTATCCCCTACCATCCCTACCACCCCACACAACGACGCACAAGGAAGGACTGGAGCTATCCTAGACTTGAACAGGAAACCCAATTTTAACAGGACAGTTTGAATAAACAGCACACTGACCGGACAGCGACTTGATAATGGGATCCTTAAGCCTCACCTGTCTCAAGGTAACCTCGTTGCACTTTTACATGGACCACTATGGACTATTGTGGGGCAGGGGATGCTAAATGACTGTCTACTGTACCCATTGTAATCTGAGCAACTTGCACATACTTACACGACATCATAGACATTGGTCAAGTGGGGTATCATGGTGGGACCCTAATGTCGGTACTGACTAGCGGACCTAGACGGTATACCTGTCTGATCCATTGACTTATCAAAAAATAGACCACACCACTAACCTAGTCGATATGATGGGTGAGTGTTGAATTTGAACGATACAAGGTAACCAACCTTGACGCAAGGGAACAATTGTAACCACCAACCCCAACCAATACACTGGGCTACCCACCTTACATCATTCTACCCCCAAAAATGCATCCTTGTCCCGGACTAAATCCTTCAAACGCATGACTTATTATAATTGTCTAATGTCCACTAATTTGGGTTACCCAGGGGGCACCACTGCCCCTTAACTCCTCCCGTTGGGGAGACAACCCTCAGATAACCCCCTATGGACATTACGGGGAGTTTGAGGAGGCATAATCGAGGTGCATGACCGCCCATGTGTGAGTGTTAGAACCCCGAAGCCTTCAG
This sequence comes from Ptychadena robeensis, assembly GCA_036250615.1. NCBI lineage: Eukaryota > Metazoa > Chordata > Amphibia > Anura > Ptychadenidae > Ptychadena > Ptychadena robeensis. Next base: position 43,289,140 of record CM070039.1, read on the forward strand.
AAAGGGACCAATATGCCCCCCTTTTTAACCAGACCCCTTAATCTAGACAGCAATTGGATTCCTTGGACCATGCTGTTCGCTCTCCCCCCCCCATGGACGTGATTGACGGCTGACTTGTTCGTTAGTGTTTTCTTGATTTAATGTTGACAACCGATTTTTGTCTATGCATATCTTCAGACACGTTGAGTGAATAAATGTAATTTGTTTTTGGAAGATGATTGGGACCCCCAGGACACCCTTCCAAAAAGCACAACGATAGGACAGACTAGACATAAATATGGGACCTGTACTAACAGCATTTTCATATATATTCCAGGACACATATTTTAAACGTAGGCCTCCTGATGAGTAATTTTGAACTTTGATCTACCCCTGATGAAGCCCGCAATGGGCGAAACGCGTCGGGTACAACCCTTTGGTATTAATTCACCTTGGACTCAACATCGAAAGTCATTTTGGAGGCGCCAAGTTTTTACCCTTTTATTTATGAATTTATGTGGATTTGCAAGTAATGGGCTATTCCGCCCAGTGTATATATGTCTTAGTGCTTACCAATAAACTGTATCTGTATTTATTTTCATATCCGTGTTATTGATATTTTGTGCCGTGAAAATCTCAGGGACTAGCCACCCCAAAATATAGTGGTTCGAGGTTGCTCGACCCTATATTCAATTTTTTGTTTATGTTATTGGAGATGTTGGCACCCATTGTAATTTTCCCTCTGGTTCCATCATTACTAACGTCTCCAAACATCAGTTACTGTAGTAGCCTTAATAAATGAGTTAACTGAACATCTTAAACAGAGGGCAGAGCATTACACACTACGAGCCCTCAAGAGCTATCTTTCTCAGTAGTAGGGACTGTATTCAAGTCTACTCCAATCAGGATAGTCTGACCATGTGGTTGTTGAAGTATTAGGTCTCATGGGGAAGCACAGAAAGGAGTATTATTTACATTAGGTCCATAAGCATTGATAGTAATGAGATGTGTACCTCTGATCTTAAAATCCGCCAATAGTCATCTGCCTTCGGGTGTATCATTGATTGGCTCCTAAAAAAGTATAAAGCTAGCCATACACGTGTCGGATTCCATGGCCAATTGATCACTCACCCAATTGATTCCGGCGATCTCAGCGGGAATGGGAGCTGCAATCAATCATGTTGGTTCTCTGTCGGATCCAATTCTGAGCCCCCGATCAATTGGACGCGATCACTCGGACAAGGTGGTATGCAGCGATCGGATCCTCTTAATTGGCAGATTGATTGCAGCTCCCATTCCCGCTGAGATCGCCGGAATCAATTGGGTGAGTGATCATTTGGCCATGGAATCCGACACGTGTATGGCTAGCTTAAGAACCCCTGGTCTAGTCCTTGGCATTCCTGGATAATCATACTTAGATACATTTGAACCATATTGGTTGACTATCTATTGTAGATTTTGATTGCATTTGGTTCTCATCTCTAATATCTGACAGAGAGATCTAAAGGTGTATTGCCAGCCTTAGGTGGTCATATCTGTCTCTGAACATGGCGGAAGCTGACCTCAGAAAGATATTTAATGAAGTTGGTTGTATAAAAATTTTGATTCTTTTTGGCTATAGATCAGTTTACAGAATATCATGAATCTCATTATAGTTCGACAAGTGAAGATATCTGACACCTTCAGCTTTGCCAATTTTCCATCTTTTGCATTGAGTGGTCCTCCCCATGTTTTATACTAGTATCAAAATAGTATCTAGCCATTATGTTACCAGTTCTGCAATCAGTTCATATTCCTTAAAGCAGACTTATACTCACCTAACAAACTTCATATCCCACGTTGTCAAAAATCCCATTATTAGTGATGTCGCGAACTGTTCGCCCGCGAACTATCCGTGGCGAACATCGCATGTTCGCGTTCGCGCATTTTCGCGAACATATGGTGA
>CM070039.1:43302122-43319935 GCA_036250615.1 Ptychadena robeensis
TCGTTAGTCGTCCATCTGTCGGCCGAAAAAATCTTGACGTGTAAACCCACCTTAAGTGTTAACTTTTTTAAATAAATGGAGGGATTGTATGGACATGTATGGATAATTGGACTCACTAAACATGGCGTCACCAGGAGTGAGGAAAAGGGAATGCACCTCTGTGTACAATTTTAGATGTGTATTCCAAGCATATTTGAATTTGCACACTATACACCTTCAGGTACATTTTCTAAATCTGGAGTTACTTGGACTACCTTGCCACCATTAACATTTGTACTTTGGTGTGGTTGTGGCAACTATTTCAACTGCTTTAATGCATCACATACTGTAAATTTTCAGAAAATGTGACGGATTAAGATAATGAATGCTGTAAAAATTAGTTTTCAACCTTTTTTTTAGTAAAGACAGCCTTTATCACTCAGATCACATAAGATCACATTCTCTTTTACTGCTGGTATTGAAATTAGTGGAAAACTTGAGAAAATTGAGAATGCACATGCACAGTGTTTACATTATATACACAGAACAACTACTGGCTATGTGAAACTGGTCACAGCTCAGAATTGGAGACTCCACCAGCCACCTCAGTGTTGATTTATGGCTAGTGAAATGTTACAAAGGGCATCTAATCAACATAGCACATGGGGGATCTCTGTACTGATCAACAACTGATCCAAAGTGAAATATTGTGGGATATTATAATATTATTAAACTTGAAAAAACAATAAATATTGTTGATCATTTTTACCAAATAATTACTACATTTTAAAAGATGTTCTATAACTCATCCATTAACAAAAAGCAAGTTCCCACTGTTTCCTGGACCCCTCACCCTCTACTTAAGTTGAGCATCCTAAATCTTACTCTGGCATGGTTAAACTGCATGTTCAAGATAAAAAGATGTAAAATATAAATTCCTTAGACCTAACAGCAATTTCTTTTTACAGACAGAAGTCTGCATTTTGGGGTGACAGATTCAGACTTTAGATAAGCTTCATTTATTCAGAGAGTGTCTGATCTTTATGCCGGCATTCTTGAAAAACCGAAAACATTCATCACCGCGTATAGACAAATTTGAAGTATTTCTACTCCATGCGCATTAGGTCCATGATGACCTCTGATAAAGTAGCAATTTGACAGCATTCCTTTGTGTAGCTAACGGTCTAGTCAATAAAACATGCTTTCTTTTCACTCCCAATGATTCTTCACTAATTAGCATGTGTTGCATGAGGAGTTCTGTGTATTGAATAGAATCCACAGAGCAAGAAAGCAAAAAGCTGGTCTTGAGATCACAAAAGGAATTACTAGTGCCTCACTTAACACAAGAAAGTCCATTAGGAAATTAGTTTTAAAACTCACAACAGAGAGAGTTAATGTGTCTGTGCAATAATGAAATATTGCAAGCAATAAAAAAGCAATGTAACAAATGTATGTGCATCTTTTTAGGGTATGCTTTGCTTTTTTCTTTCCATGTTATCACATATCACAAGAATAGAAAAATAGATTTTTAAAATACCTTTACATTTTTACCTTTGTAAAAAATAGTTTATTCTGGTATAAAACTAACCAGAATTGGGTTAGAAAATATGAACATTCACATCTAATTTATTATATCTTAATAGTTACTTTATTTTGTGGCCGCATAGATGCATCCCAGGATAAGATGTACTTTTATATACAGCTGTGTGCAGGCAAGCTGGTTGTCAGAGGCTGCCTGTGGCTGAATCACACAGCAGAGACAACCCCTCTGCTATATGTGGTGTGGGGAAGTTGTCAAAGGCTGCCCGCTGCTGAAACACACAGAAGAGACAAACCCGCCGCTGTGTGTTCTAGTGGCTGACATACATGGTGGAGACAAACCCTCCTCTGTGTGTGCTGTGGTTAAGCTGTCAAAGGCTGCCCACTGCTGAAACACACAGCAGAGACAACTCCTCGACTGTGTGTGGCTTTTATCCTCCGCTGTGTCCCTGACACAAAGCCCCTGACAGCTTTCCTGCCTCCTGGATAGAATTGCCAGCTAGACTTATCAGCCTGCTCACCTGCAGGGGCCAAAACCTTAACTCCATAAGATGAACATAGATTTTCTCCCCAATTCAGGGAGATAAAAACGTGTCTTATGGAGCTTTTTTTTACTAGAGCAAAGATTTTTAGGGGAATGCAATCCCCCCCAAAATAGTTGCTGCTTTATGCTGATTGCATGTGCTGACTCCCCATATTCATATGAGTATCAAATACCAGAGATTTATAAATTAGGGGAATGTATATATTAATGAAGCATCAAAATCATCAGAAAAAAAAATATTGTCATCTGCAGTACCACTTCTTTGAAACATCATCATTCAATCCAGAAAACTGAGAAGTCTGTTGCTAGTGTACCAACACCTGGTCACAAACAATACTCATGTAGGCTATAGAACTGAGGGTGCAAGTGGTACTAAGGGGATCGAAGTTTGCCAAAAAGATAGGAGGATAGTTAGCCTGAACTATTGGTAGGATGGAGCCATCATATCAGGTTGTAACTTTTCCATCTGAATGTTGGAACAAAAATCAAGACTAGGCAATTTTTTTGAAACTTTCTATGATCTAATATTGGTGAGTCTTCTCAAACAGCTGCCTGTTCCTAGCACCTTCTGCTGTAGTCCATCTGGTTTAAGAATAAAGTAACTGGTATGGTAAATTTACTATTGCCTTTTTATTGACAGTTTAAACTAGTCTAGCTGTTCTCTGCTGACATCAATGCTTGCTTACCCAAAGAACTACTGTATATTTTCATCTATTTAGATCATTTGGTACCTATGTTTCTGGTCATAAGTTTGCATACACTTACTCAATGGATTTGAATCTCTTATTCGATGTTTTTTCTTAACATTTATATTTTCCACATGGCTGATTCATAATGAAGCAATTATCACATATAGAATTATGCAATATGTTTTATTTAGATTACATGTATATCGTTTAGATTCTGCAGAGTGATGACAAATGTTCATTCTGGCATTTACCATTAATGATGTGCCTTGCCCATTGTTAATTTGTTGATTTCATATTTCTTAATGTCTTTTAGACCATCTTTTGAGTTGTGCAGAGCCAGGTTTGGTATATAGTTGTACTGGTTCTCCATATTACAGCAAGCACCACTTGATTAAAAATAGAAAATATGGCTCATCATTATATAAAGGCAGACATATCCATACCCACAGGCCAACTGCAGCCCTTGTTCTCATCTTCAATGAACTGCAGCCTCAGTAAACCCATAGCCAGACAGCATCCACTGCTACAGTGGGCAGTATTTCCGGGTTCAACTGGCAGTGAAATTTACTGAAATTGGTAATCCCGAGCTGGACTATGAATATTCTAAACCAGGGGTGTTAAACTCAAATACTCAGTGGGCCAAAATAAAATACTTGGACAGCCTTGATATTTATTGAGAAAATATCTACAATTGTGTGAGTTTCTCCTTCTCATAAGATATAACGAGAAACACAGCAACTCTATGGAGGTTAGTGAGAAGTGATACTGGTCCATTAACAAACTGATTGCATGATTTATGAAGGTGAGGTATGTGTTTATTTAATTTAATTAGCAATCAATTTTGACAAAATTGTGTGCTTCAAACTTTATTATTGTCAGGATGTCAGGATAGGCATAAGGACCCTTTTACACTAGCTGTGTTGCATTGCATAACTCCCTGCAGCATGTATTTGATTATCACAGCATGAGCATTTCCCTTACACTAATATGGGAGGCAATAAGGCAGTACATTAAAGTAAAATGTTATTTTGTGTACCGGCAATGTTAAAGTTAGTGTTAACAAAAACTCATGCATTGTCTGTATGCAAGGCAGCTAGTGTGAAATGGCCCTTAATGCACTGTATAGCATGTTAATGCAGTTTGGACACCATTGTATTAAGACATGAAGGGCAGTTGCCTGAAAAGTTTGAGAAACTGGCTCTAAAAAGGAGTACTCCAGAACTGGAAGACCATGAATTACTTCTTCAGCATACATACATACGTCACAGAATTCAAGTAGAAGACACATTTTAACATGAATTGTTTAAATGAGATTGAAAAAAGAGGCCTTCATAGTAAAATTGATTCAACTAAGCCTTGCCTGAGGGGAAAACATGAAAAAAATTATGACTTGAGATAAAAAACACAGGAAATGAATGAACTCAATGAAAATCTAATGTGATAAGCATTTTGGTTTTACCATAAAGCATGGAAGAAGAAATGTGATGCTAAGGTGTTGCATTGCTGGTGTTACTATTGGGAATTTATCCAAAAAGTCAGGCAAACTAAAACCAAAATATGAGGAGGGGGGAGGGGGAACTAACCCTCAGGGGTGGCCAGCCTCGGCGGACTTTTGAGGTGAATTATATTCAAGAGGTTCCAGTCGGGAGATTGACAACAATTATGTTTTATTTATACAATTACACGATACAATGACATATGAGCATTACTGTCTCAGGATATCTCTATCCAACATTTAGGAAGGAACACATGTGTTTCATACAAAAAATAGCATTTAGGTTCTCCATACCATATGGTATAAAATTAAAATTTTACTCCATGATTCAGTAGTCCTGTTTTTAAAAAAAAATATTTTTAACCTCCCATGTGCTCCAACGCGTTTCGTCCCTTTAGTTTTGGGACTTCATCAGGGATCTTTGGAAGTTTATTTTCTGAAACTCATCAAGATGTTCACATATCAGTCATTTATCATATTTCATAATCGCATGGATGGTCCCTTACTTATTTTCTCTTTCTACCTTCTGTATTGTCATGAATTAGCATATATCTGAACACACACATTTCTTCCTTGCTGTCTTATTGTAATCCTATCTGTCTATTATATTTAATGTTGCCTATCTAGAGACCCACGACTATGCATGGTACCGCCCCGTATTGTATCTACAGTATATTTATAGGTTTACAGTTGTCAATCTCCAAATTTTCTTTTATAAGAATACATATTTGGTTAATTAATAAACTTTTGGCTTACCAGTATTGCTGCTTTAGTCCGGGTTGTGAGTGCGTAGGTAGGCGTCGGGTCGATATCCTCCCAGCATCCACCTCATGGCCTGCAGGACCACACCAGTGAGTCCAGCACCCGGTGTATGGTTTTTCCCAGGAGGGGCACTATCGTGAGGGTAATGGTAGTCGTATATGGTTTGTAACATGTCATAGTTAGTGTGTCCCGTCACCTTCTTAAAATTCACCCGTATAGATGGTGAGCCGTATGTGTGTATAGCCACATTAGACCTATGACCTTAGTTTGAATTAATATATTTGTGCCATTTAGGAATTATCGAACATGCATTTATCCTATTTTGTCACCCACCTCTTGAATGTATCCAGAGGCGATGTCTTGCAGTCCATTTAAGTCGAATATTGTCATACAGTCGAATGCCTCGTGCTGGAGAGGGTGGCATATAAGGTTTATTACATTCTCATATTACTATGGTCCATCCTAATCTTTTGTCTAGTGGCACTTACTTGGGTCGGTCCTGTTAGTTGTCTCAAGGTCTGTTCATCATCTGTTGGTCTGTGTCTCGTCCATAGGGCAGCTGCTGTCAGTCAGGTCCCTGGAGTTTATTTAAATAGAGATCATTTCCCGCCACGCTGACGGTCTGGTTGGTGACGCCCCCGGGCGCCAGACGATCCCGGTGCCTTGGGGGACGTCATCTACCAGCTGGCCGTCGCCTTTTGCGGGCATAATGCGCCTCACGCGTATATCATTTCCTGCCACGCTCGTTGCGCAGCAGGGGTGACGCGTCCGCCTCTATCCAATGGTAGGTCAGCAGCCACTATCTCCCTGCTGTCACGCCCCTTAATATGCAGAGTTGACCCTGTCCTTCCTCTCATCCCCCTCTGGTCCCGCACATTCCATTCCATGTGTAGTGGTGTTGGGTGTGTGAGGGTGTGCATGTGCTCAAACAGCTTTATCTATATGTATGTGCATAGTGGAGGGCTTCCTATCTAATTGGGCAAGTTTCTCGTGCAATGATCAGAGGGTGCTGTGAGGGAGGGGAATGTGCTAAAAAATTTGGTGTTGGCATGTGGGGAACGATGAAGTGACCTAGAAGATGTTGTGCATATGTGAGTGTGCATATGCATATGTGCATATGTGAGTATGCGAAAAAAATGTGAAGGGGGATTTTTAGGTAGTGATGCGACCTTAGTGGAGTGAGAAGGGGCTGGGCTGTCTTAATCTGTGTGATGGTGAGTGTATGGAGGGCAAAAAACTCAAAAGCAAAAAACTCAAAATAAGAATATATAAAGTGAGACGTGTGGTGTGTGTGTGGGTGGTGAGTGATGTCCAATATGAAGCTTCTGTGAAGGTGTAGTGAAAAACCGAAGAGGTGGAAACTATAGTTTGTTCATAAGATCCATCATATATTTTTAACAGGGCAATTTCTTGGCCTTCACAATTACCCAGCTTAACCCAATTGTACAGAGTAAAGGCAAAGCAGCCAATATATACTTAGCACCTCAACATCTACAAAAATGTGATTTGCATTAAGAATCTAAAATAAAATGTTCTAGTTTTCTCTAACATATTTTGTTAATAAATATATACAACACAAAAGGGCATTTTGTAAATTAACCGCCCTAGCGTTAGGGATGGCACCATCTCAACCAGCGCTGCTACTCTCAATATTGCACTGGACGAGATGCTGCCGCCCAGTGAAGATCAGGGCACCGACAGCGCATACTTACTGTTTTGCGCTGTATCGGTGTCCCCGATGTGACATGCTGGCTGCTGGATCCTCCGGCTCACCCCCCTCTGAGTGACGCGATGACGTCACATCAGAGAGGCGGCGGGAAATTTGAAAGTGAATAGCACAAAATCAGTTTTCTATGTAGAAAACTGCTTTCAATGTGCTTCTATGTAAGAAATCTCCCCAAAATAAAGTCTCTGGTGCCCCAGATGTGCCCATTTGCAGTAACCCTCTCTTCCCTGGTGTGCTTTTACCACATCCATTACACCAGGTTAGAGAGGGCTAACTGCAAATGGGCACATCTGGGGCACCAGAGACGTTATTTGGGCGAGATTTAGTACATAGCAGTATAGCTTTGTGCCCTGATTTTTGTGTTTTCTCATTAATATTATTATAAAATACATTTTTATTTTACATAATTGTTTGTTTCAAACATTAGTATATTCAGGATGTCTGTACAGACATATTTTGGGAAGTTACAGGCCTACAACATAAAGAAAAATTTACAATTGAAGTCTATGGTGCGCTTTTGGTATAGAAATCTGGACCTCAGCAGTGCGCTAGGGAGTAAAAATTTACCTTTAGATTTCATGGAAAAGTTATTTTTAATGGTACCACTTTAACTTGTCTTGTACCACTATAACTTATTGTGTATTGAGAGATGCATTTTTGATAAAAGGTACAAAGCAATAGTGGTGCAGCTAAAGCACACTTTCATCAACAGCACTGTCATTGACTCAAACTTTACAAAAATATGAAACAAAAGATCCACTGTAAAGTTTGCTACACTTCTTGGGATGTATAATTGAGCAGAAATTTATATTTTCCTTTTTTACTCTTTCAAACAGAATCTGATTAACACTGAGCAATATAAAAGCAACACTTGCCCATAGATCTTAAAGCCCATTGTTGTGCCATTCATGCACGACCATCACCTTATGTTGCAGCATGATAACACACGGCCCCATATTGCAAGGATCTGTACGCAATTCCTGGAAGCTGAAAACATCCCAGTTCTTGCATGGCCAGCATACTCACCAGACATGTCACCCATTGAGCATGTTTGGTATGCTCTGGATCGGCGTATATGACAGCATGTTCCAGTTCCTACCAATATTCAGCTAATTTGCACAGCTATTAAAGAGGAGGGGACCAACATTCTACAGGCCACAATCAATGACCTGATCAAGCCTATGTGATGGAGATGTGGTGCACTGTGTGAAGCAAATGGTGGCCACACCAGATATTGACTGGTTTCCTGATCAAACCCCCCCCCCCCCCCGTAAGGCACATTATAGAGTGGCCTTTTATTGTGGTCAGTCTTAAAGTAGCCATATTTTTTGATCATTCCTGGCAATTGAGGAATCGTCGATCAATTGTTTTGCAATCAATGGCACTCCACCCTAGGAATCCGATTTGGGGTCGATTTTAACAGGAGCTGATTGCCAAAAAGACTGATTCCTCAAAATCGAAAACCGGAAAAGCTGCTGCATAGGGAGCTATGGGTAAATCACACAGAAAGTGGTCGATTTTCTCCACCAATGTAATTCGATTGACAAACAATGTACCAAAAAAAAACACGACATGTCGGATCAAGGTTCGATCCGATCTTTGGTAGATTTCAATTTTTGGGGGTCGATCATTCAGGGTGGCCAGCACTTGATTAATCACCGATCGCTTGCCGTGAACGTGCGTGGTGAGCGATCGGGCAAAGATTTAGTGGAATTGACCTATTCGTGGCTACCTTAAGGCACACCTGTGCAGTTTTAACGTTATCTAATCAGCCTACAGACCTGGTCCTGGCAGCACAAGAATTATAGTCAGATGGCCACAGAAAAAAAAGCTAACAAGGGATATTTATACGAATCAGTGTATAGTGAGTGTGGAAAAAATCATTATTTTGTCTTAGACGGCTGTTCAAACTGTATGGAAAGAGGGAGGCAGATAGGTGTGTAGACACTTCAAAATAAAACATGTATATACATTGTTTACCTCTGATTACCATATAACTAATAGTGAATAACTATTTTTTTAAAATTTTATATCTTTATTACATGCATTCTATATAAAGTCCTACCAAGGGGGAACAAGTGGATTCTAAATAGTTATTATTTGGGATGAGAATGCATCTATTTGGGCAATCCTTAATCTCATTACACTAACTTTTTAATTTTGTCTTTTACTTTTTTTCAGAATTTAAAAAACAATACACAACAAAGCAAACAAATAATTTGATCCCAAAATATATTTTTATCATTACTATAAACAGAGTAAAATGCAAACCCTTTTTTTCAGTAAAACAACCAATTCTTCAAACTGATACTGGCTTTTGTTTTGCTACATATTTAGTTAACTAAATATAAAAAATATTTTCAAACAAAAGAAATTGCTTGAAACGTAGCTCCTCCAAAATTTTTTTACTATGTTGTAATCTAAAGTAATGCCAAATTTTAAGTAATCTACATTTTTTAAATATACTGGGCCCATACATGATATTGTACAAATTCAAGAGCTGAAAAGGTTAAACAAAGATTTTTCCGTTACTAGTTTAGACCTGCCGGGAGCAAGTTACCATGGTACAGATGCCAGGCTTTCCATAATTTGGATAAATGTAATTTAAGTTAAATAATGGGAAATGTTTCATATGCGAGCCTGATGTATGAAATCTGAAATCATATGACAGAATTATTAATTTTAAATACAGTATTTTATTGACGGTAGAGGTGAAGCAATAAATTATATTTTGCTTTAGGCTTTCCTGAAAATATTTCTCCATAATAACATACTCAAATTTAATTCCAAATCCAAATTTTAGAAGGCAGTTGTCATTATATTAGAAAGTTCTCTGCCTTCTGTTGGTACCCAGATTTGTAAATTAGGTCCTGCTCAGAAAGATCAGGGGCGTAATTGCTGTTTCTTCATGACACATTTCTCCTTATTTTACCACTTAATTTTTCTTCAATTTATTAAAGTTTGAGCTGGAACAGTGCAATGTCAAAATGGAAAATGGTTAATAGAAGATTGGTGAATGAAAGGCAGTAAACTAAAAAGAAAGGAAAATAATAGACAATGGCAACATTTTCAAGAGAAAATTTTACATATTCAGGAGAAAAACAGACAAAATTGGCAAAATGTGTATGCAAAATAGATTTCTCAAAGATATATTCACAATAGAAAATATGTGATAAAACACATGGAAGCTGGAAAATTGCCCAGTGCAGCTTTAGACATTTCTGTGATTCTATGTCTTACCCAGAAGAAAAAGCAGTCTACACAAATCACACCTGATACAAATTTTAAGGACATGTGTTTGGCATGTTTAGAGCGGTATCTCTACATTGGGGTTACCTAAAGTGGTCAAAACTTGCCCCCAAGGGTTGATTGGATTAGCCAAAGTTTGTGGTTCAACAGGTTGTCCATACATTTGGAATGGTTTTTAAGGTCAAGTAACCTTTTGAAGAGTCAACTTATGTATGTCTCTAAAGAATTTTTTTCAGCTTTTTTGTCACTGGTTTGCTTATCACAGTTTTTGTCATTTTTAGCAGCCTCCTGGACACAGGGTCCCATACTAACACATTTGAGACTACAGGAATTGTAATACCTTTACTCTTTCTTTACTCTTTATTTCAATTATATTTATTATTTTAATAAATGTATTGTCAACAAGTACACCGGAGCAGACTACTTACTTTCATGCACTACCAAGATTAACCTTGGACTCATCGGTTTAATGTTTTTTTATCTATATTTAGGTCCCTATACTGTGGCTATGCTGACCCCTTGAGTGCAAAGAAAACGTACGTTAGGGTTTTCTGGGAGCATGGGATGTTGTGTGGATACAGCTACTCTTGTTGTTCAGCCTGGCCGGTAGTGTTGTGAAGAAACTTTGTGAATTGATGTGATTTACAACTTATTAGACTTTTTTATGGACACTAAATATTTTTATAAATTCTATAAATACATTATTAAATTAATTATGATGGCCTCCAAAGTCCCTGTGTCCCCATGTTTCCCCCATGTTCCCTTGTTTTCTGCTCAGGCTGGGGCCTTAGTTAAGATAGAGGGAATTATGAACATTTCCAAATACCAGTCAATATTGGCACAAAACATTCAGGCTTCTGCTAGAAAGCTGAACATAAAGAGGAACATCATCTTTCAGCATGACAATGACCCATAGCATACATTCAAATCAACAAAGCAATGGCTTCAACAGAAGATTAAAGTTTTGGAATGGCCCAGCCAGAGCCCAGACCTGAATCTGATGGGGTGATCTGAAGAGGGTTGTGCACAGGAGATGCCCTCACAATCTGGCAGATTTGGAGTGTTTCTGCAAAGTAGAGTGTGCTGTAATAACATCAAAAGGTGCTTCAACAAAGTATTAGTTTAACTGTGTGCAATCTTATGGAACCATATAATTTTAGTTTGTTCTTCAATTGAGTGGTACAGTTTATAGGTCACATTAAAGGTGGAAAACTTTCTAAAATGAATCATCTTTGTCTCGTTTTTGTACAGCACAGGAACCTGCCATTTTGCAGACTTTTTATATCCACTGTATATGTATACAAGGACTAGGTGGACAGCAATTGAGGTGAGCTAATGGTTCTTTAGAAAGTATTTTCAGGCCCTTCTCTCCTATACAGAATATTGAAGGAATTTGGGGTAGTGAAATATTGGTTTATAACATGCATCAGACTGTTCTAATGACAGGCAGTTATACTATACTTTTATCCTTCTACATATCTTCTCTACTTATCTCAGACTTTTTATATATTTGTATTTAATTCACTCGCCTCAAAGCAGCGGAAGAAATAAGTATTTAGGCATGTCCAGATTTGATGTATTCATTTTTACATTCACATCTCCTACAATAAAGTAATTCACTCTTTTATGATAACTACATCCTGAATTGGTATTATTATCCCGCTTATTGACATCACCAATCACTTATTGGCATGGGCAGGACAAAATGCTCATAAGTTCATGAAAATAATGAAGGTTGGAGAGGAATGATGAAAATTGCTCTCAGATCATCAATTCAGTAGTTAGCTGCATAACTATTCCAATAACATTAAACATACACATAAGCATACATACAGGGGCAGCTTATACAAAATCCTGGCACTGTTGTAATTAACGATTTGAAACAGACGCTTCGTTTTCAAACAAATTTAACATTTCACTGCCTTTAGGGTTATTTGTGTGGGTAATTTCTTTTTTATGCTCCTTTTAGATTTTAGCTGTAATTTACTGAGGCTGAAACAATTGTGATTCTGGCAGGGAAGATTAGAAAGAATAGAGAACATTTATTGCCAGCCCTTAAACGGTGCGGTTTTATTTCCGTATGCTTGCAGATCTTTATTGGACTTGTTTTGTCAGTGCAGTTAAAGCTCGTGTGTTTTTTGTCTTGTATGTAAGTGGTAAATAATTCATATCTGCCATCTGCTGCTAATAATCCTTCTTCCTTTTTTCTTTGCTTGTCCTCTTCGACATCCTTCTGCTTTTAAGCTTATCTCTCTTATCAAAAAGCAAATAAGGCATCAAATTAACCGGTGGTTTGGGCTTGTCATTAAAAATCAGGGCTTGTAGCAACGGATGGTATACATCAGAATATACTTATCATTAAGAACAAAAAACAAATGATCACTTATTAATTTACGTATTAATTGCAATTTGAAAACTTTGCGTCAAGCTTTGTAAAATGTGTTCATACCAATATTTTGTAAAAGTTTTGCACTGTGTAATCATTTTGTTATACTATGTAACAGTTATATTTTTTAACACTTTTCTCCATAAACAGGGCTCTTCAATGTACATAGTTGATGACTATAACATTTGCCCTTTTCCCATTTGTTGCACACTATTCCAAGATAAGGTGGCATATCCTAATGACATTCAAAGACTTAATGACCTAAAGTCTGTTGGCATATTTCCTAAGGACATTCAAAGACCCAATGACCTGATGTCCTTTGCTTGAATATGGGTTTTAACATAGGCCCAACACATAGTGGAATCATTTTCATTTAAGGAGTTAAAATGTTTTATATCTATCAATTAAATAAATCCTACAATATAACCATATAAACTGATTCCCCATATCTGTTCCTGATATCCTTAATATTTAAAAAGCTTCCCACACATGTTTAGATTTTGACCAGATTTTTCGGCCGAACGACCGCATGTGATGACATCATCACTCGCGGTCAATCGGCTGAAAAATCGGGTCAAAAACATCCGGGCACCCTTTGTGTGTCAGCACTAATGTCCCCTTTGTGTTCTTGGCTCCGTCGGGTCCCAGCCAAAGGAATTTGCTTAGCGCAGGGGGTTACGGATCCGAAAACACAGAGAAGACTGCTAATCTCGTTCTGAAGAACAGAAGAACACTAGAAGAAGAACACAAGAACAGCCACTGGTGCAGACAGGCTGGTTCGGCTGTCTCCTCTGTGTTCTCGGCTCCGTCAGCCCCCCTGGGCTAAGTGCATTCTTTTGGCGAAGACCCTACTGGGACGAGAACACAAAGGAGACATTACAATGGACAGGGATGCTGGTTCCTATCTAAAGTAATTAAATCGATCTAAGAATTATGGAAATGTCCATAATGGCTTAGATCAATTTGGCCGATCTCGGGCTGAACTTAGCACTTTTAAGCACTTTTTAACAATATGGGGGGCTTTAACCATAGTTTTCTTTTTACTGGAAAAAGCTCTTTCTGCTGGATAGTTTGCTGGGATAAATCCGTGTACAGTGAAACGTCGGCAAATTTTTCAGAAAGTTCAGGTTAAGGAAGACCTAGAGGCCATCATAGCCGCATCTTTGATGTGATAATAATGTATACACGCCAGTATATCACTCGGCGCCTCCGCCACCAGGAAGGGTGGTCTAGGTAAGCGATGGGCCCTATCTATCACCAACTCCACAAATGGAACAGCGGGCAACAGTTCTTGTAAGAGCTCTTGCAGATAGGCATTGATTTGGGCCGGTAGAATCGAGGGGGCACTCCCCTGAACTTTATATTAGTGCGTCTGGAGCGATCCTCCAGGTCTCCCACCTTGGATTTTATCCACCTTATCTCACTGTCTCGATCATTATGGGCATCCACCAAAGTGTTATGCAGAATTCTCTCATCTTGTTCTCAACATGGGCGATCCAATCCCCATGATCTTTCACTCTGAGTTCCAGCTTAGTCACCACAGTATTGAAGTCGGTAAAGATAGATTTACGCAAGGACAGTAGCATTTCTTTCATAGTGAGCACAGAAACACTCTCCCCTGTTGCGGGAAAGTTCTCAATCCCAGGCCCCTGAAAAGGCCCAGGGCCATGCCGAGGTGGGGAGCTAGACCCAAGTGCAGTTGGGCCCTCATCCTCAGTGTCTGTTCTCAATTTTTGCTTGGCCAGGCTCGTATTCGTAGGGGTCGTCGGAGGAGAAGGCTCACCTTGTGATCCTGATCTCGGGAAGGTCCTGCTGGAATCGGGCTTGCTGGTTGTAGAGTGGGAACCCGGAGAGTGCTCGGCGGCCGCCATGCCGCCATCTTGGGAGCCGCGAGGCTCGCGGCAACATAAAAGTCCGTTAGTTTCTGGACAGTGCCCCGGGTCTTCCTCTTGTTGGGCATCTCGGCCGTGGTCAGGAGATATTCCGCCGTATTAGTAGCTCAAATAAAACCCCTCAGGGATGCTGAGAATCGTTGCTCTGGGCAGCGGAGCTCACTCTGAAAGCAGCCATGTCCGTTGGCAGTAGCCACGCCCCCTCTAGTTTTCTTTTTACTGATTGAATTTATATCAAGTGTTTACTGATTTACACACTCACATATTTCATCCCCACTACCTACGTCTCTACCCGGTCTCTCGTGAAATAGTTCTTTCATTGGCTGTATCTTTCTGCTCCTGATCCGGCCAGCAGAAGAAAAGTAACCTTCTTCCCACCGGTGAACAGGGCAGGTCGAACAACCGTACTGTTCGCCAGGGGAAGAAAAGCGAACATGTTATGTTTGCGGCCTAATTGTCCGCCTTGCAGACAGTTCGGCCATCACTATTTAACATATATCACCCAAAAGTAAAAAAGAATGCCTGCACTTACCACTACCTATAAACAGGCTTTCCAGTTGAGTAATCCCCTTGTCCTGAGAATACAACTGGTGCTTCTCTACCTTGATATGTATATATGTACATGTTCAAGATATGTACATGTTCAAGAACTCTTCAAGATGAGGCTATTTGAGTGGGACATTTGTGAGTTAGCGGTAGATTCCTTCCAACACCTTTAGTTTGATTAGGAAGTAGAGAGAAGGTCAGCTGATAATCCCATTCATTCTGGGGTATAAGGTCCACCTAAGGTCGGGGGTGTCAAACTCTGACCGGGGGACAATTGAAAAAGAAATGAATGGCAGAGATGTGTCTTTTATTTGATTTCACATATGTTATAGTTATGTTATAGTTATATATTATATTATATAACTATAGTTATAGTTATATATTATGCTTTTCTTGTTCCAGATTCTATGTCTTAAGCTAGCCATACACGTGTCGGATTCCATGTCCAATCGATTCATCATCCGATCGATTCCGGCGATTCTGCCGGGAATCGCAGGTGTGATCAATCGGCCAATTAAGAGTATCCATCGCTGCATACCACCTTGTCCAACGGATTCCGGCACGATTCCGGGACGATTCCGTGTCCGATTCCACCTCCGATTCCACCTCACAAATGGCAACTCCCCCTGATCTGTGCAGAATCGGATCAAAAAGACCAACATGTTGGTTCTCTGACGGATCCGATTCTGGGCCCCCGAACGATCGGACGTGATCGGACGGACAAGGTGGGCTGCACACGATTCCGGCACGATCGATTCACGTGCACGCGCCCGGAATCGATCGGCCCGGAATCCGGCCGGAATCCGACCCGTGTATGGGGGCCTTTAGAAAAACATAGGTTTGTTTCCATACAAAAAGGTTCATTGTTATATCTAATGAGAAGGAAAAACTGTAAAGACACATAGACATTTTAATTTCTTTATATGGTTTTAATTAAAAAAATAAGGAAATTACAAAAATACAGTTTCTGACACCTGAGGCATGTGGTATATTTTGTCTGTGGCAAGCCCAATCGAGAAAATATGTCAGATTTATGCCCCTTGACTAAAGATCGTTGTGTTTTTTTTACAAAATTTCAAATAGCTGACATTATCTCATGGTATCATCACCAGAATTGTTGCAGGAGCAGGCAGGGCTTGTGGGAAGACTACAAAAAAGAAAGTGTTGCTCTAGCACATGTAATTGTTGCATAAACAAACATAAAGTTCAAAGTAGAACATTAGTAGAACTCTTTTGGTAATGATACCTTGTTCAGGAGTTTAGCATTAACACACTAATAAACTGAAAGTTCATGACCATCTCCATATCCTTGACATAGAACCATAGAGTTGCAAAATAAGTCCTCAAAAAGATCATCCCATTATTAAAAAAAGGTCTTAGTTGTACAAGTAAAAAGGGAGATTTCAAATGGTGTGGCCAAAAAGTAAGATGCATGGATGAAACTAATTTCAGTCTGAGGGTCTGACATCTTGATATTGGATGCATCACCAAATGAATAATTGATCTCAGACAAACAACCAACACAGATTACTATTTTGCATACTCATTCCGGGTAAATGGCTTACTTGATAATAAAGCCACTGACAGGATTTAAACAAAGACCATTCCCTGATGTATTCAAAGGACCCAAAGAAAACTGCATTAATATAGGGAAAACGTAGTCCAGTCCGCATAGTCCTAAGCTTCCACAGAAGGACAGTGCTGGTCTCATTTAAAATTTATTTAAATAATCTCCCTTTTGTTGCATAAATTAATTCCAAATGCCATATATCTTCACTAAGCAATGGAAATGTATATGTTGTGAGAAAATGACATGGTATTAAGTCATGATGGTCCCTAAAGGATACCTCTACTATAACACCCTACTGGAGGCCACATATGGTCTACCTTATAAGCAGAAGTACTTTAAATAGCCTTCTGACTCTTCTCAACTAGTGTTGATTGCGAATAATCAAATCGTCAATTTTAATTTAGAATATCAGCACTTCGGGAATTTGCGAAGATCTTGAATATATCTACTATTGCTACTATATCTCTATATCACTATATCTACTTAATTGCGAATATTTGAGATTTTTACATCAGTAATGTTGATCCCAAAAATACAGAATATCTACACTTGTTATTGCGAAAATCTTTTTTGCAACAGAGGTAATAATGACTGGAGATCCCGAATCCTTGAATTTGTTGCGAATATTAGGCGAAAAATTTAAGATATTTTGCAAATGCGAATATTGCCTATGCTTCTCATCACTACTCTCAACATCACCTACAAATTATTAGATGCAGTAATCTATCACACTCAAGCAGGGCCGGGACAAGGTCCACCAACAACAGAGGCTGAGCTGTCCAAGTGCACTCCCCCCTGTCCGCATCCTCCATATACCATGATCTGGATGAATGAGAACCTTCCCAGACATGGAAGGGGTAGGGCTCCCCCTCAGGGACGGCTTCCCCTGATATGTATGCGGCCGGTCCCCATCCCGGTGCGATCTATCCCCCCCACCCCCCATGCCTCTGAAGGCGGGAGAGGGGAGAGGAGAGGAAGAGTCTGCTCTATATATCTAATATATATAGTGTCTATACCCTCCTCGCTGTCAGTCAAGAGCAATGTCTCTCTACAATTCCCCCACAATAACCGCACAGTGATGACACTTCCTATGTCAGGGCAAGGGGTTCCATTCATCCAGATCATGGTATATGGAGGATGATGGGGTGAGGACCAGACATGACTGGTTACGTGGGTGTAATATAAAATAATTATCTATTACCTATCTTGGATGCCAGTCACAAGCTCTAAGTCTCATATACACTTTCCCCCACAATCACCTCAAGATGACTTCATGTCAGGGAAGGTTCTCATCATCCGATCATTGGTATATGAAGGATGAGGACAGACATGACTGGGTTTATGGGTGGAATTATAAAAGATATTTATTACGTCATCTGCTGCCAGTCCCACGCAATGTATCCACTACACTCCCCCCACAATAACCTCAACAGATG
>CM070039.1:43329047-43345434 GCA_036250615.1 Ptychadena robeensis
GACTCTCCATGCTGGCTGGAAGTGGAACATGGAGGAACACCAGCCCTGGACGCCTGCTGAAGCAGAGTGCGAGGTAAGGAGACACCCTGGGCAGAGGGGTAACAGTAGCTAGATGTGAGTTAGGTTTATAAAAAAAACCTTAGTCCAAGCTACACTAACCGCTAAGGATGGTTAAATTCAGTAGAGCTTCTGGATTTCTTTGATTCAGCATTACTTCTATTAGATTGTAGAATAGTTAAAACATTGTAGAAGATATTATTTATTGCCATATACTTTTTCTGTTTTGGAGATTTTTCCTTTTTTATGTTGAGTTGCTGAAATGTCCTGGTTGCACCATGCCCATTATTTCTTTATTTTGCCATCATAAGGACAGGAAGTAAGGGGAAGTCTTTCCAAATGTTTGTTTTTCATACATTGACATACATTTTGATTGGATATAATGTGCACTTCTTAGCATGTGTCAACTTATGTTGGCCAACATGCCTTAAAATGGTGAATGGTGTGAACAAACAGGACCTAAAGCTTAAGACTTCTGCCGGACTCTGCTATTCTGAATGAATGTCACACCAGCAGACTCCAAACTATTAACTGTCAACACTAAATAGGACCCCCCATGACCTACATTAGGTAGGTAAATGTTGGGATAGGAGACATGGGCCAGCACAGAGAGTATATAGACACTCCAAGAAAAGAAAAGGGCTAATATGTGCAAATATGAAGCAAATTTGGTTTCACATGCACATTGCAAGGCTCACTAATAAACAATTGTTTAGGACTCCTTGTGTTACACCAGTACATACATTTTAAGAGATGGTTAACTCACTTCAACAGTATTTCTTAGACACTGCGTGTACATACACTGCTGGACTTACTGTAACTGAGATTTGTCCACAAGGTGTGTTAAGATTGTGAATGGCACCACATTGCATCAGTACACATTACCGAAGCACAATGGACCCTTAATGGAAGGAGTTATGTATCACATCACAACTGGAAAACAAGAAAATGTGAAACATCTCAAATTCAGCAGTATATAGACATTTCTATACACATTGTGTGCTCAGCAATGCTTTGTTCAATACAACATTATACATTTCACATCCGTTAGCAGATGTTTTACCATCTACCATATGACCTGTATTAGATGACAAAACATAAAATATTTATGTCAGGACCTAAGTGTTTCAATGCATTTCAAGGAGCTCAGCAAACTGTAAAATAATTCAAAAGAAAGATCTTGGAAGCATTGTTTTTATACTTGCCCATGGAACTAAGGGTAGGTTCTCACTGCGTGGAGGGCTCCGTCGGCACCCCCTGTGCTAAGCGCATTCCTTAACAGACACCCACCCACTGCAACGGCTGTCTCCACGGTGTGAAAGCGGTCTGCCTGTCGGAGGTTAATGTACTGCACTACGTTACCTTCGGCATCCCTGTCAAGAAATGCACTTAGCGCAGGGGGTGCCGACGGAGCTGATAATGCTTTGGAATCATACCCTAACATACCCAATAGAGATGGTCAAATGTTTTCAGATTTTGACTAGCTGACTTTGTGACTTCATTGCTAATTCTCCGAACATGCTATCATCAACAGAATTGCTAGAGAATAACATTGAGCTTTATGCAAAAACTACATGTGTTAGTATATTACTTAAAATTTCCAAAATTTCCTGACCTTCTCTATTACAATAGTTAATAATAATTATCTTTATTTTCTGAATCAAGGACTGGAAACACAAAGTGTTCTTTCTTCATCTTACAGCAGTCTACTGTATATGACTCCACCATGAATGAGAAAGTATATACCGAATCATGTGACTTGCCATAGTACCTAAAAGCACAATGAAAGTTCAGGACAAACACTGAATTCTTGAACTTCATGGTATATAGATGTCCAAATAAAAGTTTCACATTTACCCAAAAGGAGTAACAAAAAAGGTATCCAAGGTATAACAAGCTACTCTGCAAATGACCCCATTGTAAGGTCTTGTTCACAGTAATATCCAGATTAAGAAAAAGCATACCCAACATAGACCATATTCTAGTTTTTGGGCAATAACTGAATAGGTTGAACTACAAATATCTACAATATTTGAAAATATTTGAAAACAATTACACACCAGAATAGGTATGTAAAGGGCACTTTTCTCTGTCTAGGTTATTTGTTATTTTGATTTATTTCTACCATACTGCTTTTTGCGAAAATAGAGGACAAAATCACAGATGTTAGAATAGAAGGTGGAAATGTCACCAACAAGAGGCAAAAAGACTGTCTTTAGGACATTAACTCACTCTACAAGGTTTGCTGGTATGTAATTGCTCATATATTTTCTTTTATGGCTTTATTCATTTAAAACTGTATATATTACTAACAGCCAGTATGAGCATATTTGTTTAGTTTGGCATTTTAGCATAGACATTATGCCATATCCTTATCTTGAAACTTGTGAAAGGAATGATGTGGTAATGTATGTTATTATGCATAAACCAGCAAAGAAACATAAAACACTTTTAAAATGCTGTTTGAAAAACCGGCCACATGTTTTTTTTTCTTCTATTTTTAAACTGCATCTTTTCTTTTACGGCAGATAGAGCAATGTCAGTCATTCACACTCTTCTTTTGGAAATGGCTTCAGCTGTGCTATGTTTAAAGTGATGCCTATGTCAAAATACAACAACAAGATAGGATGCTGAGTTGAGTGACAGTTGATAAGTACAACAATACACCAAAGATGAAAAGGGTATCCATGTCACCACTAGAGACACATAATTATACTGTATACTGGTGTGGTATAGAGAATATGTGCAGTGGATATTCATGAAAAATTTGCTTTCTTGTAAAGAAGAAAATGCATTTCTGAAATAATGATATACTTACTATTTTATCCATTTTTGTGTAAGACCAGAGCAGACAGGGGTTGCTAGAAATTGTATTACCAATAAAGGGTGCTAAAAGTCATTTAGAGTATTTAACTCCAGCTTAAAGCCAACCATCAAAAAACACTTAATATCTAAAATAGTGGTCATGCACATGTATCTAAAACATGTGGTCATGCACATGTATCGGGTCTTGAATTTGAAGGACAAGGGTCCATTTCTTAAACAATGTGGTTCATATTGGCGGTAGTGGAGTTATAATGCTATAGCAGTTGGCACAGATCACGAAAGAGAGAAAAGGGGAAAATAAAATATGTTTAGGAGATATTTATTTCAAATGGGACAGGTTGAGAAGTAGTGATAGACAAACATCAGCCAAGGGTGTTCCGCAAATACCCACGGCTCACATGTTCACAGCAAACCCTTTTTTACTAATGGAAGGCAAAATTTTCAATCCTTCAGGTCATATTTGTAACCAGAAAGTGTGGGGTCCCTTCCTGGAGCATACCAAACCCCAGACACTCAATGAGCCCCCACCTGCACCCTATGTCAGCAGGGGTGCTGAAATGCTCTGAGGGGACACCACACATTTTTAAAAAGTACATTTAAATCCCATATTTATTTGGTTGTACTGCACATTCTGTGTGATGAGTAGTCATAGTTTGCCTCCTCATCGCATCGTATATAATGTATAAGAAGCAGATCGAACATGCAATATTTGCGGCGAACCAACCACCCGTTTAGCCATCATTAATGAGTAGGCCATGGAAACTAATTATGATGATGAGTCACTGTACTGAGTCTGGATGTTAGGAGTTGATCCCCTCCAGGGTGGTTGATGTTCTTAGGACACCTAGCACCTGACTATGCTAGAGTTTAATAAAAAGGCACTGTGGTGCCAGTCTGATGAGGCCTGAAATAATTTAAGGTGAAATTTGTTATTTATTGTAATGCATGCTATAAAATTATATGATCTAGCAATACCAGTGTAATTTATAGCATGGGCAGTTTGCCATATGCATGTGTTGTATCTTTGGAAGATATTTTTATGACTGTATGACATTGATTATATGTATACTTAAATAACTAACCTGTTCCCCTGAAAATAAGATCTACCCGGAAAATAAGGCCCAGTATCATTTTTTTTTGGTTTGGAGGATGCTCGAAATATAAGCCATACTCCAAAACAATTCCTATCTACAATTCTTAAAAATGATTAATGTAAATACGGTAATAGTCCCAACAAAAGTAAAATGAATTGGCAATTGAATGCAGGAGGAAAGAGACACAAATAAAAACAGACACCCCCAAAAGAATGGCACTCAGAAAACATGCTGTAGCGCCGAGGTATATGGAAGCAAATCAGCGTTATGATGAAATGAAATGTGATCACATGACTTGATTTGAATAAATATTGATTTTGGCAATGGAAAAATAAGACACCCTGAAAAATAAGCCTTAATACATTAATGAGAAAAGAAAAATATATTAAGACTACGAAAAACAAGTATGTTTGAAGATCTTTATTTGAAATGACCACCATTATTTTAAAAGCCCCTCTTCTATAGGAAGTGGTTACATTTCTTTCTCTCTTTCTTGAACCAATAAAAATTATTGAGAGTAAAATTGGAGCACAGATGTTAAAGCATTAATTTGTTGAGGGGCTGTAAAAAAGATGTCTAGAGGGCTCATGTAGCAGTTCATGTTCAGTCTTTATTGTCTACAGCATATTCAGTCTTCAAAACCCCTATAGCATGTCTTTGACATGTAGAAGTCACTGAATATTAAGTGTGGTGATGTCAGGGGCCAAATTTAAGGCCCACTATATGAAATGAGTTGACCACCACTTATCTAATCCCTGTGCATCCATGTTTTTGCACACTCCTTTTTCTCTACCATAAGCTGCGCATAGACATTTCATTTTTTATGCCAATTTCTCGGCAGATTGACCTCAGGTGATAACGTCATCATGCATGGGCCAAAAAAACGGCCACACAACCTTTGTGTGCCGGCATTCCCCATATAAAGTAATGAGATCAGCCAAGAAATTACAGACATGTCCCTTCTTTGGCCGATCAATTTATGGCCCGAATTAAGGTGGGTGTGTTAGATTTGTGGCCATTTTCATGGCAAATTGATCGCTGTGAGCGCGCACAGCAGTCGATCTGCGGCAAAATTGGGCACAAATCTAACCGTCTATGCCCAGCTATACTCATTCATGCCTCTTTTCTTAGGGCTCTGATACACCTTACAATCTTACCATACAATTTCTGTACAATCCACTTTTGTTCTGCCAAAACCATGTAATATGAGGATCTTTCTAAACCTTCCAATCACTATGTATTCTATCAGGGAAGACCCGGCACTACATAGTTGTTGGTAGATATCATGGAAAGTGTATGGAGTGATCTAAAGGTGTATGGGTTGCTTTACTCATTGACCCCCACCCCTCCTAAACACACTTGTGTACACAGGAATTTTCTCTTGTGCAATGGTTTATGTTTTTTCCCATTAAGTAAAACATGTCCATCATATTCTTGTATGTATATATTATGCTTTAGTTGTATGTTATTGTACATTTGTAACATGTCTTCTGTTTTACATATGTCAGACAGTGTCTTAAGTTGGGCATAGACGGGATTATTTCCCGTCGGCTGCCGAGCTGACCTAGCGACGTCATCACACACGGCCCCTAGTGCCGAGAATCGGCCGGGCACCCTTTGTGTTCCGGCCATTACTAATGGGATCCGATCTAAATTATCCGTCATATCGGATCACTCTGCTATTCCGACATGACGGAAGATTTTAGGTCATTATGGCCAGTTGGCTCACTCGATTCCCTGCCGACCTGATCCCGATCAAATGCGAGAACACGCATTGCATCCGATCGGCGGTCGGGTCGGGCAGGAATTGACCCGTCTATGCCCAGCTTTACCTACTTCTTACTTTTGTACAACCAGGGCTGTTATAGGCAGGACAGGAAAATGTTTCAGTACATACAATAGGGTTTTAGGAAACGATTTTAGATAGTACTCAACCAAATAAAAAAAAGGACCAAAAGCAAATAAAATAAGCATTTACCATGTATTATATTGTTAATAGAAGAACAAATGATAAAATAATATCACAGTGCCTTTGTTCTACCTTTTGTTCTATCACTAGAAAAGCTTACAGCAATTTTGGTGACTATAGCGTGGAACCTTTTATTTATACTGCTAGCCTTTTTGGCTGGCCACAACAATACAACTTCCTAATAATGTGTCCAGCTCTAACCTGTACAGATATAAATATATATATTTTTTTATGTATTTTACCTTAAGCTTAACTTTTTTGTTACAAATAGATTTTTTTAAGTTTCTTAGCAGGGCTCCTGTATGTCCAGATACAGTTGTTGCATCTTTGCGCGTTGTATCGATTAGGGTTTAACACTCATAATTCACTTGGCACTGAAACAATGTTGTCTTTATGATATGACTGCATGTGCTCTTAATGAAATAAGGTGAGTTACTATCATTTATATGAAGCATCTGTGCACATGCACCATAAAACACACAGGCCAAAGGTCACCCGCAGCCTCCAGAGTGCAGCCCCCGCAGGGAGCAGCCTAATTGGCTTGTATTGATCTACAAATTGGGGCCTTGTTTGATTAATGTTAGCTTGTAAGCTCAGCTAAGACCTCTATGCTGGGTCAAGGCTAGTTTAGGACTAGTGTTAGGTCCTTTTTAGGGCAGCTCGTGATTGCGGACAGCTTGTTAATGTCCTCCTAGGACATTGAGCTGAACTCACGCAGCTGTATGCATAGCGTTACTTCTAATGGTAACTTGATGGCCTGCTAATGCACAGAGAACAGAAGTTATCAGACTGACATGGGGAAGATTTATGTGAGATTTATTACTCGTGTAGCTAATTCTGCATGACCAGTGCATTATCCTTTCCAATATTTGCTCTGCACTTTCATTTCTGATATATGAGTGCTTGGTGCATACCCAAGATTCACAAAAGTTTACCAAAGCTCTCATGCCATTTAAATTGCAGCATTAGGTTTTGCTATAGTTTGACTGGAACACAGCTTGCACTGTAACAAAGATAGAGCACATAAGATAAAACATGATGTTGTTCTTGTCTCTTTAAAGAGTATGCATTACGTATTAATAGAGAGATGAAAGAGGAAGAAATAATATATGAATATTAAGAACAAAGGCCTTTGTTTGCTATTACACTTGCTATGCATCTACATATTTTTTTTTGTGCTTAGCTAGTGTTGAGGTGCCACTCATTGAAACAATAAGTCATTCCCTTTTCTGTAATATTGAACAGTCATGGGCAAATAACTAGAGGCTGATTTACTATGAGTTCAGAATGCTAACTCAACGTTGCCCCGGATCTGTAAAAAAATTTAATGGGAATCATTGTGAATGCCTCTATGCAGGGGCTTCCAATAATCAATGCCAAGCACGGCTTCTCTCTCTCTTTGTGGGGGTTGACTAACATGTAGTATTTTAAAGGCTACACGTAGTAGCTGCAATGCTTTTGTTGCTGCAGTCTAAATTAAAGGGAAAATTGTCACAGCTAGTAAATCATCATCAATGTAGCACCTTCAGCAGAGCAATCCAACATCCAACAGCAGTCTAAATAACTGTAATATTTAACGTTGACACTTTTTTATGATAAATGAATTAACTTTTAATGTGAATTCATCTTGTAAAAAAACAAAAGGAGAGGTATTGGAAAAGATTGAATAAATGGCATAGTAGGAATGAGACTCTAGGGCAGGGGTATGACAAAATTAAAAACTGACAAGGTCTAGGGCACACCTTGATATTTATTGGAAAAAATGTCTACAATTGAGGACGTTTTCCTTTTTTTATCATGAGATATAACAATGAACCATCTTATTTGGAAACAATTGCTCAACAATTAATCTGCAACTGGCAGAGTTTAAACTAGAACACACACACAACTAATGTTAAAAAAGACACTTCTGTATCATTCATTTCTTAAAAAAAAATTCTGAAGCAAACAATTGTAGTGTGTGTGTGAACAATATACTGCAGATATTGAGCCTCAGAAATCATCAAAGATGACCATGCTCACTAAGCCACCATATCTAGGAATATTAAAAATGGCTAATTGTTGCAACAACAACACCATTATTCTCAATATTCATGTTATCATGTCAGGTGTTAAGCAATAACAATCTAGGACTAATGGCTACCTTTAATAAGAACTACTGATATCGTAACAGTTGAACCACATCCAAGGTAACAAACTCACTAAGCTAGCAGGATGTTATGTGTTGGGATATTCTTCATAACCTGACCATAGACGTTCTGACTCCCGGCCATAGTTGCGGGCAATAGACTGGCATGCCTGCTCCCAACAAACATAATGGTCGGTAGCCCGCAACCACAGGGGAGCAAACCTTCAGGTTTCGGCCCAAAAAGCCGGTAGGTTGGATCACACGGCGATCCGCCCTGCTGGTTCTTTTTGTGGCCGATCCTGTTGTAGTCAGTTAATTTGGAGGGCAAGTCTCCTCCCCCTCCAAGTTAATTGGCTACAATCTGATGGGAACCCCTTGTGTTAGTGGAGCACACAGGATTCCTGTCAGTTCTGTAGCCGACTCCTCACAGTGTGGTGACATCACCAAGCTGTGATAAGTCTGCTACAAGCCAGCCATGGATCAAGGTGTCTATGATCGGCTTTAGGGCTACCTATCTACACAATACAATGTTTTCATTAAGTTTGATTACTAGATTTCAAGCATAGAAGTGTGAAAGACATAAAAAAAGCGCTCATGAGTAAAAGTAGAGGTTTATTAGAACAGATAATTGAACATGTTTTAACCTGGTTTCCCTGGCCACTTCCTTAAGGTTTTTGAGTCATAGTCCTAGGATGTGAGCAGACACATTGGCCCTAGAGACCCTAAAGGCCCCAAATACAAGGTGCGGAATTCGCTACTGTGATCACCGTGGCGAGCACGGACGATCGATTCCGGGGGGCTGCTTGGGCACGCGAATACTCGATAGTTGCCACGGAATCGCATGCAGCCCACCTTTGGTCAGCAAATTCTGATCAGGTTGCGCGAGTGTCGAGTGGTGGGCTCAGAAGTCGGATCAGGATCGGAGAACCCAGACATGTTGGTCTTTCTAATCTGATTCTGACCGGGATCAGGGGGAGGGGTGCCATTTGTGAGGTGGAATCTGGAGGCTGGTTTTGGTGGTCATGTATATGAGCAACGGACATCGGGGCCGGGGAGAATAGTCCTTGGCTAGGACAAATGCTCGCGTGGTATGCCGAGGATACGTTCTTAGATTGGAGACCGATTGATACAACACCGCGTATGCCAGTGGCTAGAATCGCGCCGAAGTCAAGGTTGGCTATGTGATTGAACGCCGAGTGGCCATGAATCTCGACACGTGTTATGGCTAGCTAAGAGATACATTGATTGAAGACATCAACAAATCACCAATCCCTGGAAGAAGTGATGTGGCAGCGGAATTGCTCTGAAAGGTTGGTAAGTTAAGCATAATAAAAGTGTAGGGGATTCCATGGCCCACGTTTGACACTCAGTCCTCGTTAGATTCTGGCGATTGATGGCCGGGAATTCGCTAGGGTGATCAATTCGGCCAATTAGTAGGTAGCCATCGGTCTGTGCATTTTAAGCCCGCCTATTTAATGCACAGAACTGTACTTTCTGGGTGTGGCGTTCCGTGTCAGATTGGACCACTCCACAACTGGCAGACTTCCCCCTGAATCGTTGCAGAAAGCTATTCAGAAAGGCAACCACATGTGTCTTGTTCTCTGTCGGATACGATTGCGGTGGGCACCGGATAACGATCGGACCTGTGACTTAGAGTTGGGGGTGGGCTGCATGCGATTCCGGCACGATCGTTTTGCGTGCACGCGCCCGGAATTGATCATGCCGGAATCCGGTGGAAATCCGACACGTGTATGGGGGCCTTTAAACTCTCTGTTAAAATAAACATACCTCTAGGACTCTTTCTCTAGGGTTTCTCTACTTGCTTATCTGACATTTTTCTCCTGACCATAGCTACCAAGCTGTATCTTCAATAAGTTTCACCTCAGCTTCTTAGCTTCAGAGAGCGACCACCACAGATCATTGAGTAAAGACAGTTAAAATTCCTCACATGTTCCTCTGAGGTGTTGTTATTAATGGTGTGGAGCTGTGAGGCTGGATGTTGTTATAAATTGTTTCCTCCTACTTAAGCTAGGTATACACAGCTCGATTTTAAATAGATTCGAGCACAATAGAGCGCACTGCACGGAGCTCGATTGTGCTTGAATCTCTTAAAAAATCAAGCCGTGTATGCCTTTGATCCGGCTTTTTAGAACAGTGAACCAACATGTTGGTAAACCTTATTTGATTTCTATTACTTAGGGTGGGGACCAAGGGCCTCCATCCAAAGTATCAGGTGACATCAATGATGCAGTAGTGCGTATGGGAATCTACTATAACAAAAGTACACAGTTGTATTGATATAGTACATGGTAGGGAGCACTGACTAGTGGTTGCAATATGGCAATAGAGTGTGTCCTGTTTTTATATTGATAGTACTGGTCCATTGGTACACAGTGAGGTTTGGGTAGACCAGTATAAGGTTACTGTCTCACCTAGTGTTGCTCCAATCAATGCAGAGCGATATTATCCTCTTGGCATGATCCCTGTAAGCAAATGCAAATACACAGAATGTACAGTAAGTGGCTTGAAGCACTGCCTCTTCCTTTCCCTGAATCTATTAATGAATACTTACCCTACAGGTAACCGAACCTTTGTGTTATCATATTGAAAAATAATGCCACCGACAGATACCCAAATATGAAGATCCATATACCGTATTTTCCGGCGTATTAGACGACTTTTAAACCCATGAAAATCTTCTCAAATGACGGGAGTCCTCTTATACGCCCGGTGTTTTTACTTCTCCGTCTGTGGCGTTATTGTGCTCAACCCACCATATGCAGGGCAGCAGATTGTGCCAGTCCATCGGCCACCGATGGAGAAGTCTTCCTATCAGAGATCCCCAGCTCCCCCTCATCTCCCTCCCTTTCTCTCTCCTCCAAGACAAAGCTGACTTGCTCACTAGAGGCTGTGGCCCCAGTGGCTGAAACTGGTATTGCAGTTTAAACACATAAAAAAAGTCACATGTATAAAAGTTACAATTTTAGATTTTTAAAAGTTACAATTTCAGTTTTTATTGTAAAATTTATGCCACTTGGATAAATACAGGGAAACATTAATAACTATGAAAGGTTGCAGTTAGGGGAGTGACATTGTGAATGTTAAAATACTGAAAATTTTTTAAGGTTGTTGGAGATCTAGGGGTTGAGGCATATGTAATGTCATGTGTCCACTGCTGTTTCCCTGATGTGCGCTGGCGCATTTGCCAGTGGATTTCCTGTGACTTGCAAGCAGTTTGCCCATGTCATAAGAATTTGACTTTAAATTACCATATTGAAATCTGATGTTTTTCTTTTTTTATTTGGAGTGCGTTGGAAAAGGGTGAGTCTTGTATGGCGAGTATACCCCAAACTCTATATTTTACTGGAAATGTTGGGGGTCGTCTTATACACCCAGTTGTCTTATACGGCGAAAAAATATACGGTAGTTAAAGCTTTAAAAATAATGAACATGTATCACTTTAAACTCTTACTGCTTCAGTTCATTTATATTGGTACTTTAAATACAACAACAAGCTGATAGATTTACTGACCTAAAAAATAACACATGCAAACAGAAGAAAGCAGTTTTTAATTAGCAACTTTGTTTTCCTCGGGGAGAGACAAAATGATTATTAATCAGTATTTAGAGAGGAGCTTGCTTTATCTCCATGTAGCTATTTCTTAATCCTCCAAACAGAATGTCATTAATGTGAAACCGCTTATTGTGCTGTAGCAGCGTGACTAGGACCCCCTGTACGCTCCTTGCATCTTGTTTGTACATTGGCCTGTGTTGCATGAACATGTTTTTTACAAACATTTCATAGGATCCATATCTTCATGGAGAGGTTTACTCCACAACACTTTCCTCTGGGACCCTGACAGACTTAGGACTCATAATTGCATCATATATTTGGCAGTTTGGGGATTCTTTCATCATCAGCTAATTTTGCTGCTCAAACGACGTGTATTTTTGTGTTCTGTTTAAAGGAGACACAGAAAGCACAATGACAATTTTGTTTCTTCTTAAAGCCTTTCTAATACTTGTGTAACCAGAGGGATAATGTACAAGGCACTCAAAAATAATTTTATGCATGAGATGATACCAAGGCAGCAGCTTGTATACACAATTTTTGAATTTTTTTTTCTATGTGGGTTTAATTATTGTGATGAACAATTTTGAACAAACAGCTCAATTTACCCAATTTCACTGACAGAGATAAGGGAAGAGAAAGCTAAAGTGTAATTCTTTAGTATTGGTTCGCCCCCATCATTTTTCATAACATACATTTTTTAGTCCAAGTAAAATCATCACTTTGTATCATGGTTAGTGGGAGGGACCAACTGGGTGCTGTATAAACTTCCTAGGAAGCTATAGTAATGCCCACATGTAATGCTGACCCTCCATGATTTAAAAGACTGGAAAACAATGAATGAAATGGGCTGGTCAGGGACAGTTTAGGTTGGCAATAAGCTAGATGATGCTAGATGTCCATTAGCCAAAAATATAAGGACTCCCTAAATGACTTATTTTGGCTTCTAATACTGAATGTGAGTGCCGACTGTGTGCAGTGACATGAGATTAATAGTAGAGAGTATTATAGTAGAACTGTGCAAGAGAGTAAGGCTGGATTTCAACTTTGAACTAACTTTGAAAATCTGGGGGAAAATTTCTTAAAACCAATAGAGATAAAATTAGCTTTTTTTTTAGCTTAGTACTGTGTAGACCAGGGGTGGGCACAAGGAGTTATTAAATCTCATAGAGGGCTGGACCAAGAGCATATGGATGGTGTATTTGTGACAACTAATGAAAACTAAATGTAAACAACGTAGCATAAAAGGTTTGGCAGGCTGGAAAGGGTCAGATGATGATGTATAGTCATTTCTGATCTGCTACTCACCTGGTTGTCTCTGAAATCAGCATAAAATCAAATCAAGAAGAGCAGATAAAGTTAAGCTAGCCACACATGGTTCAATTGACATCAAATCGATCATCAATTCGTCGAAGTTTTCGATCATTGAAACGTATGTCGATTGTAATTGAATCGAAGTCCACACCACTTGAGTATGCTCAAAGCCC
This sequence comes from Ptychadena robeensis, assembly GCA_036250615.1. Taxonomy (NCBI): domain Eukaryota; kingdom Metazoa; phylum Chordata; class Amphibia; order Anura; family Ptychadenidae; genus Ptychadena; species Ptychadena robeensis. The sequence continues at coordinate 43,342,180 of CM070039.1, forward strand.
GCCTTCGATTGAATTTAATCGTTTTTAAACGTAAGTAGTCAAAAAGCGATTGTCACAGTGATTCAAAAAGTGCCCATTATAATCGTGGACAAAGACACTGGGGGGGGGGGGGGGGGGGGGGGCACACATTACATAGGAGATGAATTCACAGAGATCGCCATTTGCATGTTGTGTGTCAGTCGGCCATTATCAAATGCATGCTTGTGTGTCAGTCGCCATTACAACTGCTTTTGTGTTCAGTGAACAGACCCACAAGCCATACAATGCATGGCTTGCATGGTTTAAATGATGTATTGCATTTCCCTCCTCCCAGAAGTTACACTATGCTCATTGATTGAATCGAATCAATTGGACGGGTCAAACAACAGTACAAAAATGAGACACAATGTGGGGACAATCAATCAAAATTTTCCAACTGGTCCGATCAAATTTCTATCGAGCAAAATGACAATTAATCGAATTTCACGACCGGGACCATGGTGGACCTGCTTCAATGTTTCAATCGACCGGATAAAAAATCGATCGAATTACATTGATTGTACAGTCAATTGAACCATGTGTGGCTAGCTTAAGTAGACTGTTGTTAAATGTATTCAAAACATATGGGTCCATTGAGATGTTCTGTAATGATGCAAAAGTTAAAAGAGAATTCAACTTTTTTCAAACTCATTCAAACAATTTGCAATGTGGTGGTTACATTTAGCAAAACCAAACAACTTTACCTATATATGTAGAATAGCATAGAAAGCAACAAGCTAGATGATGTTAGATGTCCATTAGCCAACATATTAAGTACGTTCTATGTCTTCTTTTGGATTCTAATACCTAATGTAAGAAGCTTACTGTGTGCCATGGAATGAGTGTTAGCGGTTTTAGTACAAGTGTGCTAGATTTAGGGTTTAGTTGGGCATACACATTTTCCTATTCGATCACGTAAAAAGAACCATTGTTTGAAAAACTATGCCCTATGCACATGCTCCATAGTACCATTCGACATAAATCCATCCAAATACCAAGAAAACCCATCAGATACTTGAACGATTGACCGAAAGGCTGTCGTTCAAATTTGAAAATGTACTCATAAATTAAAAAAAGAGATTCAGCGCATTCAGTAATAGAACTAGCTATAAGAAATAACAGCTTTAAAGTGGAACTACGTCCTCCGCATCTGCCTATTGGCATCAGAGGTAAAAAATAAACAACATTTACCTGGTTTAAAATTGCAAAAATCCAGCGGGCTCAGGGGGCATGGGAACTTGGTATAGCAATGATGTCCACTCTCCCAAGCCCCCTTGCGCCGGCAGCCAGCCACATCCCAATCCAGTGACGCTGATGGGGTGGATCGTTACTGCATATAGATCCGGATTGGTGGAGGGAGCAAGACCGGAAGAGTCTCGCTCCTCCATCTTGAGTTATGTGTTTAAGTATTTTTTTCTTTTCTTTTTGTTTATATTATTTTTACAGTTTACTTCCACTTTAGGTACTGTACAGACTCTCTATATGTGTTTACTACTCACCTAGCTTTGTCAAGAACTAGTAAAAAATCAAATCAAGAAGAGCAGATAAAGTCAATGGACCATTGTTAAAGGTCTTCAACTCATAGGGGTCCATTGAGATGTTACACAAAGTTGTTTGAAAATAAGAAACTAGAGCTACCTTGGTATTTTGTGTTGTTGATTGTTGAAATTTGGCACAACACAACAGGTCTGCTATTGTCTAGAATAAAAAACTCTATCAGGTTGCAATTTGCAATAGAACAAGATCATTTTCATAAATATGTTTTCAGCTGTTTTATTTCATATAATTTTAGTGAATCTCTGGTCCTTGGTTTTTCTTTCTGAAGCGTAGCTGAAATGATTTTTTCATGGGATTCACTCACCTTCAATAATTAAAGAGCAATAGTAGGTGACATGCACCCTTACTCAGCTGCCACTGACTAGGCTATACAAAGCACATGTTCCCTGCTTTGTCGTTCATCTGCATAATGTAGTAATTAAGCACAGTTCCTTGCCCACACACATGGCTGAACAGCTGCATGGCTGAAATAATAGTGGGTACAGAGCGATGGCAATGTAATATCTGATTGGGAAAGACGATATGTCCTTTCAAGAATAAAACTGAGTAAAAAAAATATTATATATTTTTTTTTTCACAAGGCCATATTACCCTTTTACTATACAGACACATTCTCCTTTCTGGAAAGTCTTGCAATAGTTCAACCCCAACAAATATAAGAGTTGCTGCAATTTCCTTTTTTTTTTATCCTGCTGGCGAGCGTTGGTGACAATGTTTCTTATGCGCTGAGAATGGCACTGCAAGAATAAGCATTTTGTTAATGTGAGCTAATACATGTGGAAAGGAACACTTTTAATTGTGTAGGAAAAACTTTAGGAAAAATGATAAGAATAGAAGCAAGCAGAATTTGTTGCCTAACAGCGGTAAAGTAATTGTGTTTTTTTTAAATTAGCAAGCAATGCTGATTTCTCCATTTTATCGAGGATTCTAAATTAACTCTGTGAGCGCTGCATAAAGCCTTACATATTTCCACTATTTACCTATATTGCATCACAAGAAAGGTTTATTGGATGGAGAGACTAGAAGTCCCAGTCTAACCATCCATCAGGTTTTTTCTTTACCGAAGCAAAGACAAGGGGACTTTCTCGAGGCCACACTACTTTAAATACATTACCCCAAGTGGTGATTTTAAATGATAATTTACCAGTTAAAACGATCAAAACATGGTCAAGTAACAGAATTTTAAATAAAATAAACGAGGAAAGAGGGGCCCCTGTGTGGTAGATTATCCTTTGTAGGTTAATTTACTCCACGTCACTTTTCAAACTGTAAAACCCATGCGGTAGTTTACCTACTTTACTGCTCTTGTGGATCATTCTACGTGGGGAAGACCAAGAGAATGCTGTGGCAACGCATGTACCAACATGTTCGCACTGGAACAGTCGGCGACATATCGACACCCATTGGCCGACATCTAGCCTTGGAACATAAATACAAAATTGATTGCCTATCGATTCTATTACTGGACCGTGTGCACTCCCACACCCGGGGCGGCAACATAAACCAACTATTGTTACAGAAAGAAACTCGCTGGATACATCGTCTCAATGCTAACAAACGACCAGGACTTAAAGCGGAAGTAAACTCAAAAAAAAAATCCCTCACATGACTGTGAGAGTATTGACCTGTTCGCGACACTTAACAATATTATTTTTAACCACTTATCCTAAAAATAATTCA
>CM070039.1:43350090-43380809 GCA_036250615.1 Ptychadena robeensis
ATATATTTTTACCATCAGCAGACTGGACAACCCCCTGACGGCATACTTGGTATTCCTAAATACCCCCCGTTCCTGGACTAAGGGTTAGGTCCCCACTGGACGATTACCAGCCACCTCGGCCCACCTGGCCTGTGAGTACCACACCCACAATTGTTACATTCGGCCATAAACCTGACCACCCTCCATCTCACACATCTAACTTTTAACAGATGCTGACCTCAAGTTGAATTGTTCCCCAAAAATACCCCTGATGAAGTTTCTCGGAGACGAAACTCGCGTCGGGTTGGGAATATCACCACTCCATATTACTCTGTTGAACTGTATTTAACACATATCAATTTCAATGCATGTACAATTTCAACCAATGGTGTGCTGATTGATGCTGTTGTTTTTATTTTTATCGTCATTAAACCTTTATGTATGACTATACCTCACTAACTGATTTCACCTCCTGAGCCCCCAGCCCCTGCTTACCCAGGGGGAATTTTCTGGTATATGGGCTGATGAGACCTACTCATCATCCAATACTAAGCTGCTTTGTACTATGTATTTTGGGATGCTGGCTCAATGCTCATAGAATAGTTGTTTTTTGGTTCCTTTGTAGGTGCACAGATCAAGTTTAGTGAGTGAACAAAGGTTGTGAAGTTGAGCGCATCCCCCCCGGCGTCCTCCGGTGCACTTCATAAATGGACTTTATTAATCTTGTTTTGTTCGTTTTTACCTGGTAAATTATCATTTAAAATCCCCACTTGGGGTAATGTATTTAAAGTAGGGTGGCCTCGAGAAAGTCCCCTTGTCTTTGCTTCGGTAAAAAAAAACCTGATGGATGGATAGACTGGGACTTCTAGTCTCTCCATTCATTAAACCTTTTTGTGATATTGTATTTGGGATGTTGGCCATACACCCATCTGGGTATTGTGGTAATCTTGTTATGGAAATTACCTATATTGCAATTAATGTTTGAACTGCCAAAGTTCCTCAAAGTGATCTATTTCTGGGCAGTCACTACTCTGCTCACAAAAGGTAAACTATCTCTGTGCTTAAGGATAATTTAATGCAGGGGGTGTTCAACCCAGGTAATCTGAGGTGGAGCATGTGTGTTGTATTTCTTCACACATACTTGCCATTGTTATTGTAAAGCATTACCCATTTACTACCATAACACTGATAAAGGCTGCCAATGGGAATGCTGGGACTAGTTTTCCTACCCACAGAAGTCCTGATCATTTGCCAAATCTCTGGTATATGGAAAATTATTCAGAAGATTCCCTAACACTGCTCACCTTAATGCATCATCCTGATAGTAGGGAAAATCTGCATGTTGAACCAGCCAAAACAGACAGGCACAACACATGCAGGCACCTTGATACTGGACCATTCATTGGGGGGGGGGGGGAGTTGGGGGGAGACAATCCAAAGACTGAGCTGCAGCTGTCATACTGACATTGCAGTTGTGATTCTTGAGGAAGTCCTCTGACTGAACATGAGTCCTTTAACCATGTATACTATTATGATTAGTTTTTACTTGAAGCAAAAATGGAGGAATAAAAAAAATTGTAATTAGAAAACAAACAGAAAACAAATAGAAAAGGCATCTCAGCAATAATCACTGCCTCTTGTGCTGCCCCCCATAGACTCCAATTCTAGCTTTAGTCTTGTACAGGTTGAATGATGGTGGGCAGCTTTGCAACTCCTGAACACTGAAGACAATGGAGGAGGAAAAGCTCATGTTAAGTGACCTTGTAAAAAATACTTTGAAGAAAATGATGTCTAGATTAAATAATTTTTTTATTCCTTTCTTCCTACTTTTTCTTCTCCTGAATGTTACACTTAATTATCCTTTCAATGTTCGTACATTTTTGATAACTGTATTAAGGGCTGTTCAATGCCTAACTCAGGTTCATACGCCCTGAGCTTTCCTCATTTTTTCTGCTATTTTATTTCTCAGTTAAGTTCCATCTTGTGATTATATAATTTGATAAAACTGTCGTAACTTGATGTTGCATTTGCTGGTTAATATAACAAAAGATATCTTATGTATATTTAATGTTGTACTTTCTTCAATAAAATAAAAAAAGCACCCAAAATATTATAAGGTGTATCCATATAGTTAAGATGACAAGTGTATCCTATCCTAGCATAGCTAACAAGTAAGTGTAAGTAGGATCAAGACCCATATTACAGTCTGCACTGGTGCTCAGATTGACCTCAATGAAGTACCAGTTGATTCAGCACCTTCCATTGTTTGATGCAGGCTTTGAGCTTCAATTACTTTAACTAGGCCAAGATAATTCCAGGGAACAGTCAAAGACATATAGTCTGCAATGTGGCACCATCCGCTAAGACTTTTATAGCTATGTTCATGATATTTGTTACTGATGGAGGTCTTGTGTGTCATGGTAATGACCCTTTCCTTTGGCTGTGGAGACCATGTCACAGCCAAGTCCCATTCCCACTTGGAAATAAAAGAAGGTTTTCTGTGGTGATCTTTCCTAGTAATACGTTATGAGCTATTGAAATGGCCATAGACGGTAAAATTTGTGCCCAATTTCACCGCAGATCGACTACGGTGCGTGATCGGGGCAATCAGTCTGCCGCAAAATGGGCCACAAATCATGTGTGTAATTTTTAGATGGATCTCGCTACTTTGGACCTGGCTGTAATCGACCTGGCAGTGAGATGTCTATGGCTGGCTTTAGAGATATAAATGTGTTTCATAGGGGGTCAGATCTTTTACAAAACAGCCCAGGTGTGAATCTAAGATTTTCTCATATAAGAATCAGTGGGGGTGGTTAAGCCAGCCACAGATGTCTCGATGCCAAATCAATTTCTCAGCAGATTGACCGGGCGTGATGATGTAATCTCGCACACAGATTGATGGCCGCAAGCGTACACAGCGACCGACCTGTGGCAAAATCGGCAGCAAAATTAACTGTCTATGGCCTCTAACTGTCTAAGAAGTGAGTATAACCTGACTGCACATTTTATGCTCCTATTAGGGGATACCATTTGGTCAAGCCTTATTCCCATCCTCTTCCCAGGGAGCTAATGCCAGCAGGAAAGGTACTAAGAATCATTCTACCTGCACCCAGGGATTCAGGTCCCCATGAATTAGTTCAAGGGTATGGCAGCAAGGTAGAGAAAAGGATCAGGATAACCCAATCCCCTCGGTTCTTGGGCAGTCTGAGAATTTCGGTTTTCCTCATAAGGATCCATCACCCCACAGGATCTGGCTAAATAGGGATTGCATTTGGTGAAGAAGGTAACAGGTAGAAAAACAAGAGGGGCCTGTAGGAAGTATAACAACCAGGGCATTAACATCAGTCTTTTAAAGGAGGAAGTATTTGTTCTCCTAAGCCAAAATCTGCATGGACATTTTTTAAACCACACCACCATCTCATCGTCTCATGACAAATATGTTGACACCTAATATACATAAATGCAATAAAGTAATTTTTTGTAAACTTTTGTAAGGTCTATAATAATCTATATTCACAGGGAAATGCCTACTCAAATACATGTGTATGAATTCAAATTGCATATAGATAATGTTACATGTTGAAGACATTACTAATTTATGAAAGTTCGACTGTGTGATTAACTTGATATAAAGATCAATTGTACCTCCTTGTTCTGAAATAAACCTGAGCTTTTCCAATACACACGTATTTCCCATTCGAAGCAGAGTTTTTGAAGTGTGTAGCTTGCATATTGGATTTGAGAATAGTAGAGCATAACAAGTGCTCTGCATTTCAAAAAGGACATTTTACTTCACGGAACAGTTTATTTGATTCACACTGTTGATAAGCCACTTTTTAAGCAGGCTGTTCTGTTTTATTGTATGGTACATAATCCTTTACAAGGGTTTTACATTATTACATATCTTTTATAGTGTAGGAAATGATCCTTAAATGCATAGGTTTTGCAATAATGAACATCTAGTTTATTTCCCATTGAAATAATCAGAATGTTCCATTTCTAACAGAAAGTAACATAAAGTACAATGACAGACATGATATAGAAAGTTTTGGGATGAACATATCCTAGAAGGTAAAGGCAGATATATCTAAAACATTAATAGATGGTATTGTGCAGGATCAAATACATTTTAAACTGTAAGTAGCCCCCCCCCCTACCATTCCAAACCAACTTATTCTAATCTGGAATTATAGTGTTTGTTATAACTGACTTATCATTCACTGTAACCTGTAGGTCCAAGCTGGGCTGCTCTCTTACTCAGGAAAATTAGCTTTCAGACAAAGCGAAGGTTGGTTTTTCAGGAGGGAGAATCCGGTAGCCAGCAAAATTGAGCTGGTGCTACATCCAGTGGGTGAAACATGATACCACTAGCGGCGTTTACATCACAATGGGGCTGGAGGGAAACCCAACAGATGGGCCCACACACTCCTTACCAAGACTTACATCAAAAGGGCATTGGGATAGGGTTACCAAGGAGGCTGGGCTGAGGGAGGCAGGAGGCACATCAACATGGCCCCTATGGGTTGAAAAAGAGCCTCTGCTCAAAACATGTCCCATTGTGCCTGTTGAGTCCTCCAGCATCTGTAAGTAGGAAGTGATCTCACCCCTAACCAGGAAGTGAAGTCATCCTGGCCCTAAGAGATCAATCATTGTAAACCTCCTTTAATGTGAGTATTTTGTCTTTTGTTTTATTTTATGTCATATATAATAACACTTTCTTTTGCCCACTGTTTTCAATTAAAGTTAACATTTGTAAACTTTTAAAGTATTTAACCTTCCTAGCGATCTGCTGAGGTCCAGATTTCTGTACCAATTTTTGCTGTAGAAGAGTCTAGTAGGCATCCTGGATATAATAATGTTTGAAACATACAATTATGTAAAAAAATTACTTTTCATAATTAAATTAACTGTATACAGGCAAAGGTCAAAAGGAAGTATCGTATGTGACATCAGGGGGTATCTGCTTCTGGGGGGGGGGGGTTGCAGGAAGGCTCTCAGAAGCAATCAGAGCCACCACAGATGCCGAACAAGGTGGTGGACAAACCCAGTTTGTTTGCACTTTTTTCATGTTCAGACAAACAGGGTTCGTCTCAACCGTTAGGAAAGTGATCAATGTCTCCACAGTTTTTAAAATTTGGTTAATAACAAGCTAAAATGTGGCTGTGGAGGAAAAAAGTTCCTGTGTAAAGAGCTTGGATCTTGCTCTTGGTAGAAGTGTTCATACTGTAGTGTCTGGCAGGTCATGGGTGGGTGAAGGTGGGCATAAATGGGTACCTGTTCAATCGATGAACCCTTTCAAACGTAGCGTGATGTAGTGTTGAGCTTGAATATTCAAGCGAATATATATTCAATATATACATTGAATATATTCAATGAATATTGGTGGTTATTCGCAATGATGGCGGATATTCGCAATGCGGAATATTAGCGATATTATGCCTTGGAAGCTTATGGCCATGGGGCCATTCATTTTGAAGGTGATCACAATGCAAATATCAAATTGAACATAAGTAAAATGATTCAGGCTAGGTTTCCACGGCATCGATACCCCCTTGCGTTAATCACACAATCACACAGTCCATCCATATACATGTCTACCGCACCGCCTGTTTCCATGTCATTAAGCTGGTCCTCCGGCCAGAGGTTGAGGTAGTACACCGGTCCATGTGTATGGATGGGTTGCATTAACATCCCCATCAAGGAATGTGCTTCATGCAGGGGTATTAATACAGAAACCTAGCCTAAGTCAGATGTACTCAGGTGTACCTAGCCTGAGGCAGGCGAACTCAGCCCATACCTGTAAAAGGCCACCTGCTGGTGGCCAGCAAAAATATGCAGAGTGTGCAGCAGCACAGCGCCACCAGCAGATGAGATAAGAGAAGGGACATTTCTCTATAAAGAGTGCCCCAGATTCCACATGGCTACAAATGGCTTCTCTGTTTTGCCATCTTTTTTGTTAGGTTAACAATGACACAGTGGAATATGCTGTGAGGTTAGATTAGAATAATACAACCTTTATTATGTCCTAAAAAAAAAGCCTTAGAATTGAAAGATTACATACTTTGTTTTCCATGGCGCATAAATACACAAAAACTGTATGTTAATAAACACAGTCAGTATCCACATCACCAAGTAATTTGTGCATATACATATTGACTGTGATATTTAAATAAACCAGAATTAGCAACCATTTCATGGGTTAAGTTCATATTCTAGATCCAAACTATATAAAATTGAGCAGCCGCCATGAAGTCTAAAACTAAATCCCCTGCCCGTGGCTGAGCTCTTAGACTGTTGACTTATTAATGATTATGATTTTAAGGGCTTGGATTGAAATGTCAGTTTTCATGGCCTGATTTTGGAGAGGATGGTTCAGTTGAGCTGTAATGTGGTTGGAATAAAAAAACAAAAACCCTCACATTTAACTTCTGGCCTTCTTGATTATTACCTGTGCAGAGATCTCAAGATTGCTGTTTATTAAACTGAAATTGATTTATATGTATTTAATATACTGAATTTTATATATAATGTATAACACACAAATATTGTTCTATATGTATACACTATATATTTGAAACTATACCAAGTTATTGCTTATTTTAAATAATTTGCTTAATACTAAGCCTTCCATCAGATTGTGGATCAACTTTTTGAAGTTAGGGGAACAGCTGGTATCCCACAAAGATGTATGAGATACCTGGTACCAGGTTGGACGGCTAACAGCTGGTGCATCATTATAGGAGCCAGTAGCACATAATCGTAGCCACTTAAACCCTAGCATTCAGTGTCTTAAAAAAGTATTATATCAACTGATTTATAGTATATACGGAAAATGACAATGAAATGTTGTGGGAAGGATAACTACATCTTGCAGTAGAGGGAATCTTGTTGTCAAAATGTCGCCCATCAATGTTGCAAGATGCCTACAGGAAGTGATTACTGCTTAATCGGCAATATTACCACCTGAGATCAAAAGTGCTTTTTAAAAAAAAAAGGAATTCTTAACTTTAAAATATACCAGGATTCTGGGTTTTTTCCCACTTTCTCTGGCCAAGCCAGAAGGCCACAGGCAAGAGGAGATCTTAGCTTTAGCATTGCAGGGCTGAAACTTTTGCATGTGCTTATACTCCAGCAGTACCCATTCTTTAAACCCACTGATCAACTTATGGAGGGAAATATTTTACAATCTGGCACTAAGAACTTACCAATGATCAGCTATTTACATATGGGAAGAGTCTGTGTCACATAATATATTTACTGCAATGTAGAATGTTAATGCTCTGCATACTCTGCTGGAACCAAGCCATCTCTCATGGCACTGGCCTTTTGGCTTGGCTGGAGGCAATGGAACAAAGCCATGCCTCAAGGCAGTGGCCATTTGGAGTTTCTGGCGGAATAAAGAGTAAACACTGCATGATATAGTTCCGCCCACTTTTCTGGAACATGCTGTATGTTCACTTAATATGTGAATGTGTTTTTCTCTGAGGCGTATGGCCGGATTAACCTTATAGTGCGGGAAATACCAAACTATATAGTTTTTTGTACTATAAGATGCACCAGACCATTAAATGTACCCAGTTTTTAAAGCAGGAAAACCAGAAAAAAATATTCAATATATGTGTTCACATATTTGGGTTAATGCAATCGATTAAATTAATGCAATATCAAATTCAGGCAGTAGATGTCACTAGCAGAGTGATTGCAGTTTTCACAGAAACGGAGAGAGAGAGATAGGTGGCAATAGGTGGGCTCTGGGCTCTGCTGTCATAAGGAATAATTTAGTTCAGATGGGAGATCTGGCTGTGGCCGCATGTCCCCTCTGACACCTCTCCGGCTAATCTCCTTGTCAGGAGAGCTGGCGGGAAGCCAAGGAGCCATGAGACGCAGACGCTGATTTTGGGGGTGAAAAAGTACTTCTTAAAGTCCAAAAAATAGGATACTCTATATATGAAAACAGTGTGATATGAGTTTTCATTTTCAACACGCTATTAATCTGTTAAACTCTTGGGGAAGTAGATGTCATTTTTGACTTGTCAAAAGAATTTTTCACACAACATTTTTCCTACACACAATCTAATAAACCTGTCTATTACAATTTCATATTATATGCTGAATATTCTCTCTAATGTGATGTTTGAAGAATAGGCATGAAAGCACTTGGATTAATGAACAATAATCTCCTCTTTATTTGATATCTCAATTATTTCCTATGTTAAGACCTTGCCTGCTTGATATACAAACATGTTCCCTGCAGTCTGCTGTCCTTTTGTAACCTGTGAGTTTTTAGAAGAAGAGATTCTGAATCAGCAAACCTTGCTTCCAAATATAAGAACCATTTCATTACATTTCCTCTGCATTGTAAAATAAGCATACCAGGTTATGATATAAAAGCTTTTAAAGGCCACTGCCCTTCACTTATTTTATGATCAGCTCACTAGGCCTTGATTTTCAGGGGCAGGAACAACAGATTGCATTTGTAAGTTCTTAAAAAGAGTTTAGTCTCTAGGGATATTTTTCTGAGAGTATAAAAAGCTGTGGGGATATTTCAAGTAACAAGAGACCCTTTTATCAGTTTAGAGAAGGGGTGGGCAAAGCAAGGCCGGGGTAAAGATACAGCCTGTTTAGCTTTCTTTTCCGGGCCTTTGTTACCTTGTTGAAAAAATTATACAAGGTGTAAATCGAGAACCGAATAATGATTTGACCGAAGTCCCAATAATTTCTTAAACAAAAGAAGAGTTTCGCCTAAGGCTAGACTCATAATGGTGGCACCAGTTTGGTAGGAATATACTATCAAACACCCAGGGACTTTTTAGTGGTCACAACGTAGATAGTAAGTCAAATAAAGAATCAAATAGTTCATATAACGTGACAATTTTAATCACAAGTTCAAATAAATGTAAATGATCCAAAACATTCCACAGGAAGGTGGATCGTCATGAATATCATAACACAGTAAATCCAATAATAATACATATGACCTGTATGGACCTCGATGCGTTTTGCGGCTTTGGAACCGCTTCTTCAGGAGGATTTTTTATAGGTCAATTCTAAGAAAAAGAAGAGTACACTGGCTGTCAGTGATCATAAAACATCAAAATAAATGTTGTCTTTACAATTATGAGTAAAGAATTTGAATGCAGGTAAGTGATTATTACCTAAACTGTGGACCTTCTTGTTGAAAAGATGCTCCCCTCTTCTTGTTCTCTGCAATGATTGTACATAATGCCTAGAGGTGTCCAAACATTGCCTTCAGGACAATGCAGTGATCATGACACTGTGGGTGCATCCTCATGGCGACTACAGGTAGGAACTATCTCTGCTTATTGCAATGAGAATTTTCTTTTAAGTGCAGGACATTTAAAAAAGATAACAATGTTTTTGTCACATGTCATTAGTAATGCTGGCGAGGCTTGGAATTGGACTTTATTAAATTTAAGAAGTCACTGTGGCCCACGAGTCAAAAACTTTGCCCACCCCAGTTTAGAGTAACATCAGGTATGGAATTTAATTAATGGGTTGTTTTTATAATCTACCTGTTATAAAAGTTTGATTCATTTGAGTATTAAATATTTATGTCATGCTCTACATGCTTTACATTTTATTATTTATAGAGGACCAACCCATTGGTCCATAACACCCTTTCAAGCTACCCATTATTAAATCTGTTTAGAGTTACAGACCTTTCTTCTATGAGATGCCTTGACATTGTGACTCAGTGTTCTGGGGAACCTATTTTGCTGTAGAAGTAGTGGTGTCTCTAGAGCCAGGAACCAGTCCTACATCTCCCATCTCCTGACATCCTGAGTTTTTAATTGTCAAACAATGCTTGAAATCTGACCATTGCCTCCAGACTAGTGTGACCAGTGCCGCTCCCAGCAGTACAAGAATCAGATCTTGGATTTTAAAAGCTAGAATAACTACAATTACAAGTACAATGACTCTGGACTGGACTCCCACAGCAGGATCACCAGGCCAATCAGCACTTTAATGCTTGTTGTACTAGACTTACACTTTACCTTGTCCCTACCTAAGCCTTCACTACCTCTGCCATGTTACATATTCTCACCACATTCACAGGCTGCTCCAGTCCCTTCCATAGTCATGTGCAGGGCCCCCTCTACCCCTCACTTACTCCCTAAAGTGTGTGAAAGTAGTTGATCATGTGATCTGTAAATTAACGACAAGTGTTCACTAGTAACATCTTGTGGCTGAAGTTAAAGTTGAAGATTAAAGCTCAAACACAATAAATTGCTGTACAAACAACTTAACTTTATCATGTATACACTACTATCAAAGTTTTAATTGTATACAATTTATGTCATTGGACAACTGCAGGGAAACCGTTAATAGCTATGAAAGGTTACAGTTAGGGGTGTCAAATTGGGAATGTAAATGACTAATTACTAATAAAAAAAGATTGAACTTCTAAGGGTGTAAGGGCAAAATCCGACAGGAGAAAAGCACTGTTTGACTACTGAGGTATAAGATCTGGGGGTCCAAACGATGTGGCACAGTGAATTACATTTAAATTACATTTGATCCAAAGCCAGCTGTTGACCTGTGGACGGAGACAGCTAATCGGAGGATCAGTCAAGAACAGGGAGGTTCATCTGTAGCAAAATCTACCATGCAGGAAGCTAAAGCAGAGGATAGTGAGGTAGACTGCACTTATCAAAGCCATGCTACATATGGGGTGCATACCAAACACCATCTCCTGGTATTCCTCTCTGAGTTTTGTGCATCCATGGGTAAGCATCCTCTGAAGTCCTCAGAATGGGGAGGGGGCAGGGGGGTTTAAGGGCTAGTGGTAAGCATCCTTTGGAGCCCTCAGACCAGTGGGGGGGGGGGGATGCTAGTGGTAGGGGCCCCAACATATCTGATGGCTGCCTTGGTCATGTGCCATTGTCTAAGAACAATCCTGTATTTTGTGGGGAATATAATCGACACACCAGTATGTCTTTAAAGTATAGGAAAATATTGTCTAAACTGTTGGATGTTTACATAACATTGCTTTATACACTTCTATTTCTTCAACAATACTTTGAACAACAATTTAAAATGCAGTTAAACAGCAGGAACCAGTTGGAATAAAACCGTCTATAATTATGAATATAGAACCCCACACGGCCCTTGGTTTTTTTGTTCTTGCCACTATGCCAAGAAAACTCTTTTGTTTTTACAAATGTGCTTGGAGGGTCTAATTTAAGCCGGCCATAGAAACCTAAATCCATGGCCGGCTTGTAGCAGACTCATTACAGCGTGGTGCTCCACTAACACAGAGATTCAGATTGTAGAAAATTAACCAGGAGGGGGGGGGGAGACTCCCCCTCCAAGTTAACTGACTACAACAGGATCCAAGATGGGCACCCCTGTAGTTTTTGGCAACCGAGCATCATGCGTTCGTCGGGAGCATGCGCGCCGGTCGATCGCCTGCAACTATGGCCGGGAATCGGCATGTCTATGGCCAAGAATCCGCATGTCTATGGCCGGCTTTAGGAACACAACAGTGGGATACAGAACACACAAGTGTACAATTGTACTCCAAGGAAGTCAAAATGCAGCACTATAATGGAATTCTATCTGATAAGACCACAACTAACTATGTGTCCTTTCCAGTCCTTGGTTCTTTACTCTGATGGATGCATATCTTTTCACATTTCTCTGATGCCACCCATCTACAAGAACTCTAAACTGCACATATTGAAGGAGATAACCTACCCTACCCCCTAGTAAATGCAAAGAAAATCAGCCAACTTGCAAAAAGGAAACAAAATCCTACAAATTGATTGTCCATGATTAAACCCCAGATAGGATGAAACTGTGCACAGAGGTTGCATGGTATGATGGAAGGCATTTTGCTTGTAATAAAGTATATCACATTTTTAAAGGGCCTAACAAAGATTTGTGAAGAAAACAAAGTATTAGGTAAAGGTAACTATTGTTGGAATTTGTAAGCTAGTGGAGAACACCACACATTGAAATGTGTTTGTGTATTGAACTGGTCTCATATGCTTACAATTTGTATAATTGTCTAACATAAAACTCTTTCATAAAATTTATCATGACTTCCATATTGTACATAAAGTACAGCTGAATAATGCTAATATGTAAGATAAGTTTAATTATTTGGGGAAATGACACTGGCTTGAGAGCACCACATATATCTGATTCCGTCTATCATGTCTTTATTACTGTCTTATGCAGAGCTCTGCTCTCAATGAGGTTATTTCAGGATATGGCGAGCAGACCAAAATCGAATAAAGAATTTCCATTTCCACTAAGAGGAGGACAGTGCCTTGTAGATTATCCCTTTTCTTTCTTAAGCAATAAACGTAACAAGCATGCAGTATTGTACTTTTTGATTTCTTTCGTCCCCGCCATCATCTCAAGACCTAAAAGCATGCATCTCAATAAATACAAGCAGCTATATACAAGACTAGGGTTGTCCTCAACTCACACCCAGCCCAGATCTGCACACATTTTTTTATTGTTTCTTAACAGACAATAATAAAAAAGCATGTTCACCCTGTTTGTATTTTTGAACCTCCTAAGAACCAGGTAAGCTTATTAGGATCAGACAATAATTAAATCTTCTGGTTCTTAGGAGGTACAACATTTATTAACTTAAGTTTTAGTTGTAGAACAACACACAACAGATTCTCTACAGTCCAAGGTAAATAAGTCCAGATCATCACCTCTCCATCGTTTTGTTTGACAATTGGTATTAGAGGGTTGTACTTTTGTGTTTTTCTGCCACTGTGCATCATGGCAAACATCTATACTTTAGGCATGCCTCTCCAAAGTACATTGTTCCAGTCATTTGGTTTGCTCAGATACAATGCAAACTCAAGTTGTGCTGCCATGTTCTATTTAGAAAGGAGAAGCTACCTCTTGGTAACATTTCCAAACAAACCATACTTGCTCTGTCTTTTTCTTGTACTGTTGTGAACGTTTAACATTTTGCTTCTATAGTCTAAGATAAACATGCTGTACTTTTGACAATTTCTCTGAGCGCAGTCTGTTTTCAAAGTGAAGTTACTGACACGTCCACTCTTGGTAATATTGACAACTGTTTTTAATATTTTTGATTTGTGAATAATCTTTCCTCTGTAGAATGATGGATCTTCAATTGTTAAGAAATGGGCTTCGATTGATGGGCAGCATTGATTGCTTTTCTAAAATCAATGCAGATGTTTTTCCTCTTTGGCATTGTGTTTATACACACTTGAATGTTCTAGACCAGTAAAAAAAAAGTTTTTATAGAGATGTTTGCAACATGCTTATCAATTAATCAAATGCATTCGATTAGCAGAACCTACAGTCTTAATTCCTATGGAAGTTTTAAGGTTCTGCTGCTGCAATTTGACTTGTTCAACTCCTCTGTGGGAAACTGCTGCTTCCTGCTTTAGTTAAAGGAGGTGGGGAAGCTGTCACAGGTTGCTTCTTACAGCTTTCCTGCCTCTGCCTCCTTGTCCTGCTCAGACGAGCAGTAGCAGAGGGAAGATCAGGGCGTGGGCTTTTTCTCTTTGGTTCTTTTCTTTGTGTATGTTTGTTACCCTCAAGCTAGTGAGGGGACCTTAAAGCAAAACACAACCAGGGGTGGGCTGGCAGCCTTAGTCCTGGGGGGCAAATCCAGTCAAGTGGCCCATTGCACCACCGAATCAACTCACCATTAACGCCCACCTTTTCCTTGTTTTATAACGGATATTGATGTTATGAAGTAAGATACATATGATACAATCAGCCTCCAGCAGCCTTTCTCATTCTGCCCCTAGCAGCCTCAGCCTCTCTCCATCACTCCCAGCAGCCTCTCTCCTTCTGCCCCCAGCAGCCTCAGCCTTTCTCCATCACCCCCCAGCAGCCCCCAGTCTTTTATGCCTGCCATACACACACCGATTAGCGGCCGATTTTGCCGCTGACCGACGGGCGTGCACGCTTGCGCCATCGGTCGGCGGCAAAATTGGTTGTGATGTATGACAATTGGGGTGAGCCTGTGTGGAAGGAATCTGAGCCGCGCCAACAGCCGGTGCTGGTAACAGCTGCTTGTCCAGCGCAGGTTTAGGGCGGGCTGGGGACAGCCTGGGGGGCAACTGCCTCCCTGACCCCCTTTCCAGCCCTCCCTTGATCACAACCCCCCATGTTTACTTGATATTTTTATAATCAAGCATCAGGCTTTTTTAACAGTTATTATTATTCAATTACCAATAAGTTGGTAAATATAAAAAATAATTTCCTGGGCTATTTCTGGACATTACAGACAAGTACTATATAGTGCCTATCTACGTAGTAAACTTAGTGACCTCACGCAGTTAAACAAACCTTTATCTAGAACTGTGAATGTAGTCAAAGAGATTGGTTGTTTTGCTCATTAGGCAAATATTTTGATATACTGTATATCTATTAATTGCTATGTGGATGTTGGAGGTTATATACAACATAAACCAGAAGGGCCTATAAACCAAATAGTGCCACATTATTTATTAATGCTTTAGACTTCAAGACATTTAAAAATATGAATTTCATATTGTTCCTAAAAAATGTTTTGTAATCTCTGACCAATTTCATAAAAAAAATAGTATGACTACTTTTAGCCATGCCTTGTATATGATAGTATACATAAATTGATTATCTTGCATGGGTAATCAATTTATTTACTAGTCTTTTTGGCTGGCCTGAGCAATGATGGGTTTTAATGTCACCCACATACATGCATAGTTTATTGGTTCATGCTATGCTAACTTCAGGTGCTATCTGGACATGGAGAATGTCTGAGTGCACCTAGTCTGTTTGGCTACAGTGCTTAGAGTGTTTGAACTAGTTGGTAAACTTATATGTACTTGATAAGCATAACTTACATATGATGTGGAAATTTTTATTATATTTTGGATTTGGATCTCTACACATTATATGAGACCACCAATGAGATATGGAAAGAGGTAGATGGGTGGTAGATGAGATGTGTTCAGTAATGCTTTAATAGCATATATGGTTTCTAACAGTCCTTGACCTTGACATAAAAGTATTGTTTTTACATCCCTCTGTTCATTGTGGTAATATATGTACTGCATGTGGTGTAGAGACTTGAACCATGAAAGGAGTATAAGGGTTTAGTAGGTGTTATTAATGAAGAAATGTTGTAGGACCTTACGGTACATTTTGCGGCAAGACCCTTTAGGGACTAGCTACCCTATTGCAGGTCTTCTTTAATTATATTAATATATACTATAAGCTTTTATAAATATGTGTTAGATAAATGGTTAATAATGCGGCTCATTCTTTTACTGTACATCTAATAAACCCATGTTGTAAAATAATGTTTTTAATTTATCTTTGAACATAGGCTGCTGGAAATGTGGAACACAGTTTACTACTGCAATTCTGTCCTCTTGAGCATATTATGGCATCTTAACATAGTTTATGCTGTTAATTAGACGCCGTGTTGCTATGCATTGAGGAAATGTTATATCTCTGCCTTTCTGTAGCTGCTCTCTTCTCCTTGCTGTCTCTAGGGAGTATAAAATGACCATCTTTCTATTTTTTATTGCATTTTCATACACTAGCATAAAGAATGCAAATTCTTCTATTTACAGTTAGTTGTGTTAGAAATATACTGAATCAGCCCTGAATATTCTGTTTATTGTTGCAGAAAGGTATCTCCGAAGAACTCACAGTTAAGAGGCTTTATCAGGATTATCCCTGCAGCTTTACCAATGTGAGCAGCTGATCGATACTGAAATGATTACAGGATGCAGCGTAATGCAATGGAGACCTCAACTTGATAATGTATTCATGCAGATCAGCTCATAACCCAGGCTTTTTAGCTCTGGAAGCAAACTGCTGAGAGATGGTCAGTCTCAGAGCACCAATGAGAAGAGGCAGCGATGTGACATGATCCTTACGCCATCGTAATAAATAGCACAGCATTGGATCGTGCCATTAAAGCAAATTAAAATGCCAAAGCTACATTGCCATTAAACGTTATATAGTCAAGGGACAGTGGTGACTGGGTTCCATTACTTTATTAATATTAAAGAAAATTTGAGTCATGAATTGTTGGAATTTCTGTTGTCATTTCTAATGTAATATTATGGAAAGCAATTATACTGGCAAATTCACATTATCAGCAACCTACACCTATACACCTTTAGATTTCTCTGTCAGATTTCCTTTAGATCTCCTTTTGTTTTACCAAAACCATGTAATATGAGGGACTTTCTAAACCATCGAGTCTACCTGTGTTCAATCACAGAGGACCCTATACTACATAGTTATTGGTAGATCTAAAGGATATCTGACAGAGAGATCTAAAGGTGTATGGACATTAAGAGTGTATTTGCAGATTGTTACACAATGATTTAAGCTCCCATACACGTTTAGATTGAGACCCGATATTTTGGCCTATGTGTGCCAGCGCTGTCCATCAGTTCCCCCTAGCTATTGTATAAAACGAAAGGTCCCCCTAGCTGTTCCGGCCGCCAGGTTGCCGACAGCTAGGGAGACACAGCAGAGAGCATTTAGGGACCCGCCAGTGAGAACTGCAGTCTGTGAGATTACAGTCAGTCAGCTGGCAGTCTAGCACAAAGGGAGGAGGAGGAACTGCTAGCTTCCCCCTCCCCCTCTGAGGGAGTAAGTAGGCAGACAGGCTGTGTCCTCAGCCCCGACAGATTTGTTGGAGCTGAGGAGACATACCTGTACTTTAGACTAAGAACATGTCTAAAGCAGTTGGCAGTTGGCCGACAAATTAAAGCGTGTATGGGGGGCTCTAGTCATATATAAGTACAAATTCAATATGTGAGTGCGGAGACAGTGATGAAGCACAATGTTCTTTACATATGTCTTACATTAATACCTTAAATACCATACCTTATCTTACACTCGAATATAAAGAGATCCCCAATTTAACCAGAAATTACCTGGAAGCATTTAAAGACTTAATAACTTCTAGGAAGGGAAATGTGGCCCAGAAACACATGGCAAATGTGATTTTGTTTCAGGATGTCATTATTTCATATGCTTTTTTTCTGGCGGATTGCACTGGAACGGCGTTCCACCACCTATTTTTCTCCCTTCTCCACGTCCCCGATGTCAGTGTGGCAAGCAGCAGATTTTGTGCTTCTCCGACACATTATGCTTCCTGTAGCTCCTCCCGCAGATACATCCTCCCAAGCCAATCAAATTCAGTTTTATTGTTAAACGCATACAATTTCTGTCACTTGGATAACCGCACACCATTCATAGCTTGAATGGGAGATAGTGGTGTCACAGTGTAAATTACTACTCCAAAAAAAGGGTGTCGGAGCATCTGGGGGTTGAGTTAGGGAGTATGCATATTTTAAGCACTAGCTCCATACCACTAAAATCCCTGTGTTCAACACATAGATTTTGTTGCAATGCTCAAGCGCGAAAGGCAAATATGGGGGCGTTTCCACTTCCATCTTCGGGACACCGTCCGCTAGCGTATTGTTGGCGGGAGTCCTGATGGAGCAAATTCACTTACCTGCTCGGAACGAATGCTGTGTTTCCTCACAGCACTGAGCCATTCCGCGATGCAGGGCTGAGCAATATTGAGTACTTGAACCTTCGCAGCGGCATATGTCTGAAACACAGCATTCGCCGAGCCAGGTAAAGTCTATGTGCTCCAACAGGCTGGTCAGACCCCTGGTCCAGGGCTGGTGGAGGCTTGATTGTGTTTCCACCACCTTTTCCCTTAGAAAAAAAGCCCTCAATCATAGCTTGATTTGTAAATTAAATTGCAAGCTCCTAAACATAATCTAATCACCAACATTGCTAGATGTAGAGAAGGGGTTGAAGGAACATACTAGTAAAAAGGTTTCTCTAGCTCGTGTCTTTTACATATATAAAGATCAAGAAAAACTGACTTGACTAGAAGCACGGGGGGGGGGGTGGGGGGTGGTGGCATCTAGGGAGCAGCCAATGGAGCCTATGGGGGCAGCCTAGGGTGGCACTGAGCCCTCAGTCCGAATCGGTGCTATTAGCCAGAGAGAGGGGAGAGAGATATCTGCAAACTCGTCCATTGGCTTCTCCTCCCGGTCCCGTTTATCTTCTTCCTCTGAGGATTGCACCAAGCCCACCCCCCCACTTCCATTACCACTGCCAGCCCAATCCGACAAGCGGAGAGGTGAACAAACGGAGACAACCATGGGGGAACTGCTTTGTCAACTAGATGTAGGTAAGTCCAAACAATGTATGTGTGTGTCCACGTGTGTTGTCCTTGTGGGTTGTGGGTTTTGGGGGGTGTGTTTTTAACATGAAATAATAAATGTTTCTATATAATTGGTAGTTGTATATCGATCATGTCTTTGCATGAATATATTTATTTCAACAAATAAATTTTAAAGGCCATTTATTACTATCTGCTCTGCCACTAGGTGGGTAATTTTTTACTGTACTAGATTTGCTACTGCGTTACCTTTAACCACAACCCCATGTCTGGCTCCATCATTTTGAACCTCTGTAGTTTGAATGGGGGGGGGGGGGGCTCAAGTAGCCCAGCTCACATCGTAAACAGAGGCCATAGTCCTACTGTGTGTGTGACAGCTGCAGCGTAAGTTCCAGCTCTCTCACACAAAGCATGCAGTCACACACAAGCAGAGTAACATAGGATAGAATGCGCTGACAGCCACTGGGTGGTTGCCTTTTCACCCTACCCTAAGATGCAGGCACCCCCCCCCCTTAATTTTGAAAAAATTGGTACTTAATATGGCATCTTTAAAAATAATTACATAACCATCAGATTTAGGGGGTCTTCTACTGTTATTGAGTAACTCCAAAAAATGTCCTTGTTAAAATTTTTTTCTGGCTTCACATCAACATACCATCAAAACTTCTTTTCTAACTTTATTAATAACAGGCGCGAATGAAAGTATTGGTATGCCCTTTCCAGTACCATTAGAATTTGTGCATTATTTTTTGATATATACGTTTACTCATGGCACCATAATATTAGCCTCTTTAGTTTTTTTGGAAACCTTTTCATAATGGCAACACACTTAACTTTTGCTTAAACGTAAATCCTGGCACAAGCAGTATAAGTATAAAACATGCTTGATATCATTGTTCAAATAAACTACCACATCTGTGTCTTTAATCTATTCATTTTTAGTTTTTTTTTTATCTTACTACATTCCAAAAAAATATTAGCCAGCAGGTCTGATTTTGCCCCGAGAGGCTAAGTTTGGCACCCTTTTTAACCTACGGAATAGAAGCTTGAAAAAAGTTATAATTGGGTCCATTTACTTATAAGAATCTTTTCGTCTCACTTATTATATGAAATCCTCTTACACTCTGTAAGGTAAGTGGCTTACGTAGCGGTACTTGATTCTAGTTGAAAAATGTTTTCCTTGTCGAGCCAGTTCTGAATTCTATCTATACCCTCTGTTGCTGCCTAGAACCCATGTCATTATTGCTACTCTTATGCACACCGAAGCCAATGCTACAAGGAGAGGGGGTGGGTTGGATGGACTGAAGTAATGAGTGGTGAGTGGGGGGGGGGGGTGGATCCCTCCATTACTTCTGCTGTCTCATCACTCTTTCCTCAATTGGATTTCCGCTAGCTGGGGGTCAATGCTGACGCAAGCTGAATATGGCTTGTCCTCTGTTTAAGAAGCCCGCCTCCTCTGGGATATGCACTCTTAACATCTAACAACATGAGGTTTCTTTAGATTTTTTTCTTATTTTTGTTTCCATGTCAGACATTTGTAGTCTTCGAGTCCATTCTTACCTGCTGTTTCGCTGAACATCAATTCAAAAGCTGTGGTGTAAATGGTTATTTTGCACAAAGCAAGTAATGGTGATTTTTTCCTCTCTGTATTTTATTATCTGTCATAGCATGAATTGTGGTCCTGATGAATCAATGTTATGGGAAGCCTGCGCTGATTTCACATTTCCTGAGACGTGTAAGACAATAGAAGATGTTTTGATATAAATCACAAATGAAACTAACTTTATTTTGTTATCCTGCTGGGTTTTACATTGATTCTGGAAATTACTTGTTCTTTTTTTCATAAGAACTAGACATTTGACATTTTATAAACCATCATCCTTCTAAGTCCTCTTTAGAAATGTTACTATTTTATACAGTGTATATTAATACGTAATGCTTGTTTATTTCCTATTTACATGCAAATAACACTGGAAATAATGCACTGCCTCACTGCCCCCTAACAATAGCCGGCATTCACTGTGTTCTGGTACAACTTAAAGGCAGATTTGTGTATGTTTGGGAGGTTTGTATTATAAAAAAAAATTGATAGTTTCAAATGTGTAAGCAGAGCTACAAGCTAAATTCTGTGATAAGAAGCAGATTTTATTGTTTTCCTTATTCTTTGTTTTTGCTTTGTTCCTCTTCCTGAATCCGTTCAGCAGTTCAGCAAACTTAGAAGCGGGCTTCCTGTAATGTAAACACTCACTTCTGTTTCTCGTCTTGCAAAGCAACCTGTCAACTATCCTCTTTTTTGTCATGGCTTTCGCATCCCAATCCAATTTTATAAATCCCGACTTTTCCCAGATTTGATATCGGGGTAATTAGGAGTAAGTTTCCCACCCTCGTGTTGCCGATAATGTGCAGGGTGGACATTCAGCAGGAGAGTTAACACCCTCCTCCTCCTAAATCAGCCCAGAAGCTAAATGGAAGTCTCCCATAACGGAATGGATATCATATGTCCTTCCACTTTCCTTGCATTTGGAACGCAGAAGAACCACGTTCCAAATACGGAAGGATGTCCAGGTCGCCTTATCCTGGTACACTGATGTTATAGGTTATGGTTAGAGATGGTCGAATTTTTCGACTTGCTAGTTTGTGAGCTTATTACAAAGCCCCTGAAAATGGTATCATCACCATTGGAAAAAAAAAAGTTTTGCTCTAGCACATGTCATTTTTGCATAAAATTAAGTTCAAAGTTACAGCGAATTCCGATTTCGAAAATTTTACTTGACTTGAACTTAATTTGTGACAAACTTTTGTGTAAGAGACATACTTTCTTTTGTAGTATACCCCCAAACCCTTCTCTACATCCCAGCATGATGCCAGGGGCTTTGCAATTAAGTGTCCCGAAACGTTGAAATGGTCGAATTTTTTTTTTAAAAAATTCGACCATCTCTCTAAGTAGGTGCAGAATAGCTGTTCTGTTGTAGACGGGTGTGACAGGAAGGCATGTCAAATTCTCTGGATGTATCCATCTGGCATATATGTGTTGTCCCAGGTACCGCCAATACAGAGTACTTTGCTATCTTGACCACAGATGGAGCTGAGTTTTGCTAGTCCTGGGGCAGGGTAAGACCAGCTGTGTCCTGTTTTCTAATTAGAGTTGGTTTGGCTCTATAAAACCCACTCACCTTCAGTATGGTGGCTCCACCCTGACCAGTCCTGTGTGTGGCCCTGGGGGAGCTGTGTTGTACCGTGTGTACCTTGGTTAAAGATCTCCATGTGTTTGCTTATATGGACCTGCTGTTATTTCCTGGACTTTTATGCCTTCTGGGATGTAACATATTGTATATAGGAACTTTGCCACAATAAACCAACCGTGTGTTTTCACCTGCAAACTGTTTGCTGTTCCTCTTTCCGCCGCTGGGGACCCATCCAGAGTACCGCACCTTTCGTCTACCGCTTAATCCCCCACATCTGTTGGCGAATCCGGCATCTTTTTGGCGAGTGTTACAGAGGCCCGGCATGGAGGGCTTCATTCCGTCAGTTGGTGGTGGCAAATGCTAATCAGCACAGGCAAATCTAAATCAGCACAAGGCAAATGCTGCTTCAACAACAGACAAATGTGCTTGCAACAGACTACTGCAGAGCAGAAAACCGTGCAATGACCAGTTCAGCAACAGTTGTACATGTTAAGGCAGCAGCTTCAACAACTAAATCAACCCTCCTCAGATGAAAGATCCAGCAGTACAACCATCTTTCAGGGTAAGCCACCTATTGCAAAGATGACTGTGGATGATGACCCGGAGGTGTTTTTGACTACGTTTAAGACTGCAAAAGGGAAATGGCCTAAGGAGAGCAGTGGGCTGGACTGGTGGCACCTTTGTTATGTGAGAATCCCAAAGCCCTACTAATTGACGGTTGGAATGGTAGAGTGTGGAAAGGTTGTGAGAGGAGGTGGTTGTAATGAATAGGGGAGTTGATGGCAGAGAGGTCGGCAAACATGGTTAGGATGTGGGGAGGAAGGTTGAAGGGGGAGGAAGGTGAGGAGGTGTGTGTGTGTATTGGGGGTGTACGTGGGGGGTTGTGGGTTTGTGAAGCGAGGTGTATAAGGGATGGGATAGGTGGTGGTGTGGGTGGTTGGTGGGGAGAGAGGAATCGGGGGTCTGGGAGGCTATTAGCCTGCTCTGGCAATTTACTAGTTACGCTTAAAGACAACACTTGGCACGACTTGGGTAACCCTGGCTGTCCCGCTCATCGTGTTCATAACTTGGACTTCGACTTTCCAGGTGGGAAAACCAACCCATATCTCAAAATGTTGATCTCATCCACCTGACCAGAAATGGCTACCCGGAGAACATTGTCAGACCCCCATATGTGGAACGTGTCGTCATAGACCGATACCTTTGTTCCTTCCTTCGCCTATCAAAAGTGGGTGAGCCATTGAGCCCCATAAACCGCCGACAGACTCGTGGATCTCGGCAAACAAAAAAAAAAAAAAAAAAAAAAAACAAAAAAAGGAAAAAGAAAAATAAAGATACCTGGCAGGATAACCTCACCTCCTCTTTCCAGAGACTCACGGACTTTCCACCCCAAACCAATCGTCCCACCTGCCGGGAAGATCGTACCAAGGGATGGGGGTGGAGAGAGTGTAAAAGGGGGAGCAAAAGGAACTGATGCTTATACCTTGTGGGAAGAGGCTTACAGGCCGGTTTCCCCTCAAGAGATGGCTAATAGATAATAAGCCTACCGCTGTAGAGAACCAGGACATGTTGCTGCTAATTGTCCGTTTGTTGATGAGCCAATGCATGGTGACTTTTAAGAGATAGAACGGCAATCATTATTTGCGATGGTTACATGTCTGCTCTTTGAAAATGTGAAATATCTGTGTGAAAATGGTATTAATGGGACAATGGTTGTTGTATTGGCTGATTCTGGTAGTATGGTGTGACTTGGTAAAGGCTGAACTGGTACCCGTTGAGTCCCCTCCCACAAAGAAAGTGGCAGTGATTTGTGTCCAGAGACACTAGAGAGTATCCAGTGAGGGTTGTTCCTTTGAGACCTGCCCCCCCCTTAGGTAACATTTGTCACCAGGTGGGTGTAGTACCACCCTCGCCACTTCCCCCACAATGCCATATGGCAGAGAGTCCCAAACTTCTTGGACTCTGGGACTCCGCCCAATAGCACAAGATGTCCTCTGCACATATGTGGACCCTATGGGATCCCCCTCCCCCCCCCACCCCCCCCTTTGAATGCTGGAGATACCCCACCTTAGTTTACTTTGTCTGTATTGGCCGGGGAATTCCTGGGGCCCTCCAGAGGAGCCTGCCTCTCGTAGAAGAGAACCCAGTACCCCTATAATTCTCGATTAGGAGGTTCACATAGAGAATTTTTCACTGAACAACTAAAAGAGCCCACATTGCTCAGGGCCCGGGAGAACGTGGTCAAAACGATGGACACGATAATCAGATGACCGGCTTGCCTTCCCTTATTTTTCACGAAGGTGACTGTGTACGCGGGTGTCAGAGAAGGCAGGGGAGACGGTTGATCAGCTGGGGGTGCCAAAGCCATACCGGAAAACTGTGTTTGGAACTACGCATGGTCACATCTAGGAGGGCATTTGGGACGAGAAACCCCTGGAGGAATAGTTTCAGCGGTTTTATAGTGGCGGGGGTAGCTAAGGAAGTGGAAGAGGTTATGGTGCTTCCTGCCCAGTGGTGCCCAATTTCGGCGCCCATGCCACATTTCGAGCCCATTGGTGGTCCCACTGCCCATTTGGCGGTCCCTTTTGAGAGAATTGCCATGGATTTGTCGGCCCTTGTTTGAGTCAGCTAGGGGACATCAGCATATCCTAGTGAATAATGGATCGCCACCCCCCCCCCGCTATCTAAGCAATCCTCTCCTAAATACTTCCTCCTCCAAAACCGTAGCTAAGGAGCTTTTTCAATTCAGTCGGGTGGGCATCCCTAAAGAGATCCTTACGGATCAAGGTACCCCTTTATGTCTCGGGTAACTAAAGAGCTGTGCAAGTTGTTTACCATAACCCATTTAACCTACTCACTTTCCGTGTACCATCCCCAAAAACCGATGGGTTCGAGTCGCAAGGTTTAATAAAACGTTAAAAACATATGTTACGGAAAGTGTGGATAAAGATGGGAAGAATTGGGACTTGCCTATACCAATATTTTATGTTTGCCATCAGAGAATCCCAGTCTTCCCCGGGGTTTCTCTCCTTTGATTGCTTTATTGGAGGCACCCCGAGGGTTGTGACTTGCCTAGAGAAACGTGGGAAGTGAAGTTCCCCGTCACAAGCGTTATTGAGCATGTGGCTCAATGCAAGATAGATTGGCACAGGTCATGCCCATGGTTTCAGGACATATGGCCCGGCCCAATTGGCTCACAGAGAATCTACAACCGAGCTGGCCCTTATCCGTATGTCCTCCCCTGGGATAGGTGTTGGTATTGGTTCTCACAGTGGAGAGGAAATTCCTTAGCCAAGTGGAATTCCTTGAGAGATAGGTGAAGTAAATTACAGGATCAGGTCAGCCAGGAAAAGCGTAAACCCCAGCAACATTTTCATGTGAATGTGTTTTGTTGCTAAAGCCCGGAATTGACAGAGAATCCTTCGTGGCAGAAACTATGTGGCCGCTGTCCTCGGTCTTAACCGTTGATTCCCGAGGTCAGATGCCGACACTTTGTCTAAGGTCCAAAAACAGGGAGTTAAAGATTTGTTGCTTAGAAATCGTGACGTTTTTTCAGAGTTTCCCTGGTCAGGTACGGTCATCACCGGCGCAATGACAGTCATTACCGACCTGGTGGTAAGGCGTTCTAAACTAAACCCTATCGCATTCAATACGAGGCCAGGAGTACAAGCTGTGTTCCCAGGAAGTTAAAAAAGATTGCTGGTTAATTAGGGGTGATTGAGGGTATTCCGAGTAGTCGATTGGTCCAGACCCATTGGTCTTTAGTGCCCAAGAGCCCGATGCGAGTTGGCGATTTTGCAATGACTTGCTCGTTTGTCGTTTGTTTTTTAACCCAAATCACGAAGTGTGACAACACTACCCTATGCCCCGTATAGTACAGCTGATTGATCGCCTTGGGACCAGCCAGATACCGAACATGACTACCCCCTGGATTTGACCAGGTAGTGGCAGATCCCCCCTGATCCCAGTCGGTACAGGGCATGTAGAAACGGCCATTTGTAACGTCCGGCAGGGAGCTTTCCAGTACAGGAAATGCTGTTTGGTTTACAGATGCTCCCCACTACAATTTCAGCGGGCGATGGATAAGATCTTGCGGCCGCTCAGAAGTATGCAGCTGCTTATCTGATGATGTGTCCATCCATAGTACAAGACTGGGAGTCGCATTTGTTGAAGGTTTCAAGCTGTACTAGATTCCCTTCGGGAAGCCGGATTTACAGCAAATCCGAAGAAATGTGCAATTGGGCTGGAGGAGGCCAAATATTTGGGGTACACCCATTGGGTAGGGGTGTGATAAAGCCCCAGGTGAACAAAGTTGAGGCGATCCAAAACTGTGCCCCGCCCATGAACAGAAACAAGTTCGGCGGGCCTTTTTTAGGGATTGCTGCTATTACCCCGGCGCTTCTTCCCCTTTTGCCTCCCTGGCCACTCCGTTGACGAGTTGACCATTGAGGGAAAGAGTCGGTCATGATAAATGGTCCCCTGAGCGAATCCGCTTTTGAAGCCCTGAACGTGCTTTGGTGCGAGCAGCCGTACTATACTCACCGGACTTCTCCAAGCCCTTTGTAGTACAGACCCGATGCCTCGGATGTGGGGTTA
This sequence comes from Ptychadena robeensis, assembly GCA_036250615.1. NCBI lineage: Eukaryota > Metazoa > Chordata > Amphibia > Anura > Ptychadenidae > Ptychadena > Ptychadena robeensis. Next base: position 43,376,032 of record CM070039.1, read on the forward strand.
AGGTGCGGTATTGTCTCAGGTTTGTGGATGGGGAAGAACACCCCGTGATCTACCTTAGCCGGCAACTAAGTCACATGAGATGAATTATGCCACTATTGAGAAGGAATCTTAGCTTGAAGTGGGGCTCTAGATTCCCTCAGATATTACTTGTTTTGGGAAGAACGGTTTTGAATTGATAACCGATCATGCTCCATTGACATGGATGTCCAGAACAAGGAAACCAATAGGAGAATCATAGGTGGTTTCCTGGCCCTGCGGACTATAGTTTTACTGTGCAGCATCGTCCCGGTGTAGCATGGAAATGCCGATGCCTTGTCCAGGTGGCACTCTTGCCTAGCGTCTTGTGTCCAACCCTAGGGTTAAAACAAGGAGGGGGGGTGTGTGACAGGAAGCATGTCAAATTTCTCTGGATGTATCAAGTCTGGCATATATGTGTTTCCCAGGTACCAGCAATATGCAGAGTACTTGCTATCTGACCAGCAGAGGAGCTGGAGTTGCTAGTCCTGGGCAGGGTAAGACCAGGTTAGTTGGTTTGGCTCTATAAAACCCACTCACCTGTTCAGTATGGTGGCTCCACCCTGAACCAGTCCTGTGTGTGACTGGGGGAGCTGTTGTACTGTGTGTACCTGTGTGAAAAGATCTCCATGTGTTTGCTTATATGGACTGCTGTGATTCTGGACTTTTATGCCTTCTTGGATGTACATATTGTATATAGGACTTTGCACAATAAACCAACCGTGTGTTTTCACCTGCAAACCTTTTGCTGTGCCTCTTTCGCCTGCTGGACCCAGATACCCGAACCCATCCTGCCGCTCTAAACCGCTCATCCCCCCACAACGGCTATATTTAAATAAAGGTTTTTTGTGCATTAAGTATAGTATAGCCTTAAAGCAACTCATAAGCCAATATAAAATACTGCACATTAACTTTTTTGTATGTAATAAAAGATCTTTAAATAGATTTTTAACTAGTCTTCATAACAGCCTTTTGCAATTGCACTTACAGCAACGGGAAAGCAAAAACTACCAATGCAAGCCAATCGCTGAGGGCAACAGGGAGGTCATCATGTGTGCACTGCTGCTCCTCAGTTATTCAATCAGTCTAGAGGTATATAACAGAACTGCAGCCTAGAACAATGGATGGATGCATAGATGTCTTGATTAGAAAACTCAATGTTCAAATTTTTTAGCACCTTCGCTGTCACATTTTCCTCCTTGTCAGTCATCCCGAGTAAGTTTGGGGTGAGTTTGTTTACAATACAATACACAGAACTTTGCAGGTATTTCGTCATTGATGAGGCACTATTGAACTCTGTACTAAGGAGGCGATGCTGTCTTTTTACTTTTTGCTGGGCATATTACAATTGCACATGCCCAGCACGTTGAAATGACCAGATGTTTTTTTTCTGTAAGTATAAACTGTATGTGTATTGCTCTACGTATTAAACGCATTACGTTTTTGCATAAATTAAAACAAGTCAACTTAAATTTGTATGTGATTTTGGTGATAATATGTTTAGGGACTTTGCCAACAACTCACAAATTTTACGGCCATTATTATGACAACCTGAGATTACATTTGGATTGTGCCTATACTTGACTATATATTAAATAATTTACATATATTGAGTTTTCCAGTCAAAACATTATGATCTTCAATAGAATAAAAAGTGTTCTATCTGGGACTCTGTTTACCCACACTTTCTATTTTTTCCAGACAGAAATGTAAAAAATCTAAAATCTATAAAACATATCAATCAAGACAGCAATAAAAAGCTAAGAGGGTTTTAGCTTTCCACTAAACTGCCTTCAGCAGAAAAATAAGAGATAGCTTCTGAATATCAAAAGGGTTTTAATAAAATCTGTCTTGTTATACCCAAAAAGACCAGATATAAATTTTATATTAAAAAAATGCTGCATTTCCGATGTCAGAAAGGTACCTGCTTCTATAGTAGAAATAACTTCCCTTCTGTTTAGAACTTTTAGCTTGACATCAGCAATATACATAGCATGGAAGATACCAAATATTACACAGCAATATGATTAGTGTGGAATGCCTATTCTATAAAAGTCAGTGTTCTCTTTTCTTTCAGTTAATTTGGGGTCCATATGGCAAACATCTATCACCTCTCCATCAACATAGAATGCTGGACAGAAAGACTAAATGCCAGGCCCCCACACAAACAGTGTCATTGTACTGAAAGTACGTCAGCTAATATAAGTCAGACATAAAGCAGTTCGATGGATGAAATCGATAGACTCCTAACTTGTTTTCAATAGTTTTTTGGGGCTGCAAAATCTACTGATCTTTTATGGGAATCTATAGGTTTGGGGCTGGTTGACGCCATTACATATTTAAAAAAATGTTTTTAATATTGTAGCTATAGAGTGCCAGATTTTTTATTACTGCTGAAACCTCATTAGCTTGGTCTAAACAAGTTAGCACTCCCATTGTAAACCTATGTATTTAACTTCCCAAACTGGGATGTGTGATGCATTAGAGGTTACAACAAAAACAAAACTTACATATTACAAACTAGCATTTTAGGCACTTGAAGCTTGTCTGAGCAAAGCCAAATCAGATAAAAATACCAGATTCTCAGCCACCACTGAGACTCAACTCAGGAAGTAAACTCTCAGTGACCCTATTATGATATCTATGAATTCTGCTTAGACACAAAAGTCAGATTAGGGATGAATTGGAAGAATACTCTTATATAACCACAGATGTAGTGATTGCTGGTTAAGCATTCATGGCTCAGTCCATTCACTTGTTGGCTGGGTCTGTCCTTAAAGTGATTAGCACCTTTGGGTCCTAAATCCTTTAAAAGGTTAACTAAATCCCAATTAAGTCTCACTCTGGATAGGAGCAGCGGTATGACCATTATTTTGCAAGCTCTTGGAAGTCAGAGTCTTAGGTGAGTATCTAGAAAACTTGTGGTCTCTACAGTAACATTTATTGCATTTTGTACCCCCAAAATGTCCTATTTTTCCTAGTCCTGGCTGAAAATCATAATTGAGTACATAATGTTTTATGGGATTCCTTTCTGTTCTATTAATGAAGACAAGTATTCTGCTATTACTTCTTCAGAAGAAAAAAATTGTACTTGAAGAACATTGAAGATGGATACACATACCTCCAATATCAACTCAATATGTTATCATTAACAATGATTATTATTATATAAAGGATACAGATAAAGAGTCAGGGAAGGACTAAACATGCAGCATATTCATAAAGGTACCACCAAGGATCAACCCTTATAAAAAATGTAGACAACATTTCATATCTATCTTTATGTGAATATGTTTGGGTATTAGTAAATAAAAAATCATCAAAATTATTTTTTCTATGCCCTCTATGTATCTAAAACTATAGGGGGGAGGGTGGCTTATGGTATGGGTAAAGTTCTGCCATCTGATATATACAGTTGGATGTTAGAATCCATTAATCAAGAGAGAGCAGTTGCAGTATCCACATTTCATGTACTTTTGGGTGCTGCTTTTTTTGGCACTAGTAAACAGGAATAGAAACAACACTGGATATTCATTGTAGTTTTTGTGAGTATAGTCTAAAAAGGGAGTGGATTTGCTTTATTTGTCATATTTTACAGCAACCTGAAGGGGTTTGGCTTAGAAAAAGTAATAACTGCATGTAAATCTTGTTGAGCAAACAAAATAGGATAATACTGTATCGGGATTAATATGTATATCTGATATAAAAGCAGACTGACAGATAGACAGGTGGATAGAAAACAGTCTGCCTTTTCCATGGGTAAGAATAATATCAAAAATAGGTAAAAGGCTATGAAAAAATATTATAGCAATCAAAGCTTTAGATGAGTAATAGAGAATCTCATATCTTGAGCAAATAATATTTTATTAAAATATCTATTCTAAAGATAAACATGATTTCCTAGATCTAGAAAAAGAATAGAGGACGTTGCTTTTTAAGTACTATAGTTCTTCAAAAAATATAATCTAATAATTTAATATTTATATTATTTTTACATGTGTTGTACACATGCATGTGAACAAGGTACAGACAAATATGAAAAAACATATCTGCCAAATTGACTTGATTCATGAAGCCATAATAACATTTGGAATTAATGGCTATCTTTAACGATTAGTCAATTAAAGCTTATGTGGGTATGTTTGAAGCTCTACTTTGCACCATCGTGTTTTTTTGACCTACACACTTCAAATATATATTTTTGTAACAAAGTAGTGTCAACCCCTTTCTAAATCTATCTACTATCACCGTTTGGGTGGGAGTCTGGTTTTACTTGGGTAATGTTTCCACTCTCTCTTTCAGTTTCTTTTATCCTAAAAGAGATCAGTGAGCACAACATGAAAGGTATTGACAGATCTTTCCATCCTCTCATCTCAAAGTACCACACAGGGATAATGCAGTTCAAAACAATAGACTGAAACAGCCAGCACTTCTTCAGAGTATGTGGTAGATCACAAAGAAATCTCCATAGCAGGTCTCTACCAGTACCTTTAGGGGTGAAGTCTCTCCCACACTTAAATAAAAGGAGAGGTGTGAGGAATAAGTTACTTTGTAGATGAATTAGTCAGTATCTCTTTAATGCATAGAATATTTTTTTACATTTCACTTAATATGACTTAATCAAAAGTATATCTTACTGTAATGTTGTTTCTCACACTTCCCTTCTTTTCTTTTTTTTTATGGTCAACGGGAATCTCTAATGCAAAAAACCTTTAAAACCCTTGTTTAATCTAGTGATTCCCAAATTTAGGGGGGGGGGGGGG
>CM070039.1:43380923-43405493 GCA_036250615.1 Ptychadena robeensis
ATAATGTTCCTAAATAGAAAAGGGGGGCCTGCAAGGAAAGTTTGGGAACCACTGGTTTAATCCAAGATTGTTTAATCCAAGATACACTAGCCCAAAGCTAAATAATAATAATGAAGGCACATAAACAATAAAATGTGTGTGGCATCAGGGTGTACAATTGTGTCGTATGGATATCAAAGTTAAAGGTCATAAACTGACTTAGAAGGACTTACTGATCTTACTAGGTGGCATCAACAACTAAAGGGTACCCTACTTGAGGCAAGGATATATTTAATGGCCACCCCCAGGAACAACCAATATATAGGGTATTATTTTGAAATTCAAATGGTTACCCATGGGAATAACTCATAAATAGGTGAATATTTATATTGAGATATTCATTAGTTATGTCAGGGGTACAAGGCATCAAGGAAGGGTCAAAGTGACACCACCAATATACATTTTGCCAAGCTAAGAATGATGAGAAAAAACGACTTACATTAAACTATTACCTGAAAATCATAGTTAACTTAAAGCTAAGATTTGTTCACTGTCTGATCTGACAAATCACATGATCTTTAACTGTTATCCTAAAGTATTACCAGGCAGGTATTTTGCAAATAGTGACACTAGCAGCAATTATAGATGAATATAGATGAAGATTGATTCTTTGTCATGCTGAAATCCCATTTGCTGATCCTAACAAACCTTTTTAACTCTACTTCTGGGTGGTTTCCCTTACGCTTAATCTGGGGGAAGTTGGTGGATGATTGACAGGTATAAAACCTTACATTGTGAGTATCAAGTGTTTTGAAAAAGCATACCAGACCCCCTTTTGCATAGGGTATGAGGACATCACGCTTGCGCAGAGACCCTGGGAACCACTGGATAGATATAAATTCACCTGGCATCTCAGTCTTCATTTAGTCACCTAACTTTGTGGGACAATTGACCCTTTTTGGGAAAACAAGGATTTACAATGGCGTAGTACTGTTCAGGTAATATGGAAGTGTAGACATTTTAATAGATCTTGTTAACGTGAGATATCTCATTTCAAGAAAATCTCTTTAAACCCCCTGTGAATGGATAAAAGGTCCCTGGAACCTCTGTACTCATTCATGAGGTTGCAGGATCTGGGGTCCTCTTGTTAAAGGGAAACCCTGGATACTCACTGAGCCCCCACCCATGATTCCCAATCCCATGATGGAATTGTGGCTAAAAATTTGACCTGAAGGTTTGAGGGTTTTGCCTGTCGTTGTACACAAAACTAACTGGGAGACGCAGAGACCCACCCACTGCTCCCTCTTTTGTCACATTCTACACATAGCTGACTTGGAGACACACCTCTCGTCTTTCCCTCCCGGTTCTGCTCCACACACAGCTGATGCAGGGAAACACATAGCCCCCCCCCCCCTCAAGATTTAAAGAGCAGACACATCAAGCCCCACACAGTTTCCGACACACAGATACATGGCTTAAGGTACCATATACTTGCACCATAAGATGCACTTCCTCCCCTAAAAAATCATATCATGCATTTTATGGTGCATAGGCCATACCGTCGGAGGAGCTGTCATATGGAACACCTGCCCACAGGAGGATCTTACATCTGTAGTTCTTTGTTTATGTCAGCGGAGTCCCACTCTGGCTGATTATACAGTGCAAAGGAATTTTTCCTATGGCTTTCTTGAAACTTGAACCCAACTCACATGCAGTGGAAGATGCAGATGAGAAAGCTACCCGTGGGCATCTCTTCTCACTGCACTGTAGGTGAGTTGGGCTTGAGCTTTCCAGCTCATATAACACTCTGCCATTGTGGCTGGAAATATTTTTTGTCCATTAGATGCTCCAATGTATAGGGTGCATCAAATACAGTTTATTATGCCCTCCATCATTATCCCATAGGCTAAATGAACTTTATTATTTTTTCTTAATTTAGCACAGTTGCTTTGTATTATAGGATTCTGCCACTGCAATAGAATGTGCCATCCATAAATATTTCCACCTGTTCTCTTTAAACAGACTGGAGCATAATCTGTGCATGATTGCTGTAAAAAAAAATTGTGCTGCTTGTGTACGTTTTATGTACACCACTGTGAGTCTGTGCTCATATGAATAATTAAAAAATGGAAGATGTTTTTGCACATGACATGCACATCCAATATTCACTGGGGTAGACACTGTATATTTAGCAATGTAAATGCCTATTTTCTGTAGTATATGCTTACTCTGGAAGGTTAATAACTTACACATAATTATTCAGACTATAAAGAATATATGGAAGCTTGTTGACAAAATCCAAAGGCATCTAACAGAGTCAATGTTTTAAATGATTCAGCTAAAAAAACTAGGTGCAAATAATCACAAAATTCTATTTTTGCAGTCCTTTTACAGCAAAAAGCATCTGTTCTGATCATAATTGTCTTTTTCATCAATTCATTTAAGTTAAATTTTTTAACACAGACATGGGCAAACTACGTCCCGTGAGCCTTTTTCCGCCCATTTAGTCTTTTAATGTCTTTTGTCTTTTTTAGTGTTTGGCCTGAATTAACTCGGGCTGAGTTTCATGCATAATAAAACTTAGCCCGAGTAAACTAGTGACATACTCACCTGTCCACTGGATTCCCCCGGCAGTCGTATGCCGATGTATGCCGATGCTTCCGGGTCTGCCCCTGATCGCATCACCGGTGATGTGAAGAAAAAAGGCGACGCCCCTCCATTTACGTGGAGGTCTATGGCGCCACCTTTTTTCAGCATCTCCAGTAACGCTGGATTTATGTACTGAACCTCCTTCCAAGGGCAATCACGGCGGAGCATGTTGTGCTCCGCCGTGATTGCCCATGGCGCGGTTAGAAAAAAACTGCGCCACATGCGCAACGTTCAGCAGGTTTATCCAGCTCTTTGTTACCTTGGTGTCAAGAGGCCCTGACTCCCCTCTGCTCCTTCCCTGCAAAAAGTAGAGATAATGTGTAGAGGATGATTATTTTGGTCTCCTTCTAGAGGCCATTGTTTGCCCATGTGAGCACCCCAGCTGTACCGGTCACTGCCTGCTGGTGGCACTGTGCTTGTCCTTCCATGGGTTGGTCCCATAGTCACCAGCAGATGGCTCCCTGCAAGCGTGGGCTGGGTGGTTTTATTTCATTTCCTGTCTCCATACCCATCCTTGTCTGAGCCTAAACCCTGGACACTCCTGAACCCTGGACTTTTTGCACCTGTTTGTTCCTGTATCGTGAGTCCTCATTAAACCTGTTTTGTTACCCCATAACTCTGTCTGGATGTCAGTGTGTGTTGCCTGTCTGGTCACCCCCTCTGTCCTGGATCCTGACAGCCCATGTCTCCAATAGAATGTTTCAGTTCTCTAAAGCCTCTTTTATATTTTTTTCTTTTTTTTTACTTCCCTGGCAGTATGAATATTACTTTTTTGTAACTGGTATGGAAAATGTATCAATGTAATCTGTTTAAAATTCCCACCTGGGAGGACTTGGGACCAGATGGTTTCTTGGTCCGGCCCCTTTGTCAAATTTAAAAATACCTAGTAGCCCATGAGTCAAAAAGCTTGCCTACTCCTGGTTTAACATTTTTCTACTTTATCTAAAACTATGGCAAGACATCTTAAGTTTAGATATTGTTGTTCAGCCTGGTGTGGTTTCACATCACAGAAAAAGTATAAACCTTACTGATTATGTTCTTTCCCTTAACAGTGATCCCTTTAACATAAACATGATTATAAGACATCTTTAAATACTTTAAGGAGGTCAAGGTCTTCAGTATGGTCCAGGCTCTTTATTTGCAGCTTGTGTGTTTAGTGGATGCACTATACATATACCTGTTTGCCATTCACGTTAGTGAGAAAAAGGGTGAGATGGATGATACCATTTTCTGCAGCTGGTAATTGGTAATATGAAAGTAATTTTACATTCAAAAGTTATATATCAGTCCTTGACTGCGGCTCAGTCTAATGGTTCTCATTGGCCATTTACCGCTCACTAATAAGAAGGATAGGCGCATGCACAGCATATGCACAGACATATTTCAGGAGATGCTTTCGCCGAATGCTGAGCGATTAATGAAAATCTACAAGAGAGTGTCAAAAAATTATGCAAATCTGGCTCCCAGGTTGCAGTTCAATTTGTTTCCAGCAATAAGCCTTGGTTTGTGCTATATTCCAATTCTGCTATTTGATTGCTATATAACATTTTAATAGCTTGGGTGGTTACTCTAAACTATTTTGCAGCTAGTTTCACAGAACACACAGAGATAATATGGATGAAGAAATCACTTTCCCTTTTTTTATACATTTTTTCTATGTAGCTATTCTGATTTCTGTAACAATGACAGCTACATCTCCACCATCAGCAGCAATGTCAAGGCATCTAAAATGCTTCCAGCTAGGATAAAATATCAAGGGTAAATACTAGACTTTTTTGTGGTCAAGAATTGTATAGGGAATCTAAAAAATTATGGGTCTTGGGAAATATTTCTAAACAAAAAGAAGGGTAATATTTTTTACATGGTTCACATCCATGGCTATATTTTAACCGATCTTCTACAATAAATCCCTAAACTGTAAGGCATAGTACTAAATAAAAAATATTCTAAATTACGAAAAAAAAAAATGGTAAAAGAAACTTGTTGTGTTCCACTTTAAAGGTAAGTCAACCTTTAAGGAAGAATACAGTGGGGAAAAAATATTTAGTTAGCCACCAACTCTCCCAATTAAAAAGATGAGAGAGGCCTGTAATTTTCATCATAGGTACACCTCAACTACGAGTCTTCACAAGGTTTTCACACATTGTTGCTGTGAAGAAATCAACGGTGGGAGCAATAATTAGAAAATGGAAGACATTCCACTGGTCCACAAGACCACTGATAATCTCCCTTGATCTGGGGCTCCACGCAAGATCTCAACCCTTGGGGCCAAAATGATCACAAGAACAGTGAGCAAAAATCCCGAAACCACACAGGGGGACCTTGTGGATGACCTGCAGAGAGCTAGGATCAAAGTAACAACCATCAGTAACACAATATAAAATATGAAACTCAACTTGTCGTGTTTGGAGGAGAAAGAATGCTGAGTTGTATCCAAAGAACACCACACCTAATGTGAAAAATGGGGTGGAAACATCATGTTTTTCCTTTTCTGCAAAGGAACCAGGGCAACTGTTCCATGTAAAGTGAGTGAAAACCTCCTTCCATCAGCAAGGTCATTGAAGATAAAAAGTGGCTGGGTCTTTCAGCATGACAATGATTCCAAACACACCACCCGGGTAACAAAGGAGTGGCTTTGTATTTTAAGGTTCTGGAGTCTCCAGATCTCAATCCCATCACTGCTCTAGATGAGATCTGCATGGAGGAATGGGCCAAAATATCAGTAACAGTGTGTGAAAACCTTGTAAAGACTTACAGAAAACATGTGACCTCTGTCATTGCCAACAAAGGGTATATAACAAAGTACTGAGATGAACTATTGATATTGAATAAATACTTATTTTCCACCATAATTTGCAAATAAAATGTTTTATTCTTTTTGTTCTTATATCTTGTGGAAAAAAAAAGTTTGTACCCAAGTAGAGAATATTTAATCAAACATCAGCTCTCAGTGGATATTCTGTTTCTTCTTGGGCCCTATATGAAGAGATGTCATGAAGAGTGTAGACAGATGAAGGGGGTCTGAAAACTGAAGATTCCTGCATGGCAGATCAGTCAGTGGTTACTGCAGACTGGTCCTTACAGTCCCTCCTGATGTGCTACTCGAAGTCAAGAGAAGGTTGGTTGGCACTGGTTTTGCAAATAAAATTCAAGCGGACTAGCTATAGGCACTGTGTAAAAATGTTTATTTGATTTCCCAACAGAGACTTAAGCTGGGAATAGACGGTATGATGTACCGTCTATTCCTTATCCGATCCTATGCAGTAGCAGGCAGCATGATGACGTCATCACGCCCGCCCGCTAGCGTCAAGAATTGGACGGCATTCTGCATCTGCAGCTCATTAGTTTGGCTGGGGGCAATCAGCAGCTGAACTAATGGGATCGTACTAAAATTTACCGTCCTGTCAGATCTCTGTGCGATCCGACAGGATGGCTGATTTTAGCCCAATCCCCCTCAGTTGCAGCCTCCAATTGCTGCACGACCCGATCCTTAAGGAATGCGGGAACGCGCACGGCATCGGATAGAAATAACAGCTTTTTTCAATCCCCTGTATTCTTTTTGAATATGACAACCTTCTAATATAATAATAATTAGGGGTTTGAGCATTTAACATTTTTGATAGTAATTTAAACAATTTAATGTCCAAAGCCTTGGCACAGCAGCAATTAATGCAGCTATATCTACTGTAGAGGATCCCAAGCGTGGGTCTTGGATAGGTTGTATATCTCCTCATATTAAGGGTTATGGTCCCAGATCGTTTTCAGGTAAGGAGTCCAGGGAAAGATAGGGGCAACCATGGTTTACATTTGCTTAGTTTGGTTTACAGGGTCCCAGTTTCTGGAGTGGGAGGAAATTAACTAGGTGAGCTTTCCCACTCCACCCAGTGTATACTACAGGACTTAATTATGACTTCCAGCCAGGCAGGAACCAAGGTGTGAACCATAGGTGGCTGATTGAGTTCAACTTTCTGCCTGTGTTTGCTCCCATGAAAAGCCCAGGATGGCTTAGGGACTTATTATGATAATTAAAAATAGGACTTATTATGATTATTATTCCTATTAGAAATAGGAAAAACCTTCTTTAAAATATAAATTAACTGACAACACCCCCTAGACATAATAGTAAACAATAAGACTGTGGTACCCCATTACGAAAATGTACATTGTAAAACATTTGAATAAAATCTAATCAATCATAACATTAAGTTACTTTATGTTATGTTTCATTTGATTATTACATGTACTGCCACTTCACCTCCCTAGCGTTACGCCCGAAGCCAGTACAGGCGCAGTTTCATTGTGAATCAAACTGCGCCCCTGCCGGGACCGGGCGCAGCTGCTGGCTCTCCGTGTGCCTGCAGCATTTTTACAGAGCTGCAGGCACACAGAGCCTTTCCGGCCCCATGAAGGTGATGCCGAAGGGGGTGACGCCGAAAGGGGTGGGGGGCATTGGTATTTAGCTTTTTGACACTGGCTGTGTGTAGAGGGCTGGGAGGAGAGCTGTCAATCACGGCAGAGTACACTGCACAGTACACGGCAGAGTACACTGTGATTGCCCTGGAAATGGCTTTTTGTGCCATAAAAAATTGACGAAAAGTCTATAACACTAGGGAGGTAAAACTCCCGCTTGCATACCAGAAAGGATAAGTTCTGGTAATGGTGTGCATGTATGATTAGAATTCTGCAACTTCTGACCGAAAGATAGTCCAAAAATTGCTGCGACATACAACCTAACTTTACATTTCACGACCTTTTATTTACCATAGATAGTAACAATTGGCTCAGGTCATGCAAATCAACAATTTTTTTACATTTTTTAACCCTCGTTTTCAAATGGTGTATTGTTTAATTGTCACCATATCATGTTATATGTCCAATTTTCTTGGTGCTATGTATCACTTATTATTGATTGTTATTGTACTACTTATTTATGATTAAGAATTATTTTTATTGATTACATTGCTTTTATTGTGTTATGTACACAGCCTCCAAGAGTACAATCATGACATACATACCTGCATGTATTTTATTATGTCTTACAGATATACTCTTTTATATATATATTTTAAAACATCCTGAAGAAGTGACAAAAGAGTCACGAAACGCTTATATACAAGCGTACAAGCGTTGATGTATTTCTGTTCTTACCAATAAAGGAGTATTTAAATTTTTTACGGGCGCCTCAACTCGAGCCTTTCTTTTAAAGTGGGATTACAATTATTCAAATGCAATTTTTTTACATTGAAAGTGTCTGTGTAATCCAAAATAAATGGTATATATTATACATCGAGCCTAAAATATTGTATTATTTTAGAACACAATCCTTGTTGAAGTAATACAATCACAAATGGTAACATGTATTGTACATGGAGAAAGTGAAATATCACTAAGATTCTTGTTTATTTAATTTGTTGGAGTATTGATTCAAGCTGTTATGGTGCAATATAATTTAAATTTCAGTGGCATTTCTATTATTTCTCAGCTTGATGTTCAGAGGAGTGCGAATTATCAGCTCAGTGTAGATTCTCATTAAATTTATAAAGTGTGTCTCTTCTGAGTGGACCATTCAGACTCCAGAGTTATAACTAAACACTTTGTGTCCTTAATTCTACGTTCTAAATGTTATCAATTTTTTTGCAATTCCTCTATTGCTCTTTTACTTGAAAGGTTTTGATTCTTCCCCAGACAAAGAATGTGATTTAACAATGGCATGATGTTACAGCATGAATACATTTGTATTACATAGGGGTTGAGATAATTCATATATTGACTGAGCTGCTCCCAAGGGCACAGTGAGTAACCACATAAAGAAATGAACTCATCAGGAGAAATGATGATCCCTAGGTCCCTCTGTAGAGGGAATAAACAATATGAAACATGCATCAAACTGAACTCCAAGCTAGTTTTATGCAGGATCTCACAAACGTGAGTACACCCCTCACAATGTGCTAAATAGTGTATCATACCTTTTCAAGGGACAATTTAATACAATGTTAAGTAGTCAGTATGCAGCTTGTATAAATGTGCTGCCCCCCCCCCCCCCCCCCCCCCCCCCCGCAAATACCTCAATACACAATGTCTTAATCTTCAGCAATAAAAGTGGGTACACTCCTGAGTAAAACATTTTATTATTCAGTGTATGCACCATTATTTTACAGCACTGCCCTATCACTCTTGGGCATGGTCTGGTATGCTCTGGAAAAGGGTGACCACGAACAACATGGGGTTCCCCCCAGAGCAAAGCAGACCCCTTTTGACAAGTCTGGAAGGACAGAAAAGGGGGCAACGCTTCTCTTTGCACACACACTGGCTCAAGTTGTGGGTGCACAGGAGGGGACTCATTGATTATCCGGGGTTCCTCTTTAACAAGATGCTCCCCCCCTATTCCCAAGGACCTTTTACCGATTCAGAAGAAGATTTTCAGCAGTTCCCATGGTCACTGCACATTAATGAGGACATCACGCATGCACAGTAAACATGGTGACCGCTATGCGAATATCAATCCGTAGATGGCCGCTGGAGCTCCAGGGAAGAAACCTCCTTTATCTGGAACCTCACCTTTGAAGTGAAATGATGTAGTTACGTTGGATAAGCACTTTTCAGGTAACTATGTGGACCGGTAGACATTTAAATAAAATACGTTTTAGTGGTCTTGCCTATTATCTCTTGAACAAAACTTTGAAACCCCCCTTCTGAATGGTAGGTATGGCATGGGGCCTGGTGGGATGATGGGCCCCCTCCCTGTCCTCCCATTCTGTTTGTGGTGCCCCTTTTCCAGAGCATAACAGATCGTATGCTTAATACGGGGGTTCTGGTATGATATGTGGGGGACCGCCATTCTTTCTTTTAAACCATTTAATTTCTGAATAGAAAAAAAAACATCATAAAAAAAGTTTTTTCTTTTAAGTTTAACCATACCCCTCTGGCAGGACACTGTCAGGTGTTTGCACACTTTAACACTTCTTTAATGGTATTGCTGGTTACAAATATGACCTGAAGGTTAGAGACCACCACTGTGATTTGCTACAAACATGCGAACCACTGGTATTTAAGGGGGTGTTTGTGAACTGTCCACGAACAGTGTTTGAGAAACATAGCATACAATATATCTGTAGTTTTTCATTCAATGTGTTAGTGGAACACACAGGATTCCTGTCCGTTCTGTAGCAGACTGCTCACAGCGTGGTGACGTCACCACGCTGTGAAGAGTCTGCTAAATGTCGGCCATAGATCGGGACGTCTATGGCCGGCTTAAGAAGTAAAGCACTGATCTGTGTTATTATGAACCTCTAAAGTCAGCAATGCCAACACTGGCACAAGTTTGGGGGCAAAATTGTGCATATGAGAAGCTTCTTACCCAAGGGTTTGACAGCTCTAAACTTCAGTGCACATAGCTTAGTGCTCCTGGGTTCATACTACACAGGGTAGGATATAGAATGAATGTAAATCTGCTTAAATCTGCTGGGGGGATCTTTACAAGAATCCTGCAGACAAAGGTTTAGAAACTCCAGATGGTAGCAATGCCAGTGATCACTGCTTTTTGTCACTGGCCAGAAAAAGGGTTACTTTTTTATAGTAAAAAAAAAACAATAGGAATAAAAAAAACTGTAGTATAATATCAGATACAAGATAGTTGAAATTTGTAAACAACAGGAGCCTAAAACACTTTTATTAAAATTTTCATAGGAATTCTAGAACATTCAGCAAAAATAAGTCAAATAAAAGACACACAAATTGGTAATTATACTTTCATTTTGGTGTCTGTATTTATCTGAAATAGCCTTAAGCAGGTATACTAAATAGATATTAAAGTGGTTCTTTACTGTAACAAAAAATATAATAAAAAAAAAACTAAAACACCTACTTCTGGAGCTAATACAAAGCCACCACTTTATTGATTAAAAAAGTTCCTTTATTGAAAATATAATTTAAATCCTATAATAGGTAGACAGTAAACAAACAGCAAGTAGACAATGCTGAATCAATCCAGCACTGTCTGTACACAGTACAAATATTTTTCAGTTATACCAGCAGTTTCTTTTTTTTTTTTAAAACAAGCTTTATTGACAAATTGTAAATAATACAACATTTTGGGTCAAAATGAAAAGGAAATAACCGTTTGTACAGGTACATGGAATAAAGCATTGTCTACAAATGGTAAATATAAAATACAGTATGTATCAACAGCGTAACATCAGGTTACAAAAGATGTAGAGAAATTATTCTAGCTGAGCAGAATGCTTGCGACCTGAACAGTTAACATAAGGATAACAATGTAGTATAACAAGTGTAACAAAGTAGAGGAGGGAAATAAGTATGGGGAATAGATTGAATATATTCAACATAAAATGGCGGACCTCCCTTATCCTCCCTTTTTTTTGCATAAGTATGGTTAGAACTAGTGTTTAGAGCAAAGGGTGAGGAGATCCTTTAGTATATCAGTGGGTGTAAAACCAATGTGTGGAGATGTAGGCATTTATCTCTAACCATGCCATGGGGGAAGGTGACCAGACCAGAGGACCAAGAAAGACTCTCTAGCGTGAGACATAACCATAGGGGACAGAAACAGATCCCCTAATTTGGGGGGGGGGGGGTGTTGGTCTATCAACCCATGGTGACCAGACTGCAAGGAAGCAAGTGAGCGAGTCATGGGCAATGTTTATTAACTTCTCCATCTCTGCTATGCGATCCAATTGGGTGAACCATTCTCTCTTTGAGGGAGTTTGGGGACTTCTCCACATCAGGGGAATGAGCAGTTTTGCCGCGCTTATCATATGGAAAATCAAAGATCCCTTGTATGTCTTCATTGCCATGTTTGTGTGATGGAGAAGGAACTTGTGGCCTGTAACATCCTCTATTACCTCGGCTACCATAGACCAAAATAGGGAGATCAGGCTACATTCCCACCAAATATGCAGGTATGTACCTTCTTCCATTTTGCATCTCCAGCATTTGCCGTCCGAGTCAGGAAATATGTGGCGTAGGATTTGAGGTACTCTGTACCATCTGTTGCGAAGTTTATAATTATTTTCCTGTATCCGCACGTTTAAGGAACCTTTTCTGGTAAGGATATTTATTTTCCCCCATTCCTCGTCAGAAAACTGAGCTCCCAAGTCTGACTCCCAGGCCTGTGTCACAATCGTGTCTGTTCTGGCTTCAATCAGATGATTGTAAATTAACGATATCAGTATCCCCCTAGCCCAAATATTTTCCAGGAATGTGGGGTCTCTACAAATAAGCTGCTTATTACCTCTTGCATTCAAGTAATGTCTGGTTTGGAGGTAAAGCCACATAGGCAGACAAATGCCCTCATCCTGTAGCTCTCCTCTATCTTTGAAGACGTTTCTCGCTTTAATTAATGAGCTTCCCGGTGGGAAGGAATGATTATAGACCAAAGGCGTCAGGGGGTTTGGGAATGTTTTCAGCTTACAGACCTTTTGAGCATCCTGATTCGCCTGCATGGTAGCTAAGGTAAGCGGTGGGAGAGTGGTTCTCGTGGATTTTGGTGCCATGGGAAGCCATGGGAGGTGTACCAAGGGTACTTCTGATAGATCGTTTTCTAAATCAATCCAGGCTTTAGATGCAGAGTGAAGGCCCCAATCCAGTAATCTAGCAACGTGGCATGCTCTGTAGTACGTTTCTGGGTCGGGAAGACCCGTACCTCCTTTTGATTTGGGGGCTATCAGGGATTTGTAAGCTAGCCTAGGTCTCTTGTGGCCCCAAAGAAATTGTCTAATTAGTGTGCGTAGAGAAGCAAAAAATTGCTTGGGGATGTAGATAGGCAGTGTTTGAAAGAGGTAAAGAAACCTCTGGGTTACGTTCATTTTAATGATGGCCATTCTGCCGAACCTAGAAAATGTAGGTCTGTGCCAGTTAACCAAATCTGCTTTAATGTCCTTGAGAAGGGGTGGGAAGTTGAGATTAAAAATTTCCTTCATATTATTGGGTAAGGAGATTCCCGAATATTTTATGTGAGTGGCGGCCCATTGGAACGGGAAGTCTGTTTGGAATTGCATTTGTTGGTGTTTAGGAATGTTGATGTTAAGCGCGAAAGATTTAGAATGGTTTATTTTAAAGTTGGAAAGATCCTGAAAGTCCCTCAAAACCGATAGCAGGGCAGGGAATGTGACCCGCGGATGGGATAGAGTGAACAAGAGATCATCCGCAAAAGCGGCTATCTTGTATTCTTTGTGTTTAATACATATACCTTTTATCCTGGGGTGATCCCGTATTTGGTTAAGTAGTGGTTCCAATGTTAGGACGAAGAGCAGGGGGGACAATGGGCACCCCTGTCTGGTCCCATTCCTTATGTCGAAAGGGTCAGACAGAGTGCCATTAGCCCTGACCCTGGCGTACGGTGATTTGTATAGGGCGGAAATTCTGGCTAGCATTGTCTGTGGGATTTTCATATGCTCTAGACCACAGGTGGCAAACTCCAGTCCTCGAGGGCCAGATCCTCAATCCATTGCAGCATTGCTGCAATTCACATATAGAAGTTAATGAGAACAGCAGTGGTCCACCAAGCAAAGTGGCTCTGGCCATCCCAAAACAATGGCACGGATCGGCCCCTGAGGGCTGGAGTTTGACATCCCTGCTCTAGACCTTTAATCATATAGCCCCAATCCAACCTATCAAACGCTTTTTCCGCATCTGTTGAAAGGAAAAAGCATTTGTCCCTAATCTTAGTAGTCCAGTTAAGTATATTAAGAACCTTGATCGTGTTGTCCCTGGCTTCGCAGCCAGGAACAAAGCCGACCTGATCTTTATGTATAGCTGAGGGTAGCAATGGGTTCAACCTAGAGGCAAGAATTTTGCCAAAAAAATTTAAGTCTACATTTAGCAGGGAGATGGGTCTATAATTTCCACACGCACAGTTTCTATGTAATGTGAACAGAAGCCATTCCTATCAAGTGCAGTAACATGTTTCGACCTCATGGGCTTCATCAGGATATAAGCACCGCAAAAAAGATTCCTGTTTGATCTGCAAGATGAATCAAAGAAATTGTATATATTGCTTGTGTAGGAGATTAAGATCACAAATACACTGCCCAGCCCCAAAAGTCGCCACCTGGATTTAACTAAGCAAAAAGGTCTGGGTTTGCGGCATTTGGTCAGGTTTAGCAACTAACCTAATATACTGAATGACCAGGTAATTCCATCAATGGATTTGTTCTTCCCTGATGGCACAGGCTTAATGCAAGATGACAATGCCAGGATTCATCAGGCTCAAATAGTAAAAAAGTGGTTCAGGGAGCATGAGACATCATTTTCACACATTGGCCACCACAGACACCAGACCTTAACCTCATTGATAATCTTTGGGGTGTGCTGGAGAAGGCTTTGGCCCGCGGACTCTACCATTATCATCTACCATGCAAGATCTTGGTGAACAATGTATGCAAAACTGGGTGGAAATAAATCTTGTGACATTGCAGAAGCTTATCTGAACAATGCCACAGTGCTGTAATCAAAGATAGACGAAATATAGATAGTGTGTGACCTTTTTTTGGCCTGTGCAGTGTATATAAATTAAATTAAACTATACTATACCTGTTGCTCTAATGAAGGGTACACAAGAGTCCTCTGGTAAGGCCTGACAACCAGAAAATTTTGGGGGATTTTTCTTAGTCTATGAATAACCATATTAAATTACTTTAGGGGGAAAATTTGTATTAATGTGTTAGAGCAATAATCTTATAAATGACATCATAATTAAAAAGGAGAGGGAAAAAATGGTAAGTGAAAAGGGGTTGAAAATCAAATTACAAACAAAAATCAAATTACAAACAAAAAGGAGTAGATTGGGATAGAGACGGTATACTTGTATTAGTAGGTAGTCTGTAAATTACAATTATATTACGTTTTTTATTTTCAACTTTTGGCATTTTATTTTCTGTTGTAAACAGAATGTTTTACACATTTTAATTTTACCTCTGCATGAAATCTCAGAGGAGTATGTAATAAGTGCAGTGAATGCATATTTTGTACCATAGCCACAGCGCACATATTTTTAACACCCAGCAAAATCAGAACTCATTGGTAAAAAACATTAAGATAAATGTTGATATTAAGTAATTTTGTTGCTAATTGTATTTAATGAGAGAAGCAAAGAAAACTCAAAGTTGTAAATAATAATTTAGCAAATGGCCTGGCCCTGAGTAAAGATATTTTATTCTAAAAACAAAATCGCTTGTGATTGGTAATACGGACCTGGGATAAACTATGTTCTAAATATATTTCCTTTAACACAAGCCAGGAAAGACTGATTCCTATGGATTTTACTCAAAGTATTAAGGTCAGTGGACATACACTCCCTGGGTTAATGTTTTATCCTTTGTGTCATCCTTCTTTTAGTACATTCTTTTTTTATGAGTGGGGCTTATATAAACATAACATTTGTCTCTAGATGTCACCCATGCATCTGCCGGTGAAGCATTAACTTGAAAGTTTTCAGGATAAACCTATCCATCTGATCAGCAATAAATCAACATGATCTCAATAAGAATGGGAGGGGATCAGCAGTTTTGATAACATACCATGGGCAGTGTGGCTTTTAATGCACAATGACTAAATGCATATGAAACTAATTAGAAAAGATTTTTCACAAGTCTGCCTTCTGGCTTAAGTGAAAAGTCATTAATCATTTACCCCTATATAAAATTAAACCTTTTGTCTCTTGAGTAATTCCTGGCTTATTTCACTGTCAATAGAATTTTTTGCCTCTGCAAAAAGCTTTAACATATGAGGATTTAGGCATGCAAGACAAAATATCTCACTAGGGACATTCCAATTGGCAGGTTAGAGTCCATTTAGGTCTTTGCAACACGTGTGGTTTTGATGCATCATGTGGTGTTGTTATTGCACTCAAAAGATTCTAAAGCTTTTTGTTGGCTTTGAGCATGGACCGTCTTTTCATTTGTAATAGACATTAATACATAACCAAAAATTTCTTAAAAGATTCTATATATCTGTGGAACCATGCAAAACATTGATAGGCTAAGTGCAGAACATACCTTAAAAATGTGATCTTATAAACAGTCAAACAAAAAATTTGATCTTTGCTGTACTGGCTTTGAGACTCCAATGAACTGGCAAGCAGAATACTTGGAGAATTTAGTTTCAATGAAAACTAACTACAGAATGCATTGCTCAAAAGAAGCTTTGTGATTGACCTGATTAGCTCTGTGATGGTGACATGATTAGCTCTTCCCCAGATATGACCCATCCTCATGACTTTTGGATAGTGCTGAGCCTGCTTGACTAAAGCCCCCCCCCCATACACCTTTAGATAACTCCATACAATTTCCTTTAGATGTACCGACAACTATGTAGTATAGTGGCCTCCCTGATAGAACACTTGGAAGGTAATTGGAAGGTTTAGAAAGGTATTACATATTCATATTACATGGATTTGGTAGAACAAAAGTTGATTGTACAGAAATCACAGCAAATGGGAATCAATGTGCACCAAATTAATTGCCGTTTGATGAGGACCCGGTACACTTATGAACCGCATGAGGAGAGAGGGCAGCCCGCAGCCAGCATGCCCCCCCTCTCCTCATACACAGAGCAGTGACAGGCCCCGCCCCCTTCCCATTGCCAGGAGCTGAGGTCAGATGATCACAGGCTCTGTAGGCTGTGCAGCTGCAGCTCTCTGCCTCTGTTACTTCAGAGGGAGACTCAAGGTCCCCCTCTGAAGTAATGGAAATCAAACAGGGTTTTCCAACATGTTGGAACCCTGTTCAATCGAGTTTCTTCTTCTTTGAAGGAAGGCATACAGGGGTAAATTTCCTAATAGATCGCACATCACTCGATTGTACTCAAATTTATTTAGAAATCTACCCGTGTATGCCCAGCTTAACCCCTTGGACGTTTAGCCCGAGTTAACTTGTGAGTTACTTTGCTCATAAAACTCACCCTGAGCTAACAGCGGGCAAACTCACCTGTCTGACTAAATCCCCCCAGCGTTTTTCTGCATTGGCGGACAATGGCGGACAAATATCGCTCAATGGGGACCCAGGGGATGTTCTAGATGTGGGCAGAAAAAAAAACGTGCCACCTGCAAAACGCCCAGGAGGTTAAGGTGTATGGGGGCTTTTTCCATTTATAGGGTGAGACCATCCATCATCAACAACAGACCAAAAGGATGTAATAGGTCAGGCAGTAACTTACCAGTTTAAATCTTGTGGTTAAAGGGGATATGCTGAATATATGAAATAATATAGAAACCATAATATGTTACAAAAACTATTAGGACACCCTTCAGTTAAATACATTCTGGTGATTCAATCATTTA
This sequence comes from Ptychadena robeensis, assembly GCA_036250615.1. NCBI lineage: Eukaryota > Metazoa > Chordata > Amphibia > Anura > Ptychadenidae > Ptychadena > Ptychadena robeensis. The sequence continues at coordinate 43,397,848 of CM070039.1, forward strand.
CATGACCACAAATGTATAAAACCAAGTAACAAGTCAATTTGTATAATTTGCTAGGTGCTAAATATTCCATAGTCAACTGCTAACTTTTGGCAAAGGTTACAGACCTCCATATTTTGTTTAGTCTTCAGATTAGCTCAAAGCTTCATGCAATGGGTTTTAGAGGCTAAGGAGCTTTATGCAAGTCGCACATACCAAATGCAACAAATGCATGCCACCGGTGGGCTCTGGAGTGAATCATTTCACATATTTTTCTGTATGGCACGATGAGTGATCCAAGCAGAATAGTAAGTGGCTGACTTCATTGGGCCAAGTGTAAAGTTGGGTTGAGGGAGGATTATGGTGTGGAGTTGTTCATGAATGGACTTGACCCCTTAGTTCCAGTGAAAGGAGTTTCTGTGCACCAGCACACAGAGCAAAGTTTATGGACACGGATGAGAATGTTTGGTGTGGAGTCATGCCCTAAACCTAATACAATTTCTTCAGTATCCATAAGAGTGTAGCCAGACCTTCTTATCCATAATCAGTGCCTAACCTCACAGGTGGTGTTGAGCTTGAATATTTGAATTGCAAAAATATTCTGTGAATATCGGCTATTCGAGAATGGATTGCGAATATATAATTGCAATGCGAAAATAAATAGCACATGTGACCATTCATTTTGAAGGTAATATATCTCAATTTCGAATATTCGCGAACATTGAATCCAATATTAGTAGAATTATTTGTGAAATATTGCAAATTCGAATATTGACTATGCCGCTCATCACTACTCACTGGATATCAGAATCATGTTTTCTTCTGTTTTAATTTCATGATCCCTTTGTTCAGATGCAGATATATTGAGCCTATACTTCTAGAATGATGCAGAGGTACACCATTAACATCATGAACCATTAAAATTGGTCTCCTAACCACATAAAAATCAAGGTTCGAATGTTACTCACATGTGGTATCATTATTATAATTTAGCAATTTTTTTATTTATATAAATAGAGGGAGGATACTGAGACCTAAGAGACCTACAACTGACTTTATCCACCAATGGAATCAACAAATACAAAGCTAGCCATAAGTCCTTTTTTGTAGGAAAAAAATCGATATTATTGTCTGGCAGTTTTCTTTGACAGATTATTGTTCTTCAATAATTGTACTTACATAAGCAGTGTTGTGAATCACAGCAAAAAACCTTTGTAGTATTAAAAGCAGACAATAAATTCCAAACAAGATTATTCAATTGTCAATTCTTTACTTAACCACTAGCACTCCAAGGCTACAGGTTAGATCTAGGACCATTATGTCACCCTCAGTGAAGCTAATTCCGTTAAATTTTATTGACACAAAACCAGTGTTCATAATGTAATACATGCAAAACACTAGTTGAGGGGTACACATCCAGGCAATAAATCCTTTATATTGATCATTTACATTGATTACCATTAGTGGTTCACATAACTGGAACCTACACTTTTTGTTTTTACTATAACAACTGTTTAAGTGCTACTATTGACTGGCATGGTTAGGGTGCCCCACCAATGAAATTCATAAATGAGTATGTGAAAGTTCTAATCACCATCTTTAATTGCTCATGTATTTCACCCTTACCAATAAAGCATAGCTAAATGTTTCATATTTTGCCTGACTTTACGTAAAATATGAAAAAGCCTGTGTCCCGCCACCAACCAACTGTGAAAGCTATACTCTTATATGTGATGCATCTATCTACTTTAGGTCCCCATGGAGGAAAACTAATCTCCTGCCTGTACAATGATCGAAAAAAAAGTCATAAATATATATTATTGAATGAGGCAGGGATATACCACTAAGGTAACCATAGCAGATTTCTCTAAAAACTATATTTTCCATTGTGAAGCACCCCAGGTTTAAAGCGGTTCTGTACTGTATAAAAAAAACAAAACACATACACAATATTTACCTTTCGGTAGTCTTGATTCAGGCAAACTGATTTACAATTCTCACAAACATATACTTTCCTCTCTTTTTCGTGCCCATGCCACCATTCCATACTTACTGGGTCCATTAATCCAGTTTGCAAGATGGAGGCGTAAAACTCCTCCCTTCACCAATCTGCATCTACATCTAGCGACTCTCTCCCCATCCAGTGATTCTGCTTTAGGCTTCCGTCCTGAAAAAAAAATGGTAGGAGTAACTGTGATGTCTACCTTTACGTGTGCCCTTTCACCCGGAGCCCACCATGGCTCAACATGACAGGAGGGGTGAAGCATCGCCAGATTTTTAGGATTTTCACCTTGGGACATTTCTTTCTTTTTTAAAGCCCGATCTGTCCTACCAGAAGTGCAGATAATAGAAAGTTGACAAGCGGATGATTTGTCCACTTCAAGGACTCCTAGGACTCCAACATCATGTATGCTCCATATTTCTTCTAGTTTCATTAGTGAATGTTTATGTCAGTTTTCCTTTTTTAACTATTAATATTAAGTTATTAACATTTAGAAATGTCCATGGACGCTTGATAAACAACTGAGCAGAAAATATTGATAGAGGTAAGTAAGCTGAACAAGCTAGCAGAATCTATTGACAGGGATTAATGTCTTTCTGAAAATTTGTTCTGGCATGCATTGGGAAAAAATAAGCATTATATGTGTTTTGCGGTACAAAACTTGTTGTCTATTCTCCAGCCACTGAGATAAAAGGAACACTAAGTAATGATAATAATAGTATTAACAAATATAATTTCACAAAGAAGAGGCGGGAAATATTAACAGACACAAATGTCTTTGAGACACAAATATAAAGCTTAATAGCTGGTAATGAACTTTGATTCCCTTGGCTTCGATTCCCTAAAAAAGGAGGGTTAACAAGCATAACACCATTACACAATAAGAAGCAGAGTTGTCTTTGTTCTTGAGAACACAAAGCAGATGAGATCATACATTAATTCCCATGAGTAACCCCACTCTCCTGCTCAGTCTGTTTTGCTGTGTTTGGATGATTAACTTGGTGGGTGGGGAGGACCTGCAGACTCGGGAGCCTTTTTTCATATTATTGTCTCTCCCCCCTTCACACGTCTATTCTTCTCCCTGACGCAGCTAAGCTGTTGTTACTATAAAATTAGGAAACCTGTGTCTGTTGCTTCACTTCATCTTATGCTAACTTGTTCTTTTTTAAGTCATAAAATACTCAGTATACACCTTGTATGTATTTCTAGATTTGTTGGTAAAACATGTACAAGGAACCAAAAGAATATATATGTGGTTTCCTACTTTCTGATATAGAATAATTCTCAATTTATTTAATTATTCAATGACTGGCTATAGAATACTTTGATGGACTGCATCCCTGTACTATTCCAACATGACATTTACCAGCCTGGAATAAACATTTCTTGTTTGCATTTTAAATGAACCTCTTAATATTATTCATGAAAGATAAGGTGAGGAAAAGTAAATACCAAATGCAGCATACAGGAAAACCACTATTTATTGTAAAGTGGATTCAATCTTTAAGCATTTATATTTTCAGTTGATAAAATCTTATACAGCTACAATACACATATGTGTATATATTTAAATTTCTTATTGAAATAGTACCTGGTAATACTTCTGTCAAAGTAAATTTTTATCTACTTTCTGGTAATGGCTGACAAATGCATCTCCAAATTAAGCTCTTGCATTTCTACTCTGATAGAAACTTCTTGTTGCTGTTTTAAGCTGACATGGTTCCCTCTTGTAAGGCTAAGGCTCCACTAGAGCTGATTCGGACAGAAAACACATGCTTATTTGCATTAGTGAAGCCTCAGCCTATGCAAAAATGTACTGAAGTTTTTTGTTAAAGTTCATGTAAATTGTTAAGGCTGCCGAAATTAAAAGATTCATACTCCTTTGGCACCACCATGGCAAAATATACCAACTTGTCTATACCAACTGGTGGAAACATAGCTCCGTAAGCTTGTAAAGGAAATGTGATGATGTTAATTATTTGTGCTTCTGGAGAAGAGAAAAGCTGTTTAAGCTGTTAATCCTCTGTAAATGCTAGTCGTCCTGTGGTAATGAACAGTAGTAAAGAGTATGATCACTAGAGGGCACTGGATACAAATTCAGTGGTAGAAACATAGCTCCATAGGCTGGTAAAGGAAATAAGATGATGTTAATTATTTGTGCCTCTGGACAAGAGAGAAGCTGTTACAGCTGCAATGTTTTCTGAAGCAAGGGGAAGAGTGCAGAGGGAAATTCAAGATGATCTTATTACAGGTAACGATTTTTTATCTTTTTTTGACATCTCATCTATGTAATAGGGTGCCAGCGAAAAACATAAATTACATTAGGAGAGTTAAGGTGCACTTTAACCATGTTAAGAACCATATGCTGTGGGTATCTAGTCAATGAAAATCTAGCTACCACACTACATGATTACTTGAACAGGGTATGTAGTATAATAATTTTTGCTAGAATATCAATTACAAAAAAAATGTAATTCAATTACATACACCTCATTTCTAAAACCCTCTATCTCTTTTTGTTTTGATGATTTGATGATATTCTTGCAAAGAAAATTCTATACTACATACCTTGGTCTGCATATATATATAGTCCTTATATGAGGGTAACATTCTTTGGCTATATTTCGAGTTGGAATGGGCACCCAAGGAACACTAGATATGATGTTCTCTGTGATCCTCTCTTTAATTACTTGACAACTTCAAAAAGACATGTGACCCTGAATAAAACATAACTTACCAACCAATTATGATGTCTCCCTTTTGGCTATATAAATACATTGTTCACAAAACATTCTTAAAGAGGTGGAAGTAAAGATTTTGCTCTAGCTGGCCCATACTGTATTCTCTCTACATTTTTGTTTTACCATTTCACCCTTCTACAATTCTCTGCCCCAGACATCCATATTTTTTCTCTTTTCCTTTATCCTACCCTGCAAAAAATCTGGTTGTCATTGACATTGTCCTGCCTCTCTACAGGATGGGTATACCTAGTTAGAATTTGCATATTGATATAAGAACCACAGTGTTATCTAAATTTTACCAGCACAATAAATGTAAATAAAAAATGATCAGGTTATAATTTCAATGTGCATAATATCCAAAGACCAATATTTCCTGGAAAAGATCTTCAACACCCAAAACCATAACTAGATGTCAGGTCAGGGACAGCTGCTGTACGTGATGTGTCTTTTAGATATACACTCTACATTGAATATGTAAAAGAGACATTATAAAAAGTTTCCATTGCTGTTTCATTGACTTTTGTATTTTAGCTGGAATGTGTGATTTATAAGAAAGAACCTCTTTGTCCACTGTAGCACGTGCTGCTGTAATGAGACAATATTATCTTTATCAGTCATCCAGATGACAGGCTATTACAGGAAGAACTGACTTGATTATTTGTACTCATTCTGAGCTTCTAACATAAGCACTGTTTGGCTGTTGATGACTACTGCAAAAGAAGACATGCCGAGCACTCTCCAGGAGACCCCTGCATAATAATTCATAATAACGATTAGCTTTATCTATTAAATGGTTTACCAGTCTTCTTTCATCTGTTATTTGTTCACTAGAATGCCATTCAAGTATGCCTGCGGGGATGCGAGTTAGGATCATAATTGCTGGCAGCATTTTTGTTATTAATAATGAGAGACAAATTGATACATAAAAGTGACCAATAAAGCCTATCTCAAGGCAGAATTATTTTTTATTATTATTTTGGATAGCATGAAAATATTTCTACCAGGTTTTTAATTCAGGGTTTAACACCAATGTGCTTCACTTTTAGTTTGTAAAAGAAATTAAGGGCCTTTTAGAAACCGAAACCAGGGGAACCAATCCTTCACTATTTTATGCTACTTTCCCTGAAGGGCCTCCGTTTCTAGATTATCATTATCAAGCCCCCCTCCCCCATTCAAACTACACAGGTACTAGAAGTCAAATGCCCATCTAACTGTATTTGAAATGCAACTCATTCAACCTTAAAGGTACTTTCAACACTCAAGGTACATGCATATTATTGATTCTTATTTATCAGTCCCTCTAGGCTTTGTGAAAGTATAGCACTAGTGATGTCGGGTGCTGGAAACCAAATGGAGCCTGTCCCACTCTAACCAGTACCGCACAAATGATGGCTCTGTACTCCAGGGATTAAAGCAATCTACGTCACATATTTTTTTCAGCTTCATTAAAATCCATACAGCGAGTTTCATGTCATCCCCGACATGGGGGTTACCCCTCTTACACTTTTCAATCACGTATTACGCTCATATGTGAGTGAAACGCGTAAGAGGGGTAACTCCCATGTCGGGGGTGACACAAAATTCGCTGTATGGATTTTAATGAAGCTGAATAGAGTATGTGATGTGGATTGATTTAAACTCAGTCAACCTTATTTGGATTTCACACCAATCATGAGACATGCATCATATAAACACACACCAATCATACAAAAACATGAATCATTTACATAGAAAACACACACAGATACAAATTACATGCACTCAGCTTACTGTGTAAAGATAGATCCTCCATGCAATGCTGTTGATTGGGGCTTATGTATGAATGACAGATAGATCTAGTTAATTTCTATGGGGTTGTCTATATACCCGGTAGGTATTTCTCCTATTTTTGAGAGATTAATTCTCCAAGTTTAGGGGAATTTTAGCTCCTCATCCCAAATTTGTGTTACACATTGTTTTGTTTATACCCTTACCATTCCTTGGTGTATAGACCAAGGGAAAAGGAGTATAGGTTTAGTGGGTACCCAGCACCATTGGAATACCTTGTTTCTCAGCCTACTCTAACAGATGTCAAGAGTCCTCATCGACTTATTCCCGAAGAAGCCCATGATATTCTGTATATAGGGGCGAAACGCGTTGAAAGAATACGTAAAATCGATGATTGGTATCACATGTATCGCACAGCACTGTCTGCACCTTTGTTTTTTAACCTAAATTGTATGTCAAAGGGGAAATCATTGCCCCACTACTATTTAATTGGATGTTTATTTGAATCAACAAAAATATATGGTTTTAACCAAAGTATGTATTAAGGGGTATCATTCTCCAGGTCCCACAAAATCCCAGGGTATGAGGGTACCCACTAAACCTATACTCCTTTTCCCTTGGTCTATACACCAAGGAATGGTAAGGGTATAAACAAAACAATGTTTAGATATAGTTAATGGTATGGATTGAGTCACCCAAACCTCAAGTACTAAAGATGGACAGCCCTGGTATTCATGTTAATTTATACATGTCTAGTTATACAGTGGATATGGGTGACAAAAAATATATCCTTTGACTACACATAAAGACCTAACAGTTCAATACACAGCATTAAACAAGAGACGGGAAACCTACTTCAATTACATACCAGACTAGATCATGTAGACGCAGGATCCTATAACAACTGTCAAATGATATAGGTCAGGGCTGTCCAACTCTATTCCTTGTGGGCCAGATTTGAACACATTTTCAATATTTCTCTAACTGACTGCAGTCTCTGGTGTAAGTTGTGGTGAAAGAGTCATAAACTAGCTAGGTATACCAAAGCCTATCATGTACATGTCCCTTGGGGACTGGCCTTGGATATATGTAAAGAACATGGGTGTCACGAATCCCCCTAGTGGCCGGACCGCAGAGACCTCCCGATCGATTTCAACACA
>CM070039.1:43405593-43417660 GCA_036250615.1 Ptychadena robeensis
GGACAAACTTACAAAATCAGTGAGGGGTCAAATAATTATTTCCTCCACTGTATGTATAAACTAACATTAAAGGTTGCATAGTAAAAAATGGGATTAAGAGTAAAACATCCCTATAACTGACATTTTATAACACACACACACACACACAAATACCACAATAGTAAACATAAAAATTTCAGATTTGCCTCCTTCCATTAACCTCCCTAGCGGTTGAGACGAACCCTGTTCGTACGGTGAACAGGGTCCTCTCAACCGCACGGGAAGCCGGCGGCGGGGAGACCCTATGCCTCCCCAGAAAGCTGCAGCGATTTTCTACATCGCTGCAGCATTTCCGGGTTGGCGGCAACGCCACGATCGCGTCACGGTGACGCGGAAGGGGGCGGGGGGGGGGCGGCGCCATAGACGGAGCGCCGGCTTTCTCTCTCACGCAGCTGTTGTCAGTAAGGACAACAGCTGCGTGTAGAGCTCCGGCGAGATGCCGGAAACGACAGGCAGTGTACTCTGTACACTGCCTTGATCGCCTGTATCGCGCCGTTGTAAACGGTGCGATACTGGCGGTGCGCTAGGAAGGTTAAACAAATTGGTGAAAGATATGTTGCAGCTGCCCTGATTTACAAAAGCAACTGAGCATGTTTACTTTTTACATTGAAATTCATTTTGTAAACATGGCCATCAATTTATGGAAGATAAATGAGCATATTAGTAATTTTTTAAACAACAGAATATATCTACTGAATTATAAATGTAATGTTAATACTATATTCACACAGTTTGTTGCTTGTGTAGCAGTTACTTATTATCACATCAAAAATTATTTTGGTTTAATATAAGGCAGTCATGTGTTGCCTGATTTTTGTAGCTGAACAAATTCAACACATTGAAAATATGTATGCATTTCGTTTGCTGATGAAACACATACTCCGTCTGTTACATTTCATTAATTAAACAGTTTCTATAGCCGGGTGATCAATGGTCAGGAAACGTTAAGACTAATGTATGCATGCACAATGGAAGTCAATGCCATGTAAAAAAGAAGATAATAGACCTAGCTGGGTGTGAGGTGCCCATTGATTGAATGATTTACAATAGGAATCCCTTTTTCTGTGCACACAATGTACTACATGCACAAAGCCACATGGGGGGAGAAGTCGGAGACATCACCGCACAGGTCATCTCAATGAACTATGTATTTATTCTGTGACCTTCAATGTTGCTGCAATGTCCTTATCCTGCTTAGCAGGCACGTGCTCATGTGTTGACAGCTACACATCACATCAATTCATCCTTCTATTGTCTCCATTCTACTGATTTAATCTCTATTCGTTCCTATTTTCTATTCATAATTGTTTAAAATATTCAAGCAAAATGTTTTAAATTGTTTATAATGTTTTTTATTATCTAAAGCTACAGATTTATATTGGTATATATTGTATTGGTAGTTGCCTGACATCACATGTCACAGTAATTTGTTGCACCAAATAAATAAAATTCATTCCTCAAAACCAGTCAGTACCCCCTTATTTTAACATCCCACCATTCCACTGGAAGACCCTCATTTATAGTTCCCTCTTCTGTACTCAACAGACATGTTCTTGCTGAAATACTTTTGCCTTTCAAACTCAGTTAAGACCCTCCATCTTTAAGTACTGATATTCTGGTCTGTTGGTGATTATTCATACAATGTACAATGTATGTATGAGCAGTACAGTACAGTACCGGTACAGTACCGGAATTGTTTCAAAAAGAAAACACTTAGTTAAATAAGGTGGTTGCAGCTAGTGTTGATTGCGAATATTCATAATCACAAATTTTTATTGTGAATATTGGCACTTCGACAGTTCGCAAAGATCTGAAATATAGTTCTATATCTTCGCAATCACGAATATTCTAGATTTTTTTACATCAGTACCCGAAACTAGAGTGCATTGATTTCGCATTATGTGCATGAACAATTGACAATTTGTGTGTAAGAAAATATTATGACTATCTGCACTTTCATTTCACAATGAAAGCAACGATAACTGGAGATTACGGATTTGTAAATTTGTTGCAAATATTAGGTAAAAAATATGTGATATTTTGCAAATATGAATATTGCTTGCGCTGCTCATCACTAGTGGCAGCACCATTACAAAGAGTACCAAACGGAGGGCAAGGCCAAGCAATGCCAATGGCTCTGTGTATTCTAAATCACATAACAATTTCTAAATATACTTTTATAGATTGCATAACTACAACAATAATTCTGTGCATAGATAGACCAATGATTAAACATGCTAATTGCATTTTAAAAACACCAACTTTTCATGTAGCATATCAATGTATTGATGTATACTTTACCCATGTAGCATGATATTTATTTCATAACCACATACTTAGTCAACCCTCTTCTTTATCTTTCTGTCCATGTCACCTAGAATATTTTCTAATATTTCTTTGCATTTATTTACCATCTTATCTTTTTCACTCTGATGCTCTGACCGGAAATTTGGTTGTATATCAAAAAAACAGTGAAGGCTTAGTAAATACAAATGAGAACAATGAAACTGATCCACATGCTGTTGAAATCAGCTTTAGGGCCCCATACACCTTTAGATTTATCTGTCAGATTTCCTTTCGATCTTTTTGTTTTACCAAAACTATGTAATATGAGGAGCTTTCTAAACAATCAAGTCTACCTGTGTTCAATCTCAGAGGACCCTATACTACAAAGTTGTTAGTAGATCTAAAGGATATCTGACAAAGAGATCTAAAGATGTACGGCTAGCTTTACTCTTAAACATATACTTTGCCCATATGTGTAGCTTTACAGCTGGTTCAGAAATTACTTCAATGTGTTTTGTAGCTTACAAGTATTATGTCCTAAAAAGAGTTCATAAAAATGGATGTAGCTCAATGGTGGAGTGTTTTCTGTAATAGTCATTGGAAAAGCTAGCTTTTGAAATGTCTCAGAACCCTTCTTGCGTCATCCCAAAATCTTTCTTTCTGTATTCATCAATAGCTAAAGCTATTGGCGTGACAGCTTGGCATAGAAATCATTGCTTGCACAAAGTGTGTGATCGTCCCGTTCAGGGACATACTTTCATCCAGCAGCCGATCCCCCCCCCCCCACGGAGCTCTCCAGCTCCGACAGAGAGGAGACAGCCTAGTCTGTAGGAGAGAGGAGGGGGGGGGCAGTCATGGAAGCAGCTTCACTTGTCCAGGCTCTGAGATGCTGCCAGAACTGAACTGAAGGTGGAGATGGTGAGTATGTTTTGAGTTTTTTTGTGTGTAGCAGCTTTCAAGCATTTCTGGACTGCTGGCAGGTGAATATTGAGTCTATTTATTGAATGTTTTTTAATTTGTGTTTAAAATCACTTGGTTTAACCAAATGACAAAATCCCCTATTTTGTTCAGTTAAAGCCAGGTCTCCTTATTGTTTAATTGTAACCATGACAAAAAAACCTTTTCAGAAATGTTCAGTTGTTTTCAGACCAGAACATCATATCTAAGAGATGGTCAATAAGTTGTCAAATATTCACCATTAGCATGCAACTGCATGCAAACTGTATGCAGAATGAGGTGAGCCGGTCGAGAACAGCAACTGTTCCACCTGATTGGCTCAGCTTTGGTCTGCATAGAATTTGCATACTAATGTGTAAATATCTGCAGCTCAATAACCAGCGCTATTAATTTTGGGGAACATAAGTCTGTAAAATCATACAAAGATGAGATGGAAACATTGTCTTTTCTAGGTAAGAAAGGTAATTTTGTCTATTTTGCAGGACAAAAAGACAGGTTCACTTGAAATTTTGGTATCTGCTACATTATACCTATATTAACGTCTTTTTAACAAAAAGAATTAGAAAAAACTGTTATAGCGATAGTGGAAGCTTTGCTCAGCAAGGTCAATGTGCAATATGGTGATTTGCAAAATACTCTTTTAATTAGAAGGTCCAATTTAAAATGTTAGATGCTGTAGTAAAGTCTTTATTACTTTACATATAGTAAAAAGGCGATTTGTGGCCAGAAAAGAGCATTTGGGCATAACACCACTTGCTAATTAGATACAATAACATGTTTTCACTAAAGTTAGATTGCACCATATTAATGTGTACGATATTCACCAACCTCCATGGCCAGGCTGCCCCCTCTGGATCCTGGTGATGCAAATAGTATGGGTCTTAGTTCATCGCATAACATGGCCCACGCCCCTCTCCCTCACCGTGCCCTGTCATATCCTACCATCCTAACTTTCAGCTGCTTGCTTTGCCCTCTTGCCCACCTGATCCTCCTCCCTTGGCAAGGTCCCTGGGCACCTGGGCAGGACAGAGAAGTGGGCGCATTGACCACTCTGACTGTACATAGCAAGTCACACACATAAAAACTGTCACCAATTGGAGCATGTACTACTTCAGTGGTTCACATATGTCCCCCCCCCCCTCCCAATACACATCGAGGCAGGTCTTAGAATGCATTGGCAAAACTGAAACCCGAGATGTCACGGGTCTGATCATCCACATTCCTGCCTAACAAATCATTAGCGGCAACTCAGGCTGACCCTCAATAAGCAAACTTCATGCACGCATGGTGAGGCTGCACAGTCCTCAAAGTCGCCTTACCTGTGGAGTTCCCAGGCTGCTTGGCTGTCTTTGGCTCCTGGTCCCTGAGACCCTTGGTAGTCGGATCGGGCCTCCTTCTGCTTCTCCCCCCTGGACAACACAATCATGACCTCATGTCACTGAACTGTCCACAAGACCTGCATCACCCTGGGCCCCTTGGGTCATCACCACCCAACACTCCTGTCCTAACAAAGCATGAGCTGCAAACCCGGGCTGAAGCACCATGAGCAAAGCAAGCATGTGTGATGCCTGCCAAGTCGCCTACCTGCATATGATTGACCCAGCCCAGGCCTGGAGTCACCTGCCGCCGGCTCTCCTCTTCCGTCTCCTTTTCTCGTTTCTCTCTAGCCGTCTTCTTATCAGACTCTATCTTCTGCCTGGCTCTTCTATCTTCTCCTTCTCTTACTGCATGGTCACTCTGGCGTCTACTCTCGCTCTTTCTTGATCTATCTGCACTGGAGGCTGTCTCACTTTTCTATAACTAGCGGCGCCTTCTCTCTACTGTTCGTAGCTATGCGCTTCCCCTTCCTCCCCATTCTCCAGTCTGTTTCTTCCCCACATCAATGCTCAATAGAGAACTGCCTTCTACCACATTCTCGCTACTCTGCCTCCCGATCAGACTGGAGGAGCGAGTCCCTTCCATTCTCGTGCTGGCGTCCTTCCTTGGCCGAAACTCATCCTGGGAAGGAGGTGTCCTTCCATCTCCGGATCTTCGTGGTGGGCCTTCCGGGTCCTCTGCAGTGTGCTCTCGTGTCTCTGCTACGCAGTTATGCCTAGCAGCACTCGTCCTTCCTTTCAAAGACGTCTGGGTTTTTGTGGGTGTCTCTTCAACTTATTCACTCATTCGTTAGGTCCTGTACTTCTGCTGCTAGGGGGGGGCGGAGTTCCAAGCATTGTCCTTTCTCTATAGAGCCCTCGTGCTCCTTGTCTGCCGTAACTCCTTATATTCCTCTTGCCGGTTTAGCTGCTACTGCAAGGGCTTAGCGGTGAGGTGCCTTCCTTCTGCGCTGTTCCACGTCCCGAATTATTATGCCTGTCTTATTCCCGTCCAGAGTCTTCCAATATACTCTTTTACCTTGAGTTATTCTGCTAGGTTATCCCGTTCTTCCCCTTCGTAGGCACTACGAGGTGGTCATTCGGATCGTGGGTGGGATAAGTCCCGTAACATCACTGGTGGTAGGGTTTCACTTGACAGGCTTCAATGCTGACTGACGGGTGCCTTAAGGAGGGAATCTCCCTTTCTCGCTTCGCTGGCTAGGTGGAGGGAGGCATCCCTTGAGACGCCTCCTGTGGCCTCTCGGTGGAGCTCTGGGTATGATAGTCCTTAGTTACTTCTTCTCTTTACCTTCGCCTATCCACCCCACGTTCGCTAACATAGTCGCTTCTTCATTTGCGTCTACGATCCCCTGGGGTTAGGCTTCTCTGGCCCAAAAAAAAGAAAAAAAAATGCGGGCCGGCGCCTGAGCCTGGTCCTGCACCTGCCGCCGTGTGCCTGGCCGGCTGCCGGCTTCTACCGGCTCTCGCTGGCCGGCTCTACCGTGTGCAAGCCGTGTGCCTGCCGCGGCTCTTCTCCGTTGCTCCTATCGTTGGGTCTTTGCTTCTTTTTCTTTCCCGTTTTCCTTCTTCTCACTTTACCGTTTGTGTCTGGGCGATCAATGCCTTCTTTTCTCTTCTTCTAGCTATCCCCCTGAAAACACATCATGACCTCATGTCACTGACTCTCCTCACTGTGCATCATGACCTAAACACCCATGGGCTCTCATCAGCGACACCCACGCTACCTTCACCGTCGATCACCTCCCCGAATCCTGCTCCTCTTCTCCATCTTGGCAACAACTCATGCTCTGTCTTCATGCGGCTTTTTCTCTGGCTTCTCTCCCCTGCGCATTCTCTGTCCAGATGGCGCGACAACCTGCCCCAGGCGGCCCCCGTGTATCACAACATTCAGGCGCGAAGTCTCGGGGCGTGTTTCCGGCTGTATAAAAAGACCCCCAATACGAGGCTCCACGCATCGCCGATCCCCCCAGGACGTCGCCGATTCCCTGTACGACCTCGACGATTGCTCTGTGGCTCAGCCGATTCAACGCCAAATCTACAGACCATGTGAGTAGCACAGCAATGTGTTTGCTGATTCGCCCGATGTGCTGAGGCTCTCGTGTGCTATGTGTCTTCGCCTGATTCATGTCCTCGTTTCTTTGCAGATTGCGTGTGTAGTTGCGCCAATTCCCCCCACCTACCTCGCGATTCCGTTGGCCCTCGCTCGATCCCTGTCACCTCGTCGTTTCCCCAAACAGTCACCACATCCACGTGAGCGCAAACATTCTTTTTTCGACGCATGGAGCACCTCAACTGCGTTATGTGTGATCTGTAGTTAATCTGCCGTTCCCTCTGCTCCCCAGCTTGTTCCCCCTCTCGTTGTTGAACTACGCACTGTTGACCCATAGGTGAGTGATCTTTGCCAGCTGTGGTGGGATCAAGTCTTGGTGCATCACCAGGTTTTATGTTTGTGATCTGACAAGGGTTGTTGGTTACCCTGGGCCCATATGTCTCAGCTGTGTCAGCACCTCCTTTGGTAATGTGCGCATTCCTTGAACTATGTAGAGTGTGGCAGAGATGTTTGTCTTGGTGGAGTGCCAGTGGGGGTCAACTGAGTTGTGTGGAAGGGGGGGTTGGGGTCCCTGTGCATCCCTGGACCATCAACAGAGGGCCGCACTACATCATCGAATATTGCAGGGTAGAATATACTGACAGCATGCATGTCTCGGGCAGACGTCATTGCTAGAACTTGGCCTGATTGGTTTAGAATTGATGAGGGTAGGGGTGCGCTCGGGTGTCATGGTGTAATGGGGATGTTCCTTATGAACCTGCCCACTGCTACTGCTCAAGTATGTGTAGGCATTTCCACCATTGGGGGCCAGGCATGCCCTGGACTGGGGCGGAAACCCTAAAGAAGGGAAGTGGGAGGAGAGGAGGGTATTTCCTCATGAGTCCATCTGGGTTGCTTATTGACTCTTGCACCTACTGAGTAATTGTTTCAATGTGTTTGACTTGTGCTCCTCTTTACAGCAAGGCCATGGCCCCCAAGAGGAAGAGGAGGCCTACCTGGAAATGACCGCAGACCAGTTTCACAGAATTCTGGACAGTAGTCGCCAACTGGCCAATGGGCCTGTTGGAAAGGTCAAGATGCCCGTACTATTTCACAGCACATCAAGGACCGGGCGTATCAACAGCTGCTGGGCTTCTGCCGGGGCTTTAAAGCCCACCGCTACCATGACGCGCCCCTCAAGAACAAGATTCTCCACCTGTTTCGCCAATGTGTGGGATGTCTTGTCAAACTAATCATTTTTGTCTCACCCTCCCGTGACAGACCTGGTCCCTCGTATGGAGGACGAGCCTGTTGTCGCCTCGCATGGAGGGTAGTTCCTGGTCCCCTGCTATGAGGAGGAGGCCGTCCGGCAAGCCATGTCCCTCCCCGCGCTTCTCACAATGGCCGCAGGAGGAGGGGAGTCAGTCATGGCCCATCAGGAACAGGCCTCACCCAGACCCTTGCAGCAGGATCTTGGCAGTCAAGGATGGACGAATGTGGAGTGCGCTATGGTTGTGTTAACATTGCTGCCAGCTGCGGCAGAGCATAAGTGTGTACCAGCGGGGGCAGCACAGGACTTGATGACAGAGATGGCATGTCAGGGCATGCAGGGTGGCAACTGGGACACTGCAAACCCCCGGTCGGCTCTGTGTTCATGCGTGGATGCCCCACTGCCGCCCTATCAGTCTGGCCAGCCTGTTGCAGCAGCCCACATATACCTATGGTCACACACTAAGCCGAGGAGGGGGGTTACACTTACCACAACTTTGAGCACCCGGGAACTGTGTGTTTTCGGCCATGAGGTAATGGCATTGTTTTGATATGTATTTTAATTGTTAATACCACACGCACAACTGTTAATGTAACATTGATTGTTTAGTTTGCCACAAATAAACGCTGTTTGACCTTAACTCAATGGCTTTTCTTTTCCTATCAAATGGGGGCATGGGAGACATCAGGTGGTCGTGTCATTTGCCAGGAGACAGCCCCCACACCATTGAAATAGGCTACATAGCGTCACGTTGGTCTGGACTGCAGGGATTGTCCCGTGGTGGAGCTGGCTGCATGCAGTGAGGGCCCCGGTCATTGCGCCATGAACCGATGGGTTACCACACGGTGTTGATGTCTCCACATCAACCATGCTGGGTGGGCAATAGGACACTGAATTGTGCCGCAGAGGAAGTTGTGGAGAACACCGCAAACACAACCTTGTCCACTCTGTGGGGGGCCAAATTTATGTGTGGTGAGGAACACCCTGAACCGTGGGAGAGAACCCCGAATGCGTTCTCCACCACCCTAGGGGCCGGGAGAGGCGGTAGTTGAAAAACCCGCCGCTCAGGTGTCAGAGAAGCATCCCAAAGGTTTCAGGAGTTCTCATCCAGGGCAAAGGACCTCATCAGCCACAAACACAAAGTTTCAGCCCACCCACGTTGTGTCTGGCGAAGGGAAGTTGAGGAGCTTGCTCTTCATCTGCCAGCACAGTTCATGCCAGCCATTACACCACCATCAGATATGTGCCCTTCCTCCCACATCCACCATCAGGAAATCTAGCTTGGCATTCACAAGTGCTAACATCACAATGCTGTGAAGCCTTTGTAGTTGTAAATATAGGACCAGAGTTCCTGGGGTTGGCGATGCAGACATGTTTCCCATCCAGCGCTCGCGCCACAGTTGGGGAACTGCCACATGTCCGCAAATTGTGGCCGACAATTCGCCATTCATCTGGGGTGGTGGGAAGCTGGAAGACAAGTGAAAAAACATTAGAGGTATACGACTCAACACATTTCAAATAGACAGATCAATTCGTTTGGGACTTCAAGAAGTGGGGATGTTATGGATGAGGCCTGTGGGAATACAAGGTGCATGTATGTGGCATCCGGATGGTGGCACTCAGGACAGTTGGGTACTGTGTGTGATGGGTTGTGTAAGGAGCAGGCAACTGTCTTTGTCGACATTGGGATGCTTGACATCCCTTTCCCCCCAGGGAACATTACCAAAACACCCTGTCTGAACAAACAGATACTGGGGGGGGGGGGGGCATCTCATACTAGGTAGTTTGTTTCTGGGGCACTATTGGTTCACCTATGGAAATGGTTCCACAGTGTTGGGACTTGACCTATTAATGTACGGGGCATCATACACTAGCTCATTGATGATTGGTGCTCGATGGGAAGTGGGGTGGAAGGTGGCTTTTAGTTTGGAGGGGTGGTGGCTGGGACGGCATACATTTATTCAACATTGTTACATACCTTGATATACTCTGGGGCTAACTCAGCCACAATGGCCGGCATGTCTCCGGCACAATTCGTCCAGGGCTTGTGCTGAATGGCACAGGAGAACTTGAGGTCCTCGTAGGAGCGTCCTGTTGCCAGGAGCGCAGGGTGGGCTACCAGGCGTTCCTCTGCGGGGATGGAACCTTCCGCATGGCTGTGTCCTTCTTTGTCAACCTGGGCCGCAGGACGCTCTAGGAGCATGGTGAAGTTGTCATCTGTCATCGCAGTAGTTTTCTTGAAGTCATCTGGTGTGATTGTCCCTGAGATGTCTGAGTAGGGGCATGGTGGAATAAGTGTCTCTTTGGAGAAGCCAGGACTTGGCCCCATAGCCTTCTCCTCCTCCTGCTCTGCTTCTCCTCCAATTCCCACAGCAGGAGTGCTGCCACCAGTAGTGTCCTCCACTCGGGATGCTTGTCCCGGTGTTTTGGCAAGGTCCAGCAAATGTGATGGGAAGCCACCACCCTCTTTATTGACTTCTGCTGGGAAATGGATACACCCATCCGTATGAGGTCATGGCCCGATCGATTGATGGTGGGGAGTTCTGTCATCGATCGACAGGAATCGTCCAGGAATCGGTGGCCTGAGGTGGTATGGGGGATCGGACGGACTTAATTGATCGATCGATCGGCCTGTAATCAGACACTGTATGGCTAGCTTTAGCGTTACTACATACAGCTCTAGTGGCTTTGCTACTGGCTATGTATATGTTCAGCAGGGCGTAGACTGCCTAAATGTCATACACATCCTCGGCACTGACCCTGCCGAAATTGTACCGGAACGAGGAAGGTGTCAGAGGCAGCTTCTGACAGATTTCCCACCTCCTTTAACTCCCGCTCTGGCAGCACGGAGCTTTGACCTGCAGATTTGCCCATTCCCCTGTATTTATTGACGATCAGATGATCGGATGTATAGAGTGAATTTTATACATCAGATAGTCTGAAAAAAATGGTATATGAATGTTCAGGCGTAATATGTTGGAGAAAGTGGCAACATTGCAATTGTTTTTATTTTTGCAAGTTCAAAGGCAAGTGTAAAACAACCTTTGCAGTGTTCTCACAACTGTTCAATTCTCCAGCAAGTCTGGTGGTGATATCATGTATTTATTGCAAAGGCCTTGCAATAAACACACTAATAAACTAGTCAAGCTTTCATGACCATCTCTACCCAGATGTCTCAGTTGGTGCTGCTGCTCCATGATCTTGCTTTACTCAACAAAATTAATTTATCAATATAATTTAATTATGTAGTAGTGTTCACTTTATTATCCAGACATTGCTGTACAGCACCAATCCACCCCATTTCCTTTCCCTGTTTTTGGTGTTCCAGAAAAGCATCTGTTGGTAATGCTGGAGCATCCTCCTTGTCCTCCTTGTGTATGTTTTTAAATGTGAATGTGATTGCAAGGATCCGCAGAGAGACATTTATGTTCAGTTCTAGCATTATTATTGTATGAAACTGTGGGGTGGGAAAATGAGGGGAGACATTGTCACACTATACATCCCGATTTGATTATAGAACCTTAGAATAGGCACTTGAGTAGCTGAGAATATTAATGTGTATTTATTGAGTTAAATTTATGACCATTTTAATTCACTTAATTTCACAATTAACAGTTGTTGGAATTTCTGTTAAAAATGTAACTAAAGCCCCCCATACACCTACCTACAGATCACTCCATAAAATTTCCATTAGACCTACCAACACTATGCAGTAGAATGTTCTCCCTGCTAAAGCAGGAGCACATAAGGTTAGAAGGAAGGTTAGAAAGGTCCTCATATTACATGGTTTTGGTAAAACAAAAAATGATTATACAGAAATTGTATGGTAAGATTCACACAATAAAATAAGGCTGAGAGAGGGATAGAAACATCAACACTCCCAGTCTGAATGTCCTCTATATCAACAGAGGCTGGGGGACTTTAAAGGCCAAATAGGTTAATTAAGTAAGTTAGTAACAAAAACAAGTTTCTTAAATATAAAACAAGTTTAATAGTCCATAAAAACGGTTGCATCCATTCATGGTGTGATGATGACACAAAAACACTGCACCCTAGAATCACCAACGAGATGTCTTCATCACTTTCCCAGGAAATTGGAGGACCAAGACA
>CM070039.1:43440652-43466599 GCA_036250615.1 Ptychadena robeensis
CCCCCCCCCCCACCACCACCACCACTTCCTAACCTAAAAGCCTAGCATTTTTAAGATTATATCACAAATGCCAAGTTTAAAACTTCTCAAACTCATTTATGTCCTTCTCCCCATTCTGTCTCTCATAGTTGAGGTATACCTATGATCAAAATTACAGGCTTCTCTCATCTTTTTAAGTGGGAGAACTTGCACAATTGGTGGCTGACTAAATACTTTTTTGCCCCACTGTACAAATAAATAAAGACATGACACATTAATTAGAAAGAAAAGTGGATATATTTTGGCCACAGCTGATTGTAACAGGGTTGCTAGAATTATGAATATAACACTTTGTAAGCAAGGCAAAATCAATATCAATATGCAATACAGGTACCCCCTATATCTATATAAATACATATATACAAAAATAATTATAACTCACACATCAGCCTAAAGAACCAAAGAAACCCCAAGCCTCCCGCTCACCTCATCAAGACTTAGCAAGGGACCATCTCTTTTGCTTTATAATTTATGGTGATAACCTTACCCATCCTTCAGCCTACCCCAGTCAAGCACCCTCCCCCGTATATGTGGACTCCTGGTATTCAATCCACTGCTTGCATTATGATCTGATGTAATTGATGAGCAGGACAGTGCTGTCATGTTTTTATGATACTATCCTTGTGGACTTTCACCAATCAGAGAAAATGTTGAGAAAAGAAAGGGGAATGAGGGGTTGGAATGAAGGAAAGCAAAGCTATAAATTCAGATGAAACTTTAAGAGTCACACAAACCTCTTAAGTCTGCAGTTGTAGAGTGTTGCACCATGCTAGCCATCAATGAATACAGACAGTTTGGAGTTGTGATACCCTTTATTTGCTAACTGTTGTCATTAAAGAAGCAACCTTTCGGGGTGTAAATCTCAAAAAACAGATTTGAATTAAGCCTGAAGAAGGGATCTGAGACATCGGGGATATTCGAGAATTTGCAATATTTCACAAATGTGCGCTCGGATATTCGCAATGGCGAATATTCAATATATTATGCTTGAACATTGTTTACCGGCATACATTGCGCATATTTGTGCGCATGGTGAATGGATATGTGCAATTCGCACAGTGCACATACTGGCTAAGGTCACAGAATAGAAGAGAAGCTGTAAAGCTGGTTCGCAAATCTTCGCAAATAACAGCCATGCGTGATGTAAGGCTAAGAATACAGTCAAATCGAATTTTATGAATTTCTAATGTTCCTTTGTATATTCGTGAAATTACTTGAATATACTATATGCTGCTCAACACTCATCAGCCAATAAAGGGTATCACTTGAACTTAAAACGTGTTGTATCAAGTTTGCAGTTGAAATGATGTCTGCAAAAGTATAAGCTGAATATTTGTATAATTGTTACTATAAAAGGCCTTGGTTTGGTATTGGTAGGCTATAAGGAAATAGGCTCATGTCTTTCATAGCCATTATATAGAAGTACCTGTCTATATACATGTCTCTTTTGTAGTATCATAGAATGGAGTGGAATAGCGTCTCACTGTCACAGCCTTCACTAGCAGAATGGAAACAGATTCTAGTATATTATTAAGTATATCATGTGCATAGTAATGAATGCAAATCCAAATTTCCTATAATATACATATTTATTAATTACAAATTAATTTTATGGCACAGCAATAAGGTCTTTACAGTCGCATTAAACCCCATCTTCTGCACATCAAGAATAAATGTGTTTTTTGTGGATTCCAATATTTTCTGTAGCACTGCCTATTTTTCATCCATCAACCACAGAAACACTTAACGACACGATAACCATGTATGTAGTACACATATAATTTAATAGATGGCTATATATTCATTAACCCGGTTTTGTGATCATGGGGGATTTTACTGATTAAAGAGGAGAGAATATCCATAAAATGTAACATTTAAATATATGAAACTGTTAATTTGAAACATTTTGTATTTATATTTACAGATATAAAAATCAAAATGACGGAGTGCACTTAAGATTTTAATGTGTACATGGACATTAAGATGTGGCAGCAGTAAGCAGAAAATTGATCCACATGGAGGAGATGTACAAATTATATGAAATTGTTTAATCTGCCTTTGCTCGCTTCCTTCCAGCTTCTTAATTGACACATTAACATAACCAACTGCTGGGTCAGTGCTCTTGCCTCCAATCGTGTCACATTGCAGATAGAGCCAATATTGCTTCAGCCTGGAAAAGATAACCTACGCATGCCAGCTGAATCTTTTAAAAGGATATTACATACCTTTAAATCTGACCTTTTCTTATATAGACAGCTTAATATTTCAGAACATGTTGCTGCAAAAAAGAGAAATCAGATAGAGGAACAATGGTGTTCTGTTTAAACTGTCTAGCTCATATGTGTCAAACTCAGACCCGAGGGGCAGATTTGTCCCAAGTTTTTTTTATATTTGGCCTGCAAGTTTGTTTTTCAATGAAAGCCACCAATTTGTCTTTAATTTGACATTTGATTATAAATGTGTTAAAGTATTACACTTTGCTTGTTCCAGATAAAAATTTTAACCTTCTGGGTGGTTCACCAATGGCATGCTTTTTTAAAAAGTGGGCCACTGGCAATCAGGGCTGATCACAATAACGTTGGACATACTCACCCACGCCTGTCCAGCATCAGTAATGATGTCATCAAGGTGGACATGGGATAAGGGACGAGGGACCGCCACAGGCTGCCACTTCACAGGTGAGTATACGCCCAGGAGGCTGGATTTGGATTTGGATTATCATTATATTTGATGAGAAGGAAAAACATCCTCAATTGTAGAAACATTTTCAATAAATATCATGGATGGCTTGTCACTTTGACCAGGTTTTTAATTTGGTTCTCTCTGTGTTAAGACACCCCTAGATGGTTAGATAAGAAATAATGTTTTCAGTAAGACTGGGCAAACAGGGGATACATTTTTTTTCCAGTCGTATAAAAGAATTTAATCTCAAAATTTAAATTTTTATGCTCACCCTAGTTTCCTCTTATCAACTATATAGGAAGTGTCTGAACATGTGTGATGATTTTAAAGGAAAGTATGTTATGTTGCTATATTGGGTGTATGAACAGTCAAGCAAATCCAGTAGCAATTCTGAGTAATTTCTAGCCTGTCAAAAAGATCAGAAGTGTATGATATTGTACAGGTTTCAGCTGTGTTTTAGGACTTTCGTCTAACCGATTTCAGGCTGGTCACACTTACACGAACTTGCTTTAATATAACTACACCTATCCATTTTTTTCATATAAACAGGTCCATTGCATATATTGTGCAGTTTTTTTAAATTCTCAACATGCATTACCTAATGCACCTAAAAATTAACAGGTGCTAATCAGGACCCAAGACTTATGGAACAGCCATAAGCCTAAGAAGGGTTAGATTTGTGTAGGGCTCATAGTAAATGTCCTGCAAGTGAACTCATTGAGAAGCACACAATCAATGTTCCAGTTAATTGGTACCGTTCTAATTAACTTCTCCTGTTTTAGCCTACAAAGAGAGTAGAAATAAAACTTGTCCTGAGCAGCAATTAACAGTTAATTGTTAATTCATTTATCAATTCAATGTATTCAGATTATAGAACATTTTATAAAAAGTTTCAATATAACAGGAAATGGACCATCAACCAAAATAAGCAATAATATGTAGAACAATACAATTAAACGAAAAACTATTGAAATTTAAATGCAAATTGCTGCTTAGCAATGGGAACAGCAGGGAATGATTAAACCAGGAAGCAAAATATTAAAGCACCTCTGTATACATGATCTATTGAGCGATGCGTCTTATCATGCGGTGCTTCTTATCAAACGCAAAATACAGTATATTGTTTACTGTTCATAACAACATGAACATACATGACACAATACAATTCTGGCTATGCAATACTATACTAAAAAGATAGAAATAAAGAGTAAAGCAGGACTCCACAATCTACTCCTGTTGCCTTTGTACTGGTAGAAAGCAATCCACCTGTTGGACACCCCAGATACAAAGTTCAATAGTACTGGTAGAAAGCAATCCACCTGTTGGACACCCCAGACACAAAGTTCAATAGTACTGGTAGAAAGCAATCCACCTGTTGGACACCCCAGATACAAAGTTCAATAGGCACATTAAAAGCCAGTTAGACAGAAATAAGGAAATGATCAGGAATGGTATAATATTTCAATTGCTGAATGTGACAAACAATATACTTACAAACCTCCAACAACCCTGTTTGCATGAGCATCTTACTATGAAATCTAATTACTGGTATCCCTTGCTATTGGAGTTTTATTAGCACTGTGATACTTTCTATCTCTTTATGGCTTCAGGGATGCAGATAATACTCATTTTTAAATTACAACACAGAGATTGATTAGTTGGTTGTAATGTAAAACAGGATTTTTAGATTCTCAATTTTGGAATGGGTATCTTCTAAAGGCAAACATCAATTTCTTCTGAACAGAAAATTGATTCTTCTCCAAAGTTTCTTTAAAATATGATTTTATGAGGCTCAAAAAAACAATATTTATTATAACTGCATATTTTAGAAATATAGATGTTCAGTAAGCGACCCTCGGACCTGTTTTTACACTCTGTTCACTCTTTTAAAGAAACATAATTGCAAACCACATTGTGATAACTGTATGCAGTTAATGTTTGTAAATCTCGTATCCCTTGTAATTGCTCTATTGAACTCCCCTGGTCTCCATACACTAGATGTGCCCCTATAATTGTTAGTGTTAGGATCAGTATATTTCCACAGATGCCCCCTGTCATCTACTTAGAGATGGTCACATAATTGACTAGTTTATTTGGGAGATTATTACAAAGCCCCTAAACATGCTTTCTTCACTAAAATTCCTGGAAATGTAGAGAAGGGTTCGTTGCAAAAAATCTTTTGTTTACACATGTAATTGTTGCAAAAATTTAGTTAAAACACTATCGTTCTTTACATCTCCGGCTATTTTGGTGATTCAATGTTCAGGAGCTTTGTAATTAACCCAGTCAGCTAGATGAAATTTTAACCCTCTCTGTTTGTACCTAGTGGGAGTGGCTTTCCAATGTTCTACATTGTGCCAATGTCTATGTAAAACCCTAGTTGACATGTCCTGCGTTACTTTTCCTAGGTGAAGTTGCACCATGGCAGTGTTTTAGATATGCCTGAAACAAGGGCAGTTGGGAAAGTATACGTCACAAATGTCAAGTGTTGCAAGATCATAAAATAGAAATAACTAGATTTGATATATGAGAATAAATCCCCAGCGGGCTGAGAGACTGAGATTTTCTTTATGTGGATGGGCGTTGGGAGATGGATTTGATTGCACCTCTAGCCTCAGAAAGCAGAATTCGGGGAGAATGGAGGTAGATTCAGATGCCAGTACTCAACATGGGGGTGCCAGAAGGGAAGGATAGAAGGTCAGTATTTTGCATTGTGGAGGTAATTAATATGTCTATATGTTTTTTTAAATCAGCTTTAAAGATAGATAATATCAAAGCTTGATTTAAAACAGAGTATATTTATATATAAAGTTAACACAAAACGTTAAATCATTTTCTAACACAATTGTTGGCTTGGAGGACTGTTGCGTGAACATGCTTTGCAAGTCACAGACTCTGGTTGTCCTAGGATTAGAATAAGCAAGTGAGTATGTGTAACATGAGGAGAGAAAAATTAAATGATGATTTCTTCAGGCATTCCTGGAGTGTGCACTGGTGATGAAATAAAACATACAAATGGATCACTAAAAGTTTGTATATCTGTAGTTGCTAATTTTGAACTCTCTGATACTTGTTACACTATAATCTGAAATTACATTTTGACTTAATGAACGTACTCCCATATATAACTTTATGCTTATAGTAGTAGCAATCTAAAATAGAATATTTGTTCCCAGTACTTTCTAGTGTGCTTCACTATATTTCATTGTCTACTGAATCTGAAGTGGAAAATATTCATACAGACTTGCAATGAACTGTGGACATGCCTCCAGTATAGAATCAGCCATAGGGACATTTTGGTTTGACTCACAATTAATCATCTGCTAAGTGTTTGGTTCTAGTGTGTTGTGAAATTGATAACGCTTTGCTAGTGCTAGTACTTGTGAAATGTACTAACTGAACTAACTGAAAGAAAACAATGATTAAGTTGCTAAAACCTTGGCTGGTTGTACTGTAGGCTTGGCAGAGCAATGAATATGTGTAGTAGTAAATTTTTTCACACATCTTGTAGAGTTATTAATAGTCCCATTACCCAGCACACACTAACAGTACAAACAGTACAGTACAAAGTACAAAGCATTAAAACATGCAGTAGTTACATTGAGTTCACCTTATTTCCTGTCTGGTGAACTAACAGCATCATTAAGGCCTGTCCTGTCCATACAGCTCATATTTTGTCTTAGGGTTGCCTTCTAGTTATTAGTCATCTAGTCCCTACTCATACATGCTTTCCCTGCTAATTCACTTTTTTACCCAGAAATCCTTTCTACTCTTACTTCCTTCAGCCTACAGAATAATGTATCAGTTAAAAAAGGGCACTGTGGGGGGCATCTTTCCAACTTAAGTTGGTCCGAGACAGAAGGAACCTTTAACGGCAATAAATCATAAACACATCGTACATGTTTAAAAAATAAGGAATAAAAAAATGTATAATAAGATACAAAAATAGTACATTTAAATATAAGATAAGACAATTTTTAAAAATAAATTTTAATATAGTCAATTTGGTGTATGTAGCATTCCACGCATTTCACAGGTTTATCTCGCTTCTTCAGGGGGTATTACACTATTAAATAGAAAAAAGATTGGAAACACAATACATTAGATGCACCTTATCTCTGTATAATTAATATTCTATATTTAAGGGATCTTTTATTGTAGACTGTCAACTGTAAAGCACCTTTTTACAGGCTTTTTACTTACTGAAATGTAATTTAGCCTAGACTCATGTAACAATGTCTCTTACTTCATTATGACTATAGAAAGTAATGTTTGTGACTTTTTAAAAGATTTTAGTTGAGGGAATATTAACATATAACTCTATTTAGTAGCTACATCTTTGACGATTCTGCACATGGACTAATACAAATAAGGCTGTGACATTCTGTAATGAACTTTATAACTAAGAAGTATGATTCATCTTGCACAATTTTGATGTTGTGAATCTATTTATAACTTTTGTTGAACCAATGATGAAAGTGTAAAGGTGCATCTTCCTTTATGTTCTAGAACAATGCCTTATATAACCATTTCATGATTCTGGGAAATGTCTTTTTAGTTTTCTCTTGGCATTCGATGGAGTTTCTTGGTTACTTTCCAGTCACTTTTGTCATCTTATTTGATGTGGGGATGCGGACATGAAACCACTGTCAATATGAGGGGGTATTCCTTCCAGCTTGGGGTGTTACCTGATTCTGATGGACACCCTTGCATCCTGTGTTGATCAAGGGGGTGCCGGACACGGGAACCCGGACTCGATTAGAGTGGTCTTGAGTCCTCTGCCTGTTTTCCCATCCTCTCACCTGAATGGTAGGAGGGCATAGGGTTAAATGTCAAAAGAATGTTTGCATGCTGTTGTGGAGGTGGCGTTGATATCTGCCGGATTCGCCCTCCAACCGCAATGTCCTTGTTTGAGTGTGTGGGAGAGCTGATGGCTGTATCCCATTTCAATAGTAGCGGCGGGGGATTCCGGCACGCCAGAACGCCAGGATTAGATCTTTAAAGGTGGCCATGCACAATTCTATATTTTCGTTCAATCGATCGGGAACTAAAGATTTTTCATCAAAAATCAACCAAAAATCGAATACTGAACAACTTGAAAGTTTGATAAAAAGTTATCAAACAACAAACCGATCTGAAGTTATCGGACATGTTGGTAAATTTTGATTGAATAGATAACCATCTAATGTAAATCGAACATGTCAAATAATTGAATTCGATTTTTTTTTCAATTTTTGTTCCATCCAATGAAGCCTTTTTCTTGTAAAAAAAACGAACGATATTTCGTTTGAGCATATCCCAATGGAATTTCATTTGGTCAAACGAAATTTGAGTGTATACATTCGATAAAGGCACAATTGATATTCAATCAAAATATCCTACATCCTGATCTAATTTATTATCAATTGTGCAAACATCTATACGTGTTTGGCTAGCTTTAGTACCTAGACCCATAGAGCAGTTATACAAGGAGTATCCATAACAATATTCTTTTCATACATAAAGTTGATCACCTTTACCTTAATTTTTTGATAGTATTGATTTAATGTTTAATATGACGCTCTTCTACTTCTTCCAGCTACATTAATACTCTACTAGCTGGACTTATTCAGATTGAGTCTTTAGAGTCCTACAACAGCATTTATAGATGCTACTTTGATAAAGTTATTTACCCTTTACCTGTTTTAACTATTATTTACTCATTTGTAAGGCCCTTATGTATAATATTGGAAGAACTAAACCTGTCAAATAACTTTTTTCGGATATTCGGATCTACACTTTTGTTTCACTTGCTAACCAACCTACATGTAGATAAAAACTAAGATTCAACTATACTCACTGTAGCTGGTGTCAAATATATATTTAGATCTATGTAGAATCTTAGCTACATTATTATTCTTTGCACAGAATTAGGTTCAATGTTTCCCCCGTTCCCCGCTGTTACCTGCCTAGGATCTCCATACCTCCTCCCAACAGTTATAGACAAGTTTCAATTCCAAGTTCCAAATTTTTGTGAGTAGAACTTTGGGTCCCCTAAATATAAAATTATAAAAACTATCTAAATTGATATATTGT
Source organism: Ptychadena robeensis (assembly GCA_036250615.1). Lineage (NCBI taxonomy): Eukaryota > Metazoa > Chordata > Amphibia > Anura > Ptychadenidae > Ptychadena > Ptychadena robeensis. The sequence continues at coordinate 43,449,449 of CM070039.1, forward strand.
GTTTACAATCTTTTTCCAGTTTAATAGTATAATACCTCCTAAAGAAGCTGGATAAACATGCAAAACACATCGTGGAATGCTACATACACAAAATGTACTTGATTAAAATTGTTGTTGATTGTCTATCTTATATTTAAATTTACTATTGTTGTATTTTGTATAATAATAATTTTATAAATTTTCGTACATTTAACACATTAAGACATAACCACTTACAGAGACATTACATTACAAGTACCAGACAGTCTAGCATATAAAACCTTTTGTCAGTCTACACACCCATCCCCCCTCACGCCGACTGACACAAGGTCTGAAACAATGGTGAGGTGCGGAAGTTCTGCCAGGGTCCCCACGTTCTCCTATAGGACTCCAATCGGCCACTGTCCTCTGCCACCAAGCGCTCCAGACGCTCCAGCTCATTCAGCTCCGCTAACCATTCAAAGACCGTAGGCGGATCAGTAGACAACCAGTGTCTCGGCACCACAGCCCATGCTGCGATCAAAATAAATCATAAAGTATCCCTCTTAATTGTTTCTATAGAGCCGGGTAACATGTAAAGCAGAGCTATCTCAGGGGAGTTAATCAAGGATGTACAGTGCATGGTGTTATAAATACAAAAGATCCTATCCCAGAAAGGTTGAAGAACTGTGCAACCCCACCCGATATGGGCTATTGTTGTATTTTATTATACAATTTTTAATCCTTATTTATTGAACATGTACGATTTATGTATGATTTATTGCCGTTAAAAGTCACTTGTGTCTCTGAACAACTTAATGTAATACTGGGATGTTGTAATTTCACCTATTTTAATGGGAAGGATATAAAATAGTACATTTTTCAGGTAGAACTTCCATTTATATTTACCATTACTGATTATTTGGAGGATAAGGCATATTTGGAGGATATGTGATGGATTGGGGCATGTAAATGCCTTCTGTTTAAAGAAGGCTTGACTGTGCTATGCACTGCTTGAGTTGAGGGCTTTTCGATTTCTTAAATACCATCTCACCATAACCTTCATGGTTGTTTCTTTAGATTTGTTGTTTTTTGCTAGTAAACCAATCATAAACATATGGATTACACTGTGTGGGGGTATGATTAATCGATGTTCGGTGATGGAACAATGTTCATATCGCTGAAGGTGATTATTTTTGCCAGCTGCTTTTTAAAGAAATACCATGCTTTGTTTTTCACACAGTGGTCCCAAAAACTCTTATTGGGGTTAGAACCAATTGAAATGGAACTGTTTGATAATTCTCTATATTTTTACTTTGAAAACTGTGAATCCTATCAGTATACCTTTCCTTGTTGTTCCTTTTGGGTGACCATCTTTCTGTAGAATCAGCAGACACTGTGCATGTGTACTTGTTCTAATAAAGATATATAGATTTACATAACAGGTGCACAAGCCGTGAACTCATTCATTATTGTCCTGGTGAAAGTGCTATCAAGATATATAGAGAAACATTTGTCAGAAAGATTAATGTATGTGCAAACACCATGTGGACAGACAAACTAAACTAGACAGACAGACACGAGTAGGGTAATAATCAGGACATAAAAGGCATGGTTAAATGAACAATGCAATGAGGAATGCAACTGAATAACCAAATAGTCAGAACAGGTAAAGAGAAAGTGATTTTCATTGACTGATCATAGAGTCATTACTTAACAGACAAAAAAATGAAATCCATAGACAATCTACATGGGTTTGCCACCAAATTCCCAGACCCTGGTTAAAGCCTGGTGGTCATTTACCCTTACAATCGCCCTACTCAAAGCAAAATGTTGTGGTATCTATAAATGAGAAAGATACTGCTATCCTGCATGTTTGCCTCAATAAATTCAAGAAGACATGGTTGCCCTGGATTGAGCACTAGCTGACATCTTATTTTGATGACTCTCTCCTGTCCATGAATTGACCATGTCTTTGGTATCATAAATCATAACTGCCTCAACCAAACCCCCTATATATTTCGCCCTGGCACCCTAGACTACTCTCAGTCCTGTACCTATTCTCTCTTTCTTGTTTCCTCTGCACTAAAGTATTTGTGAATAGGTAGGAGAAATCTGATTTTTCTTTTTGTTTGTTAATATGCAATGTAATTCACCAAATTTGTTTATTGTCCAATGGAACTTGTCATATTTTATGATCAGTTAAGTTCACCATAGATGCCTTGATTTGTTTCTGATCAATTCCCAATCAAGCATAAGCATAAGCATAAATCCAAATCAAGCATAAATTGGATCGAACCTTGATCTGACATGTCGGTCTTAAGTTGGTGGAGAAAATCGATCACTTCCTGTGCGATTGACCCATAGCTCCTTATGCTGCAGGAATCAACCTTTTTGGCGACCATCTCCTGTCAAAATCGAATTTCCAAGGTGGTGAGCCATCGATTGCAAAACAATCAATCATGGATTTCTTGATTGCAGGGAGTGATCGAATCGGGAATCAATCACAGACAATTCAAGGCGTCTATGGCTACCTATAAGATAGGCATACACGGTTCGATTTTAGCATGATCAATCTTTGATTTAATTGTTAGATCTTAATCTTTTCATCGAGCACCAATCGTAAGAAAATCCAAAGTAATACCACATCGTAAAATGACCAAAATTTAAGATTTTAGTTTCAATCAAAAAACACAGGAAAGAGCCATATATAAATGTGTTCATCGAATGCAGTGACCCGGCAATTAAAATTATCCGATTTAAGTTTGATCATTGTACAATCGACAAAATTTTTTTAACATGTCCGATCACTTTTCGATCAATGTTTTCATTGTTGTCGAAAAATTGTCGTTGATCGAATCATGTGTGCAGTATACGATTTTGATCAACGTAAACTTTGATCATTTTAGGTATATCGAACGTTAAATCCAAGCTTGTATGCCTAGCTGTAGACTAATTTAAAAAAAATCAAATCGCATTTATCTTTCTCTGATCCATAGACATGAATGGAGGCGATTGCGCGTGGAGGCGATCAAAAATCGCGTCCATTCATTCTCTATGGAGGCAATTTTTTTTATAATGGTGACGATTTAAGAAAAAAAATCGCAGGGGAAAATCATGTGGTCAGATTCAGTGGGAGTACTCATTAAGTGTTATCTTATTTTATGTGTAGCATATTTCATAGACTTATCAATACAGAGCTTATCAATACTTATCAATACAAAGTGAGTGTAACCTTTCCCCACCATTGCACAACTCAATTACAGCAGCCCATTCATTGAAAGATACTTCATTGGTTTTACATGTCTAGCTTCAAGATAAAAAAAAAAAGATTTTTCCATAAACTTGCACTGAGGAGCTTATGGGACATTTTTTTGGGTGACTTTAAGACTTATTATCAGCTAAAAGAGAAATCTGTGGATACTTGCAAAATGACTCCATTGATGAACAGGCCCACATTAGATAATAATGATAATGCAAAGATTTTTTGGTATAATTTAATACATGCATACAAACTCCATTACTGTGAGTTCTGTTGAAAACCATAAAATCCTTTTTATATGACAAGACATTAAAACTTGTTCAGATAAACCTAAGTACATTATTCAAGGAAATGTCATGTCAGGTGAACAAAAGAATGAGTCATATTTGACTAATCAAAGTGGTAAAAGACAGACAGGGTGACTCAAATGGGGGTGAGACAGAATTCCAGGTCATATTAATCTCATATTTTAAACTGCAAATGTAAGTATTCAGTAATACCACTTAAATATGATGTGAAATGGTATGTAATCCAGGCTTTTGATTGCCTCTAACATGTGATTTATTTAAATTTTTGTATCATGCTGTCTCGCTGTGATGCAATTATTTTATGGATCTATATATTCTTTGTTCCTTCTTTAAATATTCACATTTTAAAAAATATGTCTTAAAATGTAATTGATTTTATTAAAGGTTGATAAGGTATTGTATGGTTGGCAGATGGGAGGGAGGACTCGCATCTCTATCTTTCCTCCTACTGCCTACCAAATCCTGGGTGGTTTTGTGTTTTTGTAATTAGGGACAATGTGCCATTATATATCCATTTAGGGTACTACCCAATTAGAGGTTTTTGAAAATCAATCTAAAACTTTTAGTTGTAGGTTTGCTCCCCCCTGTCTTTGTCATGGGCAACCTCAATGGACAACAAGAATATGAAGGACACAGGAAGAATTAAAAGTGTCCCAGTTTTACCTCTTAGAATAGACATACATAATTTGCCATATAAAAGGATTGCACATCTTTCAAAGAAAACAGGGGGTTTAGCGGTGCCACAATTGAACCAATACATACATTTAAAACAAATATTAATTTTATTTAATACATTTAAAAGATCATATCACCTGATGGTATGGCGTAAAACACAAAACATTTTTACATGATTGGTTCAAACAGTCATGTATGAGAGATATTGCTCATATATTAATCATATAGCACTTCAACACCATTGAAGTAAATTTTTGGATGTGTTTCGCCTGTTAGGGCTTTGTTAAGGGGTTTTGTGCAGCAAGGTATTAATGATAATTTCACAAGGGATGGAAGTCCAAAACTTATTTCTCAAGGACTTCTCTGTGGGGAAGCATCACAGTACATGATCCTGTTCCCCCGTGGCACCCTAAGACTTTATTTCTGTCACACAAAATCCCATTGGGCCTTATCCAGGTGAGATGGTTGAAAAAGAGCCTCTGTTCTGTAAGCAGGAAGTGATCTCATCCCCAACCAGGAAGTGAGGTCTTTTCTGGAAAGCACATGGCCCTGAGAGATCAATCCTTGTAAACCTCTTTTAATGTGAGTATCTTTAGGCTGCCATACACGGCACGGATTCGTGCCGGATTCCGGCGCGATGGATTCCGGGCGCGTGCACGCGGATCCATCGTGCCGGAATCCCCTGCAGCCCACCTTGCCCGTCCGACCGCATCCGATGGATCGGGGGCACAGAATCGGATCCGAGGAAGAACCAACCTGTTGGTCTTTTCGGGTCCGATTCTGCTCTGATCAGGGGGCGTTGCGGTCAGGGAGGCGAGCCATCGGACACGGATCCGGCCGTACAAGGTGGGCTGCCATGATCGGATTCCCTAATTGGCTGATCGTTCTCACCTGTGGATGCCGGCGGAATCGCCGGAATCCATCGGGTGCTGAATCGATCAGCCAGGGAATCCGTGCCGTGTATGGCTAGCTTTTGTCTTGTTTCATTTTATTCCATTCTATATTATTTAACCATTTACAGTACCTAATTTTGTTGTACTAGGTTGTGCGCCTAACTTTGTTGTACTAGTCGTTCTTATTTGTCTGTTACAGGAGGCCACACTCCTTCATTTTGAGAGCTGCACACCTACATACAACTTAAACACCCACCCCTCATACTGACTCTATTTTACTCTGCAATCTTTGCCAGGCCCCATACACCCACTGAGGCCCCTTCTGGCCACTGAAATCACTGTAGCTGTGTAATCACTGCTGAAGGTTGTGCGCAACTATTTATTATCTTTCTTATCCAGGTGAGAACCTGAGCTCCCCACTAAGAAGAACTCTTCCTTTAGCACCAAGTCTAAGCCCCCTTCATTGCATTTGGACTACCTGTGATCTTATAGCTGTTCTACTGGAAGTGCCTTAAATAAAGAAATAAAATATATTTTTGTTTTAAAATGTATGTATTGCTTACATTTTAGCACCCCTAACCCCACATTTCTAGGCAAAATGTGCAATAATTGAAAGGGAATGCTGTAAAGTTATAACTATGAGCAAATATAGAAAATTCTAAGATGAATACAGAAAGTAAAGCAAAAATATAATGACTTTGTGAGTTCATGTAAGCTTCTATTGATCAAAAATGGAAATCAACAACTGAATGCAATAAGAAATATGTATTCTAATGGTTCTCTACATTCTCAGGTTTCACGAGTCACATTGGTTCGGCACATTTGATCACAAAGATGTATTTAGATGGAATGATTCATTCATCCTTACATGCTCGCAAAAGGACAAAGTCATGAATAATGAAATAATCCGATGCGATAATGTACATTTTATTGGACATATTTATATAAATGGTCCAGAGATGGACTTGAATATTTAAACTCACAGCTGAAAGTGGTATAAAACGGCACTTAAGCTCCTGTATCAAATAATTATGACTTTCAAATATAATTTATTATTATTTAACTAGGAGAAAATATTATGAAAGCAAAGAAGTTTTACTAACTTTACTGGAGAAGGTTTATGTGGCCTTACCAGAAGATGCTCATTGTCCAGTGATAGTGAAATTGACATGAATTATAATACATGGGTGTATTAGATATGGCGCATGCAATACTTTCTGGTATAGTGTTATAGAGTAGTGGCTGCTACCTTATTCAACAATGGTTGACTAGCCATATGTTAGCCATAACCAAATGGTGCTTAGTTTAATGTTACATTTCAGACAATATAAGTATATATATTTTGGACTTATGGGACTGGCTTGTTCTGTTATAATTCTGAGATGCTAATTGACCCCTTCTGGTGTTCCATGTCTGGCCCCTCTTGGTGCTGTTGTCCGGGGAATACAAGAGAATGAGCCTCTCAGACCTGCAAAATTTGTGCCAGTATCGAGGCATTGAGACCAGTCGCAGGTCTAGGGACAACCTGATTAAGGACTTGTATAGATGGGATGCCCAGCAACCGAGGGACCAGGGTGGGTCCACTGAGGGGGATGCCAACCCATCTGTCCTAAGTCCTGGAGAACCGGAGACTGGAAATCCTGAAGCCATGGAGGGGGGACATCCTGAGGGCCCTATCTGCCCCCCAGAGCAGGAAAATTTTGGTACAGACCCTGTTGTTGGAGCTTCATTGAGTACTCGCCTGGAACCGGCCAGTACTGGACTATCCATTAGTGGTGATCCTGTAATGCAGCAAGCCCTCCGGAAGCTAATGGACTCTGACCTGGACAGATACCTGGAGTATATGGATCGCCGAGCTGCGGCAGAACGCCAGGCTACAGAACGGGAACGCCAGCGTCAGCATGAACTGGACATGATCAGGTTGCGTCAACCCCACCAGAGCTCATCACCCAGCTTTCCAGCAGAAGGAGCAGCATCACCCGTGAGTGCCAAATTTAAATTTGCTTCCAATGAAAGAGACACTGACATTGACTTATTCTTGCGGTCTTTTGAGAAAGCCTGCCGTCAGTATCGTCTGCCCGAGACTCAGTGGGCTAGACATCTGACACCCCTGTTGCGCTACAAAGCACTGGATGCCTTTGAGGAGTTACCCGTAGAACGGGACGAGGATTATACCGCCATCAAAGACGCTATCACGGCCAAGTACCAGCTGACCCCTGAGGTCTATCGCAAAGCACTCCAGACCGACCCTAGCCTCGAGGATCTCAGAAGGCAGGCTTCTGAGCCCCTCGCAGATGGGGCCAGGTTCAAAGTGTACTGGAAAGGTGGGAAGTTGTATAGCGAGGCAATACAACCCACCAAAGATGACATGGCCGTGAGTACCAAGTTGCTTGTGGTACCTAGTGCATTCCGGGGGCATGTACTGAAGTCCGACTGACATTCCCCTGGCAGGGCACTTAGGGATCCGCAGGACCCTTGAACGTATTCAGGGACATTTCTTCTGGCCCAGGATGAGAATAGATGTGACCAATTATTGTCGCTCCTGTATGGTCTGTCAGAAGGTATAACGGGCGGGGAATCCACACAAGGCTCCCTTGTGTCCACTGCCAATCATAAGTGAACCCTTTCACCGAGTGGCAGTCGACATAATTGGACCTCTGCCCATTCCCAGCCACAGTGGCACAAGGTATATTTTAACCCTGGTGGATCACGCAACTCGATATCCGGACGCGATTGCCCTCTCTTCCCTGAGAGCGGACAGGGTAGCGGACGCGCTAATTACCATGTTCTCCAGAGTAGGGTTCCCTGCGGAGATGCTTACAGATCAGGGGACCCTGAACTAATGGACGCCCTGGCGGCAAAGATTCAGATGACGCACCTCGTCTCCAGCCCGTACCACCTGCAGACCAACGGCCTGTGCGAGCGCTTTAACTCGTCGTTAAAGCAGATGCTGGGTGGGGACTGGGAACAATACCTGCCTCATTTGTTGTTTGCCTACAGGGAGGTGCCGCAAGAGTCCACCGGGTTCTCCCCGTTTGAACTCCTGTACGGTAGGAACGTCCGAGGACCACTACAGCTGATGCGGGAGACGTGGGAGGGCAAAGTTGACCCTGCGGATGTCTCTGTAGTCGATTACGTCCTCAAGTTCAGGGACAAAATGGAGTCACTATCTGCCATAGCAACCGAAAATATGGCCCAAGCCCAGGCCAAGCAAAAGTTATGGTATGACCGCACTGCAGGAGACCGTTCATCTGATATAGGAGACGAGGTGTATGCTCTCCTTCCAGTACGGCACAACAAGTTACAAGCCGCTTGGGAGGGGACCATACACCTAGTGAAGCGGTTAAAAAAACCCCCCCTGCCGTACCTAGTCAACATGGAGGTAGGAAGCAGAAAGCTTCCTCCACGTTAATATGTTGAAGGCCCATCATCACGCCCAGTATGTGTTGGCCCGGGTGCAGGCCGGTTAGAGCCGGGAGAAGACAGACCCCCTGTAGATCTGCTGGGCTGACACCCCAAAGACAGACAGGGACATAATTGTCAACCCCAGCTCTCCCTGTCCCAGAGAGAGCATTACAGGAAGTGTTGGGTCGGACCACACGTAGCCTTCTCAAACATCCGGCCGTTGCAATGGTGGGACCTCGGTTAGCGACCGACGCCATCCGTCGTGCGGACGGATGTCATCCATATCCTCACGGGGGGGGGGGGGAGGGGGGGAGGTGTCCACGGATGAACCGTGAGGTCATCTAGCCTCCATGTGTTAATACTCGTATTTGTATTGAATCTCGGTAGGACATGTAATTTCCCTGTATTTGACACGAAGGCCCTCTTATCTGTAAATAGAGTTTTGAGAGCTCTTTCATCTAAGGATGGTCGTAAGAGCCTCAAAAGGGAGGTGGCTGCAATAGGTTTCGTAGAAGTGTCCTAGAGGTGAATCATTTACTCCCCACGATGAATGTAGGGGCTTATCAAAGGCCGAACTCAACCCCCTGTGTGGTGTTGGTTGCCATATTGGTCTGTTGGATAAGATGAGTAAATCAGTGTTTAAGTGTATCCCTACATTTGATCGTACAAGAAAATACAATAACCCGGCACCGACCACCTAGTAATGTCCTGTTATAAATTTTGGTCTGTCCCGTCAGTGGACATCATACCTGATATCAGTTTCCGAACATATATCAGCTTTATCGTCTGACCTCAGCCGGATACCGCTGATATGACTAGTACTTCTGGCATGGACTGGCTCCAAGTTATAACCTTTCTTCAGGACATGGATATGCCATTTTCAGTATTATTTGAGTATTAGGTGACCGATAATTTCTGGGGAGTGTGGATATGCCATGCCATCTGTGACCCACAGGCCATGGCACAAAATATGGATCGGTAATTTGGGACGTAGTTTCCCTACAAAAATATAATAACGCCCCCCATGGGTGCCGGATCTCAAAACCGCCCCAGATTGTAAATTTTCCTTCAAACAGCAAAGGAAGCATGCTCTAATTAAGTTCTCATTTTCCATCACTGAAAGAGCCAGCCAGAGAGAACCACAGTGATGGTGGCCATTTTTGGACTTATTGCTTCTTGGACTTTTCCCTACACATGCGACACTCTTTATTCAGCAACTTAGTATCAGTTCTTCTTTTTTACCTTTTTATTTTACACTGGATTACCTCTCGTTAATTGTTGATTTAATAATTATTGTATATTTAAGTAACTTGTATTGCATAAAATAAATGAATCTTAAGTCATTTCTTCAGCCTCGTGTAATTCAGAAAGGGTTTCCCTTTTCCCGAATTACATGGGATGGTGGCAGTGATACCAAATATTGTGTTTATTTCTGGTCCTGTAATTTGCAAATCCCCTTATTGTCTGGACCTAGTTGGACTGTGTTGAAATCGATTGGGAGGCCTCTGCGCGGTCTGGCCACTAGGGGGGTGCGTGACAGTTCCCAGGGGGAATTTAATTAGTTGGGGGTGTCTTTCTCCTCCCGTCTAATTTGGTAGTGAATAAGTAGAAGCTGACATTCAGAAACCTATGCATTCATCATTTTACCTCTTAGGCAAGGTTAATATGGACATTTGTCCAGTGCCATATTTTAACACATAAGGGGGCCACCCTGGTGTCTGGCGTACTTGTATGACATCTAGTGATCACTTTATGAACTCCCTCTTATGGTAGTCCATTCGATTGCTGCCCACGTTCACAACAAATCAACCAAAAATGTGATCAAACTTTTATCTGACATGTCGTTTTTTCCCCCCGATCATTGGTAAATCCAAGTACGTTGGTGGAGACCCTCAATCACTTCCTGTGAGATTGAACCATGTTCCCTGTGCAGTAGCCATTCTGATTGATTTTGAGGAATCCAGCATATAAAACAACCCCTGACTTTTGAAACAATATTCCTGGGTTTAAAAGTCATCTTATACGCCGGAAAATACGGCATTCCAATTACCTGTGCATCCTCCATTTAGATGACTTCAAGGGCCCAGTGGTGTGAGTAATGTGAGCAATATGGGGTCTTATAGCATTGGTTTTTGACCAGATGACCTTGATTCTAATTTTCAGAGATAGCCAGACATTATAAAAAAAAATACATATAGGCTGCAAATGCTGTGATTTGCTGCTGTCTAATATCTACATCTATCTCTTACTAAGTGTCTGTAACTGCTATAAAAAAATCCAAATTTGCCCATAACAGTTTCAGCACATACCAGTGAACGTGAGAAGCTGGCATTAAGTGTGGCAAGGAGAGGTCAACTAATAATGTTCACGGTGCTGTTATTCAGCCTGCAGTATCTTCGTGCTAACAGTGTCTGTCTGCTATTAACAGGAAATCATCCTCGTTTCTTCCATGCAGATGGAGAACATTTACATTTTACCTCCAGGACTTCTCAATAACAGCAAAGCAAGCTGCTAGTCTTTAGATAACAGCTGGCTGTAAGATGTGAAAGCTGTGCACCTCAACCTTATACACATTTTAATCCATGAAGTCACAGACTAGGCTTTTTACATCAAGGCAGGATTAAGATTGCCTAGTACTGCACAATAAATGGCAACAATAAAAAATATGTGGCTGAATAGGCATTTACTAATTGAAAAACAGAGCTACGTAATACATGTTATGGGGCTTGCCTGTTATGATTTATCTACATGATTATTTAATTATACTGAAAGGATCAGTCAACCCACAAATGATACTTTAAGTGAAAGGTTGAGCTTGGTAGGCTACCTCCTTAGATCTTACTGTAGTAAAATCTCGCTGCCATAAATTCAGACCTTTTTTACAGTGGATATAAAAAGTATGGAAATGATAGGTAGTGTGAAAAAAAATTTAGACCACATATTATTCAAATTTTTTTTCACTCTTAATATGATCTAAAACGGCTCATTTAGCTTTCTTTTCTGGCCCTTCGTCAACTTGTTGAAAAGATGCTCCGCTCTCCTTGTTCTCTGCAATGAGTGCACATAATGCACAGAGGTTCCCCAACAATGTTTGGGGAAGATACAGATGTGTGATCATAACACTTCGGGTGAACCCTCATGGTGACAACAGGCAACCTATAGCAATCTCTGCTCATTGAAAGAACATTTTTAAGTGCAGGAAATTTACAAATATAACAACGTCCTTGTCACACGTCGCCTATTACACATTACCACCATCATAAGTGATGCCGGCGATGGAATGGAGCCTATGGTGGGTCGCCCACTACAAGCTCTTGGTGCGTCACCTTTATCAAATCTAAGAAGCCAATGTGGGCCACAAGTCAAAAAAGGTTTGCCCATCCCTGCTCTAAAGCCTAAAAATTTTACTTGATTGTTATTGTTGGGGTAACTGTTGAAAACAATTACAAACATACAATGAATGAGTACGTGTGCACACTATTAGACAAATTCTTTAACAGCCTTGGGGGTCCAGTTTTTAAAAATGTGTCCTACAGCAGTGCAAAAAATACAAACCAATTGACATGTAATTGGTTTGTATTTGCCACCCGCTCTGCCATCCCAGCCTCACACATTCCGAGTCCAGGGGTGCCTATGTCTGTAGTACAATCCAAGTATATAACGTGGGCAAACCTAGCCTCCCCAGACATCAGGGGGGTGTGCCTAGTGACATGTCCTCAGGATGCTGGCGCTGAGTCTATCATGGTATATCTGAGCCCTGGCTGTGCCATTACAGAAGTTCACCTTTTGTCTTTCAAACATTCAAATCAACTTAAGAGTAGTTTCACTAGATACAAACGAAAGTTTTGGAATGGACCAGATCAATAAGAATATTAATAAGAATCATTCAGATCAATAAGAATATTAAACTGAATAGACATTATTACAGTTTCTTAAAAAAATTAACATGGTAACAATAGCCCCAGTAGTGGATATTAATTAATACATGGCCAAAGCCAAAAAGCCCCTGAGAAATATGGAACTTGTTGAATTTTCCAAAAACCATGATGATGGGGATGGAAAATGTTGTCTGAGTTTAGAATTATACACACAATTTTTGGTGAACCTTTTAAGCATGGTCTAATGGCAGCCAATAGTGGATGAATAGTGGGTAGAATACCAAAAGTTGTACCAACAACTGCTATTTATAAAGCAGTCTTCAAAAAAATAATGCACTAGGAGCCGATTGTCACCATACAGCTACTGTAACATTGGCTGCTGGAGAACAATTTGGTTAAGTTCACTTATAAAAATCAACCTAATATAATTACTGTTCCAAATCTCTATGTACAATGTGTCATGTTACTATCCCTCCTGGGTTGTGCAGATGCTGTGTGGGGTGCGAAGCCAGAAGAACTTCCCGATGCCAGAAGTGACATCACGGATGTCACCTCCTGTATTTGGAATGTGACACTATGCATCTTATCAGATAAGGGAAAATTTGACAGGTATGTTTCTAAATACATTGGTAGTCCTCTATTTTTACTGCACCAGAGAAAGAATAATTGTAGCAATCTGTATTAAACACTAGTATTTTCAATCGGTATTTAAAATATTTAGACATCGTTTAAAAATTCACCAGCAACAAGCTTCATTTACATATTCAATTTCTCCACTAATGGTCACTGGGTTTTATATATCAGAATTGGTATGTCTATAATTATGATGTCCAATTTTCGGTGATCATTGATGAGACATGGGAAAAAGAAAATAACCTTCAATATAATCAAGCTTGGAACGTTCACAGAGTTAGCTTAAGAATGGTGAATTATTTTACAGTGGTTTACATACTATTTCAGCTTTTGGGACAAGAGGCCAACAACCGTGTAGTCATCTGAACATGTCTGTGGTTTTGGGTGGTCACTCTCACTCGGCTCTGGGTGACTGGAGGTTGTAGGTAATAACTCTGACCTTCCCTCAGTAGTGTGATAATACTTGGACTCTTTTTGAAGCGCCTGATTCTTGGTTGTCAATTTTTTTTTAGGGGTAACTTTAAAAATGCACATAATTTGTGGCACATAAGCCACTTCCTCAGGATGTACAGCACATGAGACTGCCAGTAACTGTACATGCTGTACATCCTGAGGACAGTGTCTGTGCGCCATGAAACATGGCGATGCATTTTTAAAGTTACCCCTAAAAATAAACATTTTACAACCAAGAAAGTAGCGCCCCAAAAAGAACCTTATTTTGTTCTGGGAAACCTCTACCAACTCCTATGGGATTTAACTATGGTGTTTGCCATGTTCTACAACAGTATAGTAGAAACAGATGACTAATGTACTAAATGTAATGTCGACTATAAAACATATTGTGGAAAATTTTAAATCCCACGATCGAGATCTTTTTAATACCTTTTTGTGTAAACATGCTGAGAAACATAATCTGCTTTATTTGTATTAGATCATTCTAGTGCTTTAAATAAACTACTATAAGTTGGTGAGATCACTCTTGTCTGTATGACTTCATCAGAGTTATTTGTTGTATTACTGTATTGTATAGAACTAGAATGATTTCTGCTTTATGCGCTTACCAAGGTGATTGACATTTTCCACAGTGATTTTGAAGGATGCTTCTAATAATCATCCTCTCAGTTGTCCTGGATAGGTATAGATTATATAATCATTTTATCTGGCAGTTGGACCCACTATCTCAAGTACTTTATGCAGTTTCTTGGATCTTTTCTATATGTATGTGTGTGTATACCCATGCCCAAAAGATTCAACTGTGCTCTGTGTTTTCAGCTGTAACCTGATGTTAACTTACATTATAATAATGACCTGCTAATTTAACAACTTAAAGGCCTCATACACCTTACAATCTTACTATACAATTTCTTTGTTCTACCAAAACCATGTAATATGAGGACCTTTATAACACTTTCAATCACTGGAACGCCACTATACTACATAGTTGTTGGTAGGTCTAAAATAAATAGTATGGAGTGATCTAAAGGTGTATGGGGGGCTTAACACATTCAGAATATTCACATTACCGCATCTTATTTAAAAATAAAAGTTTATGGTTCCTTCCCCTCCCTCATCAACGCCTGCACGCACCAATGTCATCAGGGACAAGAAGAAGAAGACAGAAGCGTAAGAACAGGTAAGCGACATTTGTTCACATTTTCAGCTTACTCCACTGTATCTATGGAGGAGAAATGTAGCCATTCTTATACATCAGTAGTGTCACTCTGGGGGTAGAATAGTGTTGGGTAGACTAATAGCTTTATATGGAGCTTACATAAATGATTTAAATGAGTTGTCATCTGTTTCAATTTCCAGCACACAAAAAATTTGTACTGTCATGTACCTTGTAAATGTACCTCAGATATACAGGAAGTGGCTATGAGACAAAGTTTGTACATCAATTTTGATACTGTTTGGATGAGACATAAACCAGCCATACACAGCTAGATTTTTTTATAGATTCGAGCACATTCGAGAGCCGTGCACTTTCAAAAAATTTTTTAGCCATCCAGTCTTCTTGCTCGAAGAAAGCTCGTCCGAACAGGCAACCAACATGTTGGTAAACCCTGTTCGATTTCCATTACTTTGGATGGGGACCTTGGTTTCCATCAAAAATATCGGCCGGGGTAAATGACGCACTCTCAATTTCGAGAAAGCTGCACTTAACGGCTCCTCGAATTGCATGGGAATCAACCTGTGCATGCCAAGCATTACAGAAATAATTAGTGTTGAGCGGCATATGGTATATTCAAGTTCACATCATTTAGTGGATATAGTAAGGAACATTCGAAATTCATTAATTAGATTTGACTGTATTCTATTGCCTTACATTGCGCGTGGCTGTTTACGCTGAGATTCACAAAGATTCGCGAACCAGCTTTACAGCTTCTCTTCTTCATTCTGTGATCTTAGCCAGTACAAGCATTGTGCATATTGCATGAATTCATTCTCAATGCACACAAATATGCGTGATGTATGCCGGTAAACAATGTTGAAACATAATATGACGAATATCCAGCATTGCGAATATCCGAGCGCACATTCACAAAATATTGCGAATACTCGAATGTTGCATATTTGTCAAATTTCGAATATTCTTTCTCAACGCTAAAAATAAACTAAAAGACTAAATATTTAACATATTAACTTCAACATGTTTCAAGCCCTGCTTCAATATATGTAAATATAATAACCAGTAAAATGCCTATGCTTCAAAACTACATTCACTATGTTCTCTTTTTAATTAGACTTTTGGTTTCTCAAAGAATAACATTGTTTCCTCAATTTTCATTTTAGAACTGGTCCAAATTTAACAGAAAAAAACCCTCAGGCTTTTCTTTCGCAAGACATTGTTTTGCTGTGCGAATGCAAGAGTGGATCCAAGCAGAGGAGGAGGGCATTGTTTCAGCCCCGCTGCAGAGTGAAAAACTAGGTCATGAAAGTTGTTTGACAGAGCTGAGAATTGAACTAGTCACCTTGGAGGCCCATTGGTGTAGAAAGTGAAAGCTGGCACAGCAGGCTTAAGGATGGCGCCAACACTCTGTGAAAAACAGCAGGCAGAATAAACCTGTGCCCTCCCAGTCTCTCCATACTCTTTCTCCTAAGTAAAGTCAGGTGGGCTTGCTGAGGCTGCAAAGCTGTTTGGGCTGCGGGAACTCTCAGAGGAGCGAAGATGCTTCACTTGGCAAACATGCAGCTCTACCAGTTTTTTATGTCTCAGTAGATTTTCAAAGCCACAGCTCTTCCATTTAGAAATCGGGTACTAAGACACAGTACGCTTCTATATTTAATGATAAAGTTCATATCAGGCTCCAGCAGCAGTTTCCTTTCTCGATAATAACACTTTTAATTCTCCAGATTACACTTGTGTTCTATGGACACTTACAATGGTCACCGTAGGTTACATTCCCTGCGTTTCTGTCTGCAGCAACAAAAATAGGAGACGACTGATGTAGCGGCTAATGACTGTGCTATAAAAATACGTGAAACTGGAGCCAAAATAAGAAAAGATTAAAATAGATCAGTGCAATATTAAGTGATATACAGTTTCAGTTTATCTTGCTTTCTGCAGCCTGAGGAAATCATTCTCAACAAGAAGGATGTTGAAGATTTGTTTTATCAGTACACAATGCATATTCAAGCATCATTTATTACAGTTATACAACATGTGCTTTATCCATTCGCATTATTTTCTTTTTTCAAATGAAAGTTACTGTTAATACACTTATTTAATTCCTTTATTGTAAGTAATATGTTAAAAATACATAAGTAATTGTAGCTTTAATTAATATAATACCCGATGATCTAGATATAGTGTGACAAACTTCTGTTCCTGTCCCTTAAGAGGCTTCAAGTCACATACTCTCTTTGGACCCTACAAGGTCATTGCATAGCCATGGTTGACTTTTGTCATAGAAACCCTCCATAAGAAATAACTGTGTTTTGAAGTAGCGGAAAAAAATTATTATCTTGTATGTATGAAATCCACTTTGAAAGCATTAAAAATCTGTTATTAAAATACCCCCATTTCTATGGGATTATCTTTGGACAGGGGTGTACACACTTTTCTTTTTTAATTATGAGGTCAAAATGATCTACCAACAGTAAAAGGGCCCTTTTGTTAACCGCCCTAGCGGTCGGGA
>CM070039.1:43470311-43480721 GCA_036250615.1 Ptychadena robeensis
ACGCTTAGACAGGTGAGTGAGCGCCGAGTCCAGCTCGTCCAGTGCACTTTTAGCAAGTCAGCACTGGACGAGCTGGACTCAAACGCTAGGGAGGTTAAACGTTGTCTTAAGGTGTATGGGGGGCTTAAGCCATGTGTGACTAACAGAGGAGATTGTTTTTTGGGGGAAGCCAATAAACCTATCAGCATGTCTTTAGAGTGTGGGAGGAAACCAGAGTACCTGGAGGAAACCCACACAAACACTGGGAGAACATTCAAACTCCTTGCGGATAGTGCCAAGACCAAGATTTGAACCTAGGACACTAGCAGCTGCAATGCTAACCCCCTGAGCCACCATGTCACCCAAGTAGGAACTGTACTTGGAGATAGCTGCTTTGGTACATATGAGAGTACAGCTACTACCTAAATCTGGTGGTGTTCTTTATATCCTGTGCCAGACAGACTTAAGTAGCAGGCAAACTTACTCAATGGTGGCTGCACAAATATATAGCATGGTTAGTGCAACAATTTGAATTACTAACATTTGAAACATACCCGTTCAAGATTTAAACTTAGGGCTCTAGAGCTGAATGTTCAGTGTGCTAACTCCCTGAGTCACCTTAAGCTTAATCAATTGTGACTTTTTCTAGCTAATGTAGCTACTTTATGATTCCAACACGACTTCAAATTAACTGGTGTGTCTGCTTTGGGGTCCTGACCCACTGACCAGTAACAGGCCACCAAGCAGCAACTGAGCTTCTGCCCCTTTAAAGGATATGTGTGAATTTCAACATTGTCTACTTACACTTTGTTGTCCTCTTCTCCTAACCTATACCAACCCACTGTTCCCCCTCCATAGTTACAAGCCTTTTGAGATCTTAAAGTCAAAGCCTTTTTTATTTATATACATCCAGCTATGCAAGTCTTCTATTATCTGAACATGTTCAAAAATAACACAGCTTCTACACCTCTCTGTTGGTGAGCACACACTATTGTAACGATTGTCTGTATTTATTCTCTGTATCCAGCTGACAGTCTTTTCAGAACATACTATCTCACACTAGTTCTGGATTAAGTGAACTGAACTCTGAAGATATGGTAGAACTGTATTGCAGCAAAGTTATATAACTTGAGGAATGCAAGTGACAGCTACTGTAGAACAAATATGCTTGGTGTGAAAACCATGTGGCACCTACAATACAGCAGTCACCCATATGTTCCCACTTAGGCGATTAATCGCCACCATTATAAAAAAAAACCTCCACCTCCATAGAGAATGAATGGACGCGATTTTTGATCGCCTGCACACGCAATCAGAAAACACCTCCATTCATGTCTATGGGCACGATTAGAGGAAAATAATCGATTTGACCAATCCCGTGCGATCCTATCAATGGCAACAAGCCCATTGAAAGTAGTGTAGGCGATTCTGCCGGCAATTGAAAATTGTGAGCGCCGGTCATAAATCGCCTAAGTAAGAAAGTAATCCTCTCAGGGAGGGAGTCACTTCCAGCTTTTCTGTTCTATCCTTGAGGCCATGGATGTTACACTCATGCCCGGAGTTATTAATGATTATCAAGGTTGTCCTGTGACTTTGTCCAAGTTGTCCACATTGATGCTTCCTTCATTTGGTGTAAAAAAGGAGAAGCCTTCAACCCAAAGAACACCATCCCCACTGTCAAACATGGCGGTGGGAACCTAATGCTTTGGCTGTGTTTTTCACTCAATGGACCAGGCAAGCGAACCGTAAGAGACATGTTCTTGATTTACTTTACCTGAGAGACTGTTATTTTTTTTGGCTGTGATTAAGCCATATTGTTAAGTTGGGTACAAATAAAAAAGCCTTGCTTGTGGGAAGACTTTGACCTCTGGTGTGGTGACTGTGAACCCATTTTAAGAACCGTGAACACATATTGTATTTGTGTTTATCCTAGCTGCCATGCAGTGCACCACTTTTTCTTTTCATGATGAGAATAGAGGTGAATGCAAGAGACAATGCATGTACAAAATTTACATCATTAGTGCCCATGCAACGGTTTTCTGCAAGACCCTGAAAATTGATGGCCAAATATGGTGACATGGGGGTGACAGCACAGCAAGGCCATGTATACATATATCAGTTTTAACACGTCTAGCAACACGTTAACATATGCCTAACAAGTTCACAAATATATCTAACTGTAACTGCTCTGAGAAAATGCATGTGGACACATATAAATGGGAGAGGTGTAAATTAGGCTGTAGGTCTGGCATAATCTGAAAGTATGATGTGTAAAATACATTTTCAAAAAATCAAATGCTATAAATGTAATACAATTGTAAAGTATGCATTCATATTAGAGACACCATACAGATAAATACCCAAGTGCTCAGGGTGCTTTCCACCGTGTCAACATGTAGAAGCATTCACCATTACACTTCTTGAAGAATTAGCAGTTCCTATGTTCCATCACAGTTTTGGGACTGCACAGGTGTTTTTTTTCCAAAACACATAGTTGACAATATAAGGCACATTGGCATACAGGTTAAGTATAAGTGTTGATTGTGAATATTTTATTTGCAAATATTTATTGCGCATATTGGTACTTCAAGAATCTGCAAAGATCTTGAATATAGCGCTATATTTTCCTAATTGCAAATATTCATGATTATTCAAGATCAGTGCCTGGAACTACCGTGCATTGTATTCAGAATATGCACATGTACAAGTGCTGATTTGCGCAGTGACACACTTTTCACCCACAAAATCGGGGGCAAATAGTGCCTTATGGTCCGAATGCACAACCCCTGGTGGTCACACCTTGGCATCCCACCAGCTCTCCTGAGCTGTCAGATGAGAGATGAAGCCACAGCCAGATCCCTCATCTGTACTGTATTGTTTCTACCGGCAGAGCCCTGCTGATAGAAACAGTACAGCAGAGAGACATACATGGAAGCTGCCAGCCAGCTACAATCACCGTTCTGTTCACAGCTGGCGAAAAGGGAGACACACAGTGCAGAATCCACAGCTCTCCCTCCTCTTCTGCCTGAAGTGTGCTCTCTAGTGACACAATTTTTGTGTCTGAAATTGGGTACTGTAGGGAATTTTTTTTCAACTGATTAGAACATTTCAAATTTTTTTCCCTGTTTTTCCTGCTCTAAAAACTATAAGACGCACCTGACCATAAGTCTTACGGTCAGGTGCGTCTTATAGTCCAAAATACGGTAATAATGACTGGAGATCGCAAATTCTAAAATTTATGAATATATTGCGAATATAAGGTGAAAACATTGCGATATTTTGTAAATACGAATATTGCCAACGCTGCTCATCACTATTAGGTATCATGGGTATTCAAAGTATAAAGTGGTTCATGCAAATGCACTTCACAATAAAGTAATAAAGTAGTAAAAACCCACTAACTCCTTGCTTAAAAAGTGCCAGTTTTTCTTACAGATAATGATTGGGTGACGAGAGCATTTTGCGACAAATATTTGCCAAAGTGCTAGCTATGCTCTTCCTGTGATTACCATATACAGCGCACAAGGGAACGATAGCACTGCTAACATTTTCCATATAGTAAATGTCACATAAGCTATTACAAGTTATATATCAGATATATTCTTTGCTGTCCTGACTGATACAAAAGCTTAGAGGATATAATCATGAAAACTGACACTATGCCTGAGTCAGAGAGCTTCAGGGCAGCTAGCAATGACTTGATCAAGCAGGTACATTAAATTAACATCACCGCACATTTATACAGAACACCTCACCTACCATGACTCATCTCATATCCTATTGTGATAGCTCATAATGCTTGCATACTGAAAAACTGTCCAATACAGATCTCTGAATAGTTTGTATGTGTAAGGATAAAACATAACAGTTGTCTCATATGAGCTTATTTCTACATTGTCACTAGATTATAGGCCAGTTTAAGGACAATCTAACAACATGAACTAAGGTTATCATTGTTTGGGGTGCCAAACTTTTGTACTCACAAGTGCCATTGATGACTAGTGATGGCTGAACTTCGGCCGTGTCCGTCCGCGAACGGGCGGAGCGGACTTTTAGAAAAGTCCGCCGTCCGCCTGTTCGCGGACACATTCAAATTCCCTGCCTCTAGGCGGGGAATTTGAATCGGAAAACGTGGATATGATGTCACATCCGGGTTTACAAGCCAGTTTTTCACTGAAAGACCGGGTTCTCTACCCGGTCTTCAGTGAAATATTCTTCCTGCGGCGGGATCTCGCTGCTAATGATCCCACCGGAGGAAGAATAGAGGGCTCCTTCTCGCCGGCGAACAGGGCGGGTCGAACACCCGTACTGTCCGCCGGCGAGAAGGAGGGCGAACATGCTTGTTCGCGGCCGAACTGTCCGCCTTGTGGGCAGTTCGGCCATCACTATTGATGACTATAGAGCTAAAGTAAAAGTAAATACAATATAATTGATGTTTTACTTGTTAAAAGCTTTCCAATTATTCAATGATTTTCTATTTTCCACATAGCACAGCCTGAAAGATGAGATACATCATTGTCATAGGATTAAAGCCATATAAGATTTTCACAGTATGATAACAATATAAAATATCACAGGGCAGTATCACTATAGAAGGTATTGGAGATTATGAAATCTGAAACATCTGGAGGAACCAGTAGCTGGACAAATTGGCGTTGGGAACATTAAAATGGCAAGCAAAGGTTACCAAGTCGAAGTGAGAACCCTGAACCTTGCCATCACTATTTATCAACCAACCTGAAGACACACACACACACACTACCTACTAGTTACCTGAGCTAGCTTTTTGTGATAGTGGATGGCCTGGTGTTCCATCTTCAGGTAATTTATATACTTTACCATACCAAATTCATTAACAGCGTTAATCATTGATATGTACCATTAAACTGGTATAACGCTGCAATCTGAGTATCGGACATTGTCATGGCATGTTTTACTATTGTCTGAGCACTTTTGAGGCATTAATAAGTGGTTATGTTGGCTTTTTTTAACTGCCTCATTGACTGCCTGAGGGCCATTTGGTGTTGCAAAGGCCTCCGTTGATTTCACAGGGAATGATGTCCGGGTACCTGTCAGGTATTTTTTTGCGCAAAACAATTGAGAGTCATTTAAACTGCCAGGGTCTGTTTTTTTTTCTTGGAAGGCAGGTTATCTTGAAGTCTAAAATGAAACATTGGGCAGTTGAACCTACTTTTAATTGTTTTGCGATAGTAAAATACAATTTGTAACTTATAAAACAAATGTCATGGCTCCAATTTTGGCATAGAGCATGGCAGTCTGCTGTCCCCTCTCTTCGACCCCCTCACCAGGCTTTCCAGGCACTAGGCTAAAAAGGGGATCTGGTTCTGCATTAAGGGTGCACTCATTTTTTTGTCCTTACCTGACAACAGTTAAGAGCGAAGTAGTGAGCCACCCCTAGGAGGTCACAAACATTGACAAATATCTTACAAAGGTTATGATCCTAACCTTTCTGTATTGTAACCAAAACTAAACAAATCATTTTACATCAACTATTGATTATGTGTAAGAAAGCTATGGTGTTTCACAGAAAGGTGCTCCATCCACCCTTAGGTAACCTGCACATTATATTTAGACCAGGATTGTCCAACTCCAGTCCTTGAGGGCCAGACCTGCATACATTTTTTGTTATTTCTTTAGCAAACGGCAGTAAGTCATGATTTACAAAGATAAATCAAAATATGACTCTGCTTTTACCAAAACCCGTATGTGGCCCTCAAGGAATGGAGTTGAACAACTATGAGTTTCTGAGATTCTGAAGAGCATTCCAAAAGAAGACTGATTATATACATCTTCTGAACCACCCTGGCGGTAGTCCAGTTTGGGGTAGATTTCAATTACAGTTCAATTACAGGTAGACTTCAGTCACAAGCGGATTGCATACCAGTTCCAGGCGAGCGGTTGGTGTCCTCCAGTGATGTCGGTCGAGCGTCTTCTTCCTTTTTTTATTCCTTTAATTTTAAATTTTGACATTTTTACTTGATTTTAAACTTTATTCATGCAAAAACTATTTGTATTAGAGACATACTTTTTGTAGTATACCCCTAACCCTTCTCTACATCTCCAGCACGTTTGATGATGATAATATGTTCAGGGGCTTTGCAATTGTCAAAATGGTAGAATTTTTTTTAAAAATTTACTATCTCTACTTCCTGGCATAGGCATCTCAAGTCACATACAGGATGTGATGGAGGAGCTAGAGTAGGAGGGAAATTTCAACTTATGACATGGTAATCTATATAAATTTACCTTACCACTTTAAGCAATTAAAAAACAGAAATAATTGTATCGCCAGGGAGGGTAAGATAGGGATGTGTTTTGCAGTGGATGTCCATCATCTAGATATTGTCTAAGCTGTAGGACTTATCCTGTGTTAAAATGCCTTGCAAGCACAATTCACTTGCTGAAAATGTATATCACACAGATCTGATCAAGAATATTCATCCTCTCTGTACTTTTCTCTGTACTTTTTTCTCCTATTGTCACACGTGAGTAAAGGAAGGAGTTAAAGGAAGCAATTGTTGAATGAGTTTTGCATATGAAAGAAGCCAGTAAGTTTACACACCTGGTTTAGCTTTGGAAAAAAATCAACCAAGCTACCCTTGAAACCATTCGGGAGCGGGAGCAGTCAAGGTCATTGCAGCTCACCTCTGAATTATTTACTTCCTTCTCAGCATATCTGTAATGTGGGTTCTTTGCTAAGTGACAGTAATTTGGCTGCATTCGCTCGGCATGTTTTTAAGATAACTTGGCAGTCTCACCAGCTCTGCTGTTCTGCTCTGGTATTCTGGAGGTCACCTGACCTTCCACGTCAAAAAAGAAATGACAGCAGGAGGGCCGCAGATTTCTTTGAGAGGGAACCAAGATGGCCCTTTCCTGACTCACATCCATATATTTGGAGCCAGAATTTCCAGCTGAGTTTCAAAGTTGTCCTTGCGGTTTCTGGAGGCAGTGCATTTGTCCTGAACACTAAAAGAAATTAAATGAATGAACCTCTTTACTCAGAGGACTGTGAAAATATGCAGGCTTTAATCTCTGTGACTGCAGCTCATTGGGAGCATCGGAAATAAGCTGAACAAATCCTGGACTTGAAAACAACCGACAGTTTCATAAAGATAATTCATATATTAACATTTGAAAAATTACATCCATAAAGCTGTGCTGGTAGACCTGAGAAAATAAAGTTGTACACGACGGTTATTTGAGGAAGAATGTACAGATCTCTTTGAGAACCTTTTTTGCCTGTAAAAAGTTAAGGCACTTTCAAAACAAACCCATTTAGGGATCATAATGACAGGTTCCAATGAGACCATACTGCAGCTTTGCAGTTCAGGGTAATGGCAACTTCTCCAAGGGAAAGTTCTCTTTCTGGAAAACTTGTACATTATTAATCTGATCAGCTGATTAATTAGTTCTCTAATTTGCTGATTATCTTTTAGCCTACATAGAAAGCAGAAATGAGACATGATAACATGACAAGTGAAGCAGAGAGAACATCAATCCAATCTGGTGATCACATTGATCATTTACTTCTCCATGATTTTTCATGCAGAAGAACATTTCCCTGTGAGAACATTCGTCCCCTTTGATTCTTAGGTATTGTGGCTCTGCCAACAACCACCAGCATATGAGAATCCTGCCACCTTTTTTGCCTTAGCTGTTGCCTCCCATTAGTCTTAAGGATTCTTTAATTACCATAAAAAGAACATTAAACAAACTATGGTTTATTTTAAGGAATAAAAAAAAGAATTCATTACTGAAAGACTAATTCTGGGCTGTGCATCCCCTCGAACATGCTGTATTTTGGTGAGAGGAGGGTATTGCCCCTCAGTCTCTCAGTCTTTGTCTCAAAGCACTGCCCCTTTTCCAGATTAAATACTAATATACAGCATGTTCAAGCAAAGGAGAAGCACTGCTGACAGGCTGCAGGCTTAGAGATACAGGTATTCACTCAGGAGAAGAAGCAGTGTTGAGAGCTGGAGACTAAAGCTGTCCATACACCTTTAGATCTCTCTGTCAGGGTCCTCTGCGATTGAACACATGTAGACTTGATTGTTTAGTCCCTCATATTAAATGGTTTTGGTTAAACAAAAGTAAAATCTAACATAGAAATCTAAAGGTGTATGGTCAGCTTCAGCCTCCAGCTCTCACCACTGCCCCTTCTCCTGAGTAAATACATGTATCTCTAAGCCTGCAGGCTGTCAGCAGTGCTTCTCCTCTGCTTGAACATGCTGTATATTAGTATTTAATCAGGAGAAGGGGCAGTGCTTTGAGCCAAAGACTGAGAGACTCTGAGGGGCAATAATTCCACTCCTTCCAAGTATAACAACTAAAGCATGGTCGAGCAGAGGGTAGGCACTGCTGAGAGCCCAGAAAGAGTCTCTTCTTACTCCTAAACTTTAAATGGAGAGTATGGGATTAATCCCAATAAAAAAAAGAGGCATATGTAAGGCGTCCAATGTCTGTTTTTCAGATTTATTTAAGAGTTATTTTCATCAATGGCTTTCGTTCTTCAGGAAGGATATTTTTATTTTTATCAAGTTATCTCCACTGGGAGCTTGAAGATTTTAAGGCTGTCTGACAGACGATCCCACAAAGTCCGACAAAATGTCGGATTGTCTGTCAGACAACCTTAAAATCTTCAAGCTCCCAGTGGAGATAACTTGATAAAAATAAAAATATCCATCCTGTAGAAGTGGCATGATAAGAGCCCCTGAACAATGCATCATCACCACAATTGTTGGAGATGTAGAGAATGGTTGTGGGAACATTTGAGAAAAAAAAGTTTTGCTCTATCATATGTAGTTTTTGCATAAATTAAGTTAAAAAATAAAGTCAAAATTCAGATTTTTTTACTTTGAACCTCATTTGTGCAAAACCTGTTTGTGTTAGAGACATACTTTCTTTTTTGGAGTATACCCCCAACCCTTCTGTCTAGAATGTTTGGTGTTGATACTATGTTCAGGGGCTTTGCAATTAACTTGAAATTGTCAAAATCGTCGAATTTTTGAAAAATAATTAGACCATCTCTAGTAATCACCATAAAGCAGTTATAATCGGGAACAACACTATGATAACATAAAATAAAGGTGTCATACATGTGGGTGTTCCAGGTCCTTCATTCCTGGGGTTGTGGCTGACCCCTTAGCCCTTCCCGGCCTTTATGTGTGGCAGAAATTTGTACTTGGATCCTCTATAGAGGGATATCCAGGTATGTGAGATCATATGGTGCCATTGGGTGGCTGGCTAATTGCAACAAATGTATGACACATTATTCATATTCTATTATCATAGTGTTGTTCCTGATTATCCCTGATGAAGCCTGTATTAGGCAAAACGCGTTGGAACTTTTGGAACACAACAACCGACTTTTGTCATTTCCAAATATTGTAATGTATGCTCATGTTTTGTTGATGCTTTTACACTAGCTCTTAGATGAGCAATTGTATATGCTCTTCACCGTGAATAGTGAACTTGGTCCTATGTATTTTGTGTTTAATAAAGACCGTTTAACTGATTAACGACTGGTCAGTAGATTTACAAATGTGCCTTGAAAGCCCATGTTGTGCTATCTCCATATTTCTAAAGAGAACTTTACTTCTAATTAAAGCAATGTATGGTACAAATGTATTGATAATGTCTGCTACAATCATTTTGCACAAGATATTACTTTTTTAAAAGAAAGAAATGTGAGCAATCACTACTTTCCGAGCATAATGGTGCAGCTCTTATTGCCCCTTAAAGCTACCATCAATCACAGTCATAATGAACTTGGCACTGATCTTACTGTGATCCATAATATTATTATCGTTGTGATTTATCACAGTTACATTTCATTTATTTGCTGATTGGTCATGCCTTGACTGTCTGTAAGAGATTTTTCTCTTCTCATTCAGAGCACAAAGTGGCAAAGCACAATACTTACAAATGCTGGAAAGCAAGGGTTACATGGGGTCAGATCCAGTGGTGAGTATATAAACTAATACATGATACAAAACAAAATTTTCTATGTCTTTGCATAGTAGTTGACTTATAGTTTTTCACTTTTTAAATTTTTTTTTTAAATTTTGGTGCTTTAGTTTCCTATTTCTCTGATAGCTACAGTTGTCATACAATTGTTTTGCAATGATACATTTGGAGAAAAGCCCAATTCAAATGTGGCATGGAGCAAAAGAAATAAATAAATAGTAAAATCCTATTTTTTTTTCTAAATATTTGTGATTACATGGGCTTTTCCCTCATAATTTCTCTCAGATAAACTATACTCACTTACAGTATTTATGTCTAAACACACACACATAAGCTAGACATAACCCAAAAGGTTGTGTTGTGATTTAACATGGTTGTCCAGCAGTGGTAGGTATTTGAGGTACAGCATGATAGGGGAGGCAAGGGTAGAGCAGTATTTGAACT
>CM070039.1:43480821-43491198 GCA_036250615.1 Ptychadena robeensis
AATATTGTTTATTGTTCATCAACATCTAATGTGTGATTTACAGTGTTCTACTTATATTATTAAACAGTCTATATATTTCTTTTCAAATTGTGTTTCTAAGCAACCCTGCAGATAAACATCATTTGAAGCAAGCAGTGTAAACAAGAAATTAATCTGTGTACTATTTACCAGAGACAGTGTTAAAGAGAAATATGACATTTTAATATTTTTCTTTGCTAAAAACTACTGTCTGCACCCATCAAAGAGATCAACACATTATATGCTAACCAGATTATCCTTTTAATCAGAAAGCCTAAATATAAGTGTGGATCAAGGAGATCGCAGTTTGAAAACGTCTACTAATCACTTGACCTTGAGCGTTTGATTCAACCCCAGAAATAAAGTGGTGCAGAATCGATCACAATACCTAGAAATTTTTAGATATTTGTACGATTGAGCAAAATGTACCAACATGTCTGATCAAATTACGATCGATTTCCACCATCATTTTTAGATGTCTGGATAACATTTATGCAACTGATTTTGTCTAACATTGGTGAATGTCAATGCCCACTATAAGGACTACACTGAACAACAATAATGTGTATGAAAGATGAAAGAGTAGCAAATTTCCTGATAGGATTTGATTATGGAGAAAGTAAAACACTGCATTCCAGCGACTTTCTTGGCTGTTTTGCTGTAGTGATGAGCGACTAGGGGATATTCAAGTAATTTTGCGAATACCCTCAATGATATTCTTTTCGATAATTGTAATCTCGAATATCCGCACTTGTATACTTAAAAATGGCAATGCAATCAAATATGCGCAATTAGTGATAAGCAGCATAGGCAATAATATTTGATCCTATATTCACGAATATTCACATTTGCGCGTGATTGCATAATTATTGGCAATCATAATCGCCTCAAAATTACCTTCAAAATGAATGGTCACATTTTTTTTTGCAATGCGAAGTCTCTAATATTTGCTGAATATATTCGCAATTCGAATATTCGAGCTCAACACTATGCACAATACCTTCACACCACCCCAGGGGGGCCCGCCCTCCAATTTGGGAACCACTGGAATAAAGATACCTTTCCTATGTGATGTATTCAATGGAAAAATCTCTATTCCTTTCTTGGTTGCAACTTTAATTTGTGGATTTAACTTCACTTGCAAGACATTTAGATGGTAAATGTCCTTAACAGAGACGAGACACATACAGCTATTAAAAAATCTATCTATATAAAGCTATTTTAAAAAAAAATCTTTTATGTAATATAAGGAGGCCTTTACAAAAAGCAGTTATTTGTGTATTGATTACTTTTATGAAGTCTTCATGTTAGAAGAGGTCATGTTAACAGTAAATAAATTACCACCATATCCTTGTTTATTTTAAATGAAAATGAAATATCTTAGATAATATGAATTCAGGTAATAAGCATCAGCTTGGGTAAACATTGTTATAGATAAAAACATGGAATGCTCAACTCAAGGTCAAAAGGAACAATTAAAAAAGGTAAGTAGTAACATGAAATATGTAATCAATGTTTTCATCTATGTTCAACAGTTTCCTTTCTTACAAAAAAATTACCATATATGTGGCAATGTCCTATCTGTCCTGGAGAAAACTATGTATAAAACATTAGGACTGTAAATGCAAAACCAAGCTGGATTATACAAAAACATGCTTTGGAACTAAAGGCGATTTAAGGACAAAGTGCCTGGGGGACTCAAGTGGTTGGGAAAACTGTACACAATGAGGCACAGTGCCAAAAATGCTAGATTTAGGGCTTAAAAACACTTTAGTATTTGTATATATACCAGAATGTCACCTAAATGATCAAATTTTTTTTAATATATGTAAAAAGCTGTATACACTGTCTTAAGTGGAAGTCATTGTTATCAGAAGTATACACAATGACAATGCATGGGAAATTGCACTTTTGCTGGTGTAGTCTACTATATTGTGTATTGTCTTGTAGAACCCATTTTGCACATCACATCAATAAAAATATGCATGAAAAAATGAAAATAGATTACTGTCTGCATACACAATATGAACACTTGGCTAAAAAATCTAAATATTTGATGTCTTTAGAAATATAGTCGACTAATAGATGTTTTACTATTTTACTACTTTTACTAAGATTTACTGTTAACCACCATAGAAAAGAAAGTCTATTCAAAACAAAACAAAGAAGTTTAATAGCATAGCATTGGGTTTGTTACTGCAGGAAGTGTAAGATAATATATTGTTAGTCTGTGAAGTGTATATTACCTTGGTGTTTTGCTTCCAAAATGGAAAATGGATGCTCAGAGGCAGAGAATGGTGCAGTCTATTATAATTATGTATATAGCAAAGCTACTTGTCAACGTATCTCTTAGGCAATGCTCAAGAAGCAAACTGACAGCTACCTAGCAAAATGTAAAAATATTACTTTAACACAGCGCTTCTAAAATCAGAATATAAAGGGAATTTATCATAGAAATCAAACTGCCATCTTTAACAAGCTTATTTACAAAGAAATAACATTGTGAGTGACTTCATAGCTGCAAAAATTAGAAAATGATACAAATTTATTTCAGCTCTGGCTTTAACTGATCACTGACAATTTTATTCCTATAGCCCATTCCAAGCAGATTCTTCATAACTTTGTAAATTATGTTCTACAATATTACATTTATGCAGAAGAAATAAATGATATAAATCAATCATTAATGCTGATAAGAAATGTGATATTCTTGGGCTGGTCAGCAGCACCAGGAATGGTAGCATCAACCAAGCCAGTGTACCCCCATCCATTAAGTCTTCATGAGTTCTAACTATGTGGTTTGTTGGCCCTAAACAGACACTTAAAAGTCTTGTACTATTTCTATCCCTGATGCCATGAGGCCATCTCACCCATGTCCACGATTTGGTGAAATATGTGTAGCCTGTGGCCACTCAGTAGCTGTTTTTTTAAGCAACGGTGTTCCCAAGTCATGAATGACCACAAAAAAGGATAGCCCAGCTATGCCAGGATGGAAAGCTAAAATCTTGAACGAGTACACCATATTCCCTTGGTGCTTGGATATTTTCTGAACCCATTCTGTAACATTATAAATTGCAAAGCAATCCATAGACACAACAGGTTCTTTAAAGTTCTTAATGCATTTTGTGTGCAGATTTATTCAGCAGTGTACAGTATTTCTATGTCAACTGTGTGTTCATAGCTCAAAGCAAATGAGATAAATCTCTCTGCTGGTAGCTGATCATGGTCACTTATTGCTAGACTGTCACTTCTTTAATAAACTCCCCTAAGATGAGTGACATGATCAGAAATCAGCTAGGAGATGCATCAGTAGGGCCAAAGGACATCACTATCTTTCCCAGTTTCATATCCTATTAAGTTTTTTTCCCCATCGCGATATTCAGCCGTAGAAGCATCTGTAGAATGTGCAAACAAAAAAAGATATACCTAATCTAAGAAATCAGATGGATGGCATTATTGTTTGACACAGGTGTTTTTTTTTTTTATTGCTGTGATTTGGTGAATATAAACACAGAGCCACATTTTGTCCTCTTTGCTTTAGAGGAGAAGTAGGTTGCATACTAATTACCTAAATTACTCAAACTGTGTTTGTGGGTTTCCATAGATTCATTGGTATGCTTTATGTCAAGTGGTCCTTTCAGACAAGAGCCTATTATCCAACTGTTTTTGGATTTTTTGCAAAGTAGTTCTACATTTCTATACATGATACATTCTTAATCATCATTGCTTTATTTGCTATAAACAAACTAACCACATTTTACTATTTTAAAGACGTAGTACTGTATAAAAAATCAGAAGACCGGACACACTGATATATTATAAAAAATACGGAGTGTAATCAGTGTTGAGGAAAATGAACTTTAAAATAATAAACCATTTTATTCTTGGTTTACATCGTGAACTGTACTGCAGTGCTATTTATTCTTATTAGTAACCCAGCTCTGCTTGTCAACATACGTGTAACACAGTGCACTGCAATACATTGTTAAAAGAACTATCTTGTACTGTGATAAAAAATATTGCTACAATTCGGTGCATTATGCTGTTTATTCCAATGAAGAACCTACCTTTTCATGTTAACGTGCAAAAAGTGCTTTTGTGGGATCTTGAAGAGCATATGAAGTATGAGCTTTCTGCAAAACTAGAGAATGATCAGCATATTATGCCAAATGTGCCCTTTTCAAGCATTGTGCATTGTATGCTCTATCCAGTTCTCTCTCCTTCTCCAACACTATTCCTACTGCCAATTCTTGTGGGTTCAAAGCCATCTTCCTTGACCATTGAGAAGTCCATTTAGGGCATCTAACACAGCATGGCACATTAGCTAGGCTAGTACACAGAATATAAAAATTTAAAGCAAGGAGTTATATTATTTGGCAGAAAAGCTCTTCAAGTCTTTATGCTAAAATTCCTAAACTAAGCATATTATTAATTTCTTGGATTTAATTTAATTTTAATATATTGGCTTCATCATAACATTCAGGCATTCTAGACTTCCAAACACAGGAGCATTATGAGTTGTAAGGAAAAATAAAGAAGACAACAATAAAGAATGAATTATGCTAGAGATATTTGGGAAATCTTGGCATGATGGCATCTCCACAACTTGTAGTAAAGGGAGGCTACTAACATAAAGGATTTTTTATTTACATCTCCCCGATGCTGTGTCATAAAAGCGTTCTGACCCACTAAAAGCAAGTTCTAACACATGCCAAAGAGACATAGCTTCAGTCCTAGTCTCCAGTGCCTCAAAGTTCCTGATTTTACATTCATGTCCAACGTAGGGAATTCGACTTGTTGCAAAAGTCTCCACGCGATTGTGGCATTTGTCACATTACAGTAACAAAGGCACAACTTGCCAGCATCCCACGTTGGGAGTTATGGATGCAAAGCGCTGACCCATACGTGATGACAAATGGAGCCAACCCCTTGCCCTTCTAATGCCAGGAGATGACAAGGGCAGTACAGTACAAAAGCTTGGACAATTGTGCACAACTAAAGGTTAGCATGGAGTCCAACTATAACTTTCACAAATTGGTAAATTCCACAATGCTTAATAAATTGCACACACAAAGATACACACACATTCTTACATTTATTTTGCTATTTCATTTCCTTTCACTCTTAATGAACAACAGAAAAAATACATGTGATAAATATATGAGTTCCAAGAATTTTGAGCTTTGCTGTCTGAAGTAAAAAATCTACAGACAAACAGTCTAGGTTTGCCAAGAACTGTAATAGTTAGTATGCTAGTTGGATAGCAAGAGGCTGCAGTTGAAGCAAAAAGCTGTTAATATGTATGTAAAATGCAATACTATAAATATCTATAGCATTGCCCTTGAGTTTAGCCTTGTGTATTTTAATATTCTCTCTTAGTATGATTATTGCAGTGTCTTTTTCTGACCCTGAGCCACCTAGCATGAAATGAAAAAAAGGTTTCTTAGTTAAGCTAAACCTTACACAAGAGGTGCGTGCCCATATAATGTATCTCTAGTGAAGGCTCTTTGTAGACAGTAGTTGTCATATTGGTGGATTGCTGATGCCTGATTTTACCTACTTATTTATTAGATTGATGAAATTGAGAGGTAATTGTTTAAAGGGTGCATGACTGCACATATACATCTCTTAAATAACAGTTTTAGTTGTCTTATTTCTCCCGAATTTTTTCATATGCAGAAGATATTGTTACACTGATTGTGCCTATGAAAGCAACTCAAGATGGGCAGTTGAGAAGCTTTGCTTCAGAGGATGACCTGCCCATGAATGAAATGCTCAGCCAAACATCCCCAAAGATGTTACAGGAAGAATGGATTACTTATAGGCTAGGTCTAAACAGATGTATTTACAGCGTTTTTAAAATAGGCAGGCCAAGATAGGGGAGGGGGGAGTGACAAGGGTGAGCTTTCTACCTCCCGAGCACAAATGGATCTGATGCCACACCTCAATGAAGGGTGGACTCCTTACAAAGGTAGGGGGGGGGGCTTTCCCCACAACATTACCCAGAGCGGTGGGGGCCTGGGGGCTCATTGAGTATATGCAACCTATGGAATGAATACAAATGTGTCCCCAACCTCTTAACCATTTCTAGGGGTTGCAAGAAATGTTTCAGGAAATAAAGACATAACATTGATGTATTAAATTTTCCATTCCTTATATTCTCTACACAGTTAAACATATGTCCCCCTCTGTAATCTTCTCTGTGTGGGGGTCCCCCAATAAAATCCTCACCCATACACTGATCCATCTTTTTTGAAGTACCACCTATAAATGAACTGCTGTACAAGTAAATATATATGACCCGGTTCCCACACTTATTCAGCATGCAAGGTGTCACCCGAGGTAAATAATGTAGCTGAAGACACTGGAACCAACAAAGTTCAATATGATCAATATGATATATTTCCGTTAATTTTGAGCTAAGTGAGTCAGATGACTAATTCTTATTCCTTCCATGTAAAAAACGTACTATGTGGTGACTGAACTAGCAGAGACAATCCGTGGTTGAGAAAACAATAACAAGAACATCGCTACCATGTTGTTATTTATTTGTTTTGTTATTTAGTAATTCATTTTGAAGAAAGCTGGCAGCATATTCCTGTTCCTTCCACCCATAACAGGTCAGTGGGTGACCCAGTAATCTGTAACTGCTGTGTGTCAAGCAACCTACCATAAGCATTGCACATAAGGTTGAAAACTCTATCTTATACAGCAGAACTATTACACACAGTGTCAGGAAGAAGTATGAAATGATCAGACCATTCACTGACCTGTATCTAAACATTACTTCCAAGCTACAAAGCAAATCAAGTGGTCATTAGAGACACTATCATCATAGAAAGGTTGTAGCTGAGCCAGGAACATCACCATATGCCTTACAATGAATCATAAAACACAATCAATGATGAAGATCCGAAGCAGTTCATGGTTGTCAATGGTGGGAATGATTCAGATATTTTCTACTTACAGCAAATACTTTACAAAGGCTACATTTTATTCAGGTTGGGTGTGTACATCTGTTTACTTACAGTATATAAAACATATTTTTTGTTGTGTGTTTGAATTATAATTTAACTTTTTCACTTTGCTACCAGAGATGAACATAGGATCACAGATTTACAGAGATTCGCACCATCCAGGCAAAACAGCATGGTGAAGAATTGCCAGACTGAATCTGATTTGACAGAGTAGTGGTTTATTCAATTCTGACAGTTCACAGGGAGCGTGGGCTTAAAAATGAGCTCCTCTTCAAAACATGTTTTTTCCGATTAACCACCAGAATGTTTTATCAGATATTTAATCTCTCACACATAATTTACAAGCACGAGAATATTAATTTCAAACTGGTAATTTGAATTGTGTTCCTAATAAATTCATTCAGAGAGATGATGCTTTTGGATTATTGTAATCACATGCTGAGTCTGAAATAAAGCATACTGTTAGAGGGGGGGGGGGGTGTATATTTTGACGAATAATCTTTCTCAGTTTGTTGGAATTACAATAAATCTTGTTAACATTATAGTCAATCTTGAGAATTATTTCATGTTGGTTAAAGAATTAAAACCCTTTTGTGCAAAAGATTTTTTTTCACTTAATCAATGGATATGGAGATCATAGCATCTCGGATATATTATCTATTTAGCTATTTTTTTTTTGCAGAATGTTAGCCAAACAGAAAAACAGACATGCTGTCTGTTATGTATAATATATATATCAACCAATTTGCATAAATATATTCAAGAAATTAAAACCATTATTTACTACATTTCCTTTTTCTCTCCCCAGACAATAGGCAATCACCAGTATAGAGGTTGGGGTTTCCTTCAGCGTTGTCATAACTCCAACCTAAAGTAACTTCTTACATGCTAACCAAATACCCTTCTGCAATGAAATGAGACCTGCTTACAGGGTAGAAGTTTCCCATGTTTTCTGTGTGGAAATTAAAAAAATGTCAATAATAATATTTTGGATAGCTGTAAATGATTCAAACTGTTAACTATATTTTAATGTGTTGCTGAATTAACGTATTTTGGGACTATAAGACACGCTGGACAATAAGACGCACCCAGTTTTTAGGGCAGAAAAAAAGAGGCATAGATGCCAGGCCATTGCTTATGCCAGGCATAGGAAATTATACAGTTCAGATGGGAGAGCCGGATACCTACCGGCATCTCTCAACTGATAGCTCCTCCAGCTCCCCGGCTAATCTCCATGCCGGGAGAGCTGGCGGAAGGCAGGGTCATGCATTCGGACCATAAGACGCAATTTTGGGGCTGAAAAAGTGCGTCTTATGGTCCAAAAATACAGGAAAACACTTATTTTTTTAATACATACAGTACTTTTTTAAGCTGGAAAGAGGTAGACCATTGACAATAAACTAGTGCTCATGAAATTTGCTGGTTTGTGAATGACCTGACAGCACGTCTGATCAGCAGATCAACTTATCGGAAGGAAGAAAAAAAATGTCACCCACTTTATTTGTGAGTTCATTGCAAAGCACCTGAAGAAGGTACAATCATCAAAATTGCAAGTGATGTAGAGAAGGGTTTTGGGAATATATAAAAAAGTATTGTTCTAGTACAGGTAGTTTGTTAATAAATTAAGTTTAAATAAAAATTTTAACTTGACTTTAATGTTACTTGATGCAGAAATTACATGTGCTAACTACATGTGCTAGAGCAATACTTATTTTTATGAAATGTTCCCACTATTCTTCCCTTCATTTCTAGTCATTTGTGATGACAATATATACAGGGGCTTTGCAATTGCAGTGTTATTCAATTAGATGTTGCAATGTATGATATGTACAATGGACCCTTGAGTTACAAATAATTGAGAGTATCTTGAGCTACAACCAAATTTTTTGTTTTAGTTTTAAACCAAAGATTTGACTTACAACCAGAATTATGGCCATGGCCAAAAACATTTTCGGCTTGCATAGTGGTGATCATGTTACCTAATGTCACTAATAGGTACAGCATGTCAAAATATATATATCAACAATCTGGAAAAGGGTACAAGGCCAGATCCCTGATGCTCTTATGGAAGGGGATCTTTTTTTCAAAGAATATCAACTTTCTATTTCATCCTCTCTTACTGAAAGACAAACATGCCACCTTGAATGGTCACTACAGTTTTTGTTTCTGCACATTTGCACTTTCTAGTGAGAACACCAGAATTTTTTTGGGTGTTTCTGGTAAATTACACATATTTTACAACACTATTATAATTAAAAAAAGGTTAGGTAAGGGGGCTTTTGGCAGGTTCAGAACACATCGTAATTTCATTATTTCTTATGGGAAGTGCATCTTATAGTCCGAAAATACGGGTAATAAAATAAGCTAGTCGAAATAGAAAAAAAAATACCATCTCTACTTGTGGGCAACCCACATGTTTGTTTCATGAATTTAGGGTAGAAACACATAGATTAGCTTTTGATATATACCTTAATTGGTGAAATATTCTATTCAAACTTTAATTTAGAAGTATAGCTTCATTTACAAATAGAAATGCGATCAGGCTATAGACATTTAGTTTTTTTTTATATATGTATAGGAATGTCAACAACTCTTGGAGAACCGCATGATTAATTTGATCAGCTAATCAGGTTGATTTTCCCTGATAAGCTTGTTGGGATAATTTGGTCCTATCTTCTTTTTTCTTAAATCCCCAATACACGCATAGATCCGCTGGTGATTTTGCGGACGATTGATTAGCATGCATGTATGCGGCAATCGATTGGCTGCAAAATTACCTGTGGATCACAGCTACCCACCTGGAGTGACCAAAATGGGCAGCACACAAAGGGTGCGCTCCGATCCTCTGAACGACCGGCCGCAGCAGGATGACATCAATGGGATTGTTTGAGGATCGTGCAGAGATCACTGCGTATATGGGTAACGTTACTGGGTCAGAAACTAATTTTAGTAGTGATTGATTTGATCACGCACTTCTTAATTTGTTCTCTTGCAGGAAAACTAGGCAGAAACAAAGCTATAAAACAATGATTGACCTAGATACTAGGTGTCCAACCTGCGGCCCGGGGGCCGCGTGCGGCCCTTTGGGCGTTCTTCTGCGGCCTTCCTCAGTCCTCTACTTGCGGCTCTTAAAAGCTAATTATTAATGCATAGGGCAGGGCTACTCAAATATAAATTTGAAAGGTCCACTTACCAAATTTTCATTCAGTCTGAGGTCCGGAGTTTGGAATTTTACCGCGCACTGCCCGCAGATTGGCAGTTTTCACGGCGCTGACCCAGTCTGCCGGACAGAAGGCTTAGTCGAGTTTATATAAATATTCTCTAAATATTCTCCCTATAGTCTATACAGGACACAGTATCAAACATATGTATTTAATTACTA
>CM070039.1:43499089-43510452 GCA_036250615.1 Ptychadena robeensis
AACAACAAAAACATCTACACCACTTGAGGGGTTCACATACTTTCAAGCAGCACTGTATGTGATATTGTATATGTAAAATTTTAACTTCTTTGAAAATGTATTGTATTTGACTGGAAAAAGTACTATGTACACACGGTATGAATGCAAGGATATGTGTTAATTTTTACTGTATGTATGGTCCCACTATATGTAACAATAAAGACTTTTTAAATATATTGACGTTATCAAGACTGACCCAGCAGGGCTCTGTATATCTGGGAAATTTCTGGGAAATGAATGCAAAATACAATATAGGACCTATAAAGTTGAAGTAATCCTGATATAGAAACTAGACTGTGGGGTAATTTACACATTTTAGAAAGGTAATGGCCAGTATAACCACTTAAATATTCATGTATATTTTTGCAATTTAAGTCTCTTCTTAGGAATATTTTTTAACCTATTAGTCTTTTGGGAGGAAAGCCTGCAGTTTTCTAATTCACCTTGCTTTAAATGTCACCTTAGATTTGTGTCTCCTATAGTCATAGTGAGGATTTACATGGTGTGCCTATTATATTGTGATTAATCAAAGTCTGCATCACTGTAAAATAATTTTCACATTCTGTTATTATAAAAATTCCACCGAGAGGCCTTAAAGCTCCATAGCTATTAATCTAGCTCAAAAGCAAGAAACATGATGTGTCAGAGAGAACCAATGTATGGTCCTGCAAGATATGTTATACAGCCAGTTTCCTAATGTCAGAGAATTCGTTTAAAGTTTTTCGTTCTCAATTTCAACTGCCTGAAAGACAGCCATAACTGTATTAAAATATATATTGTCATTGCACATCAGAATGAAAGGCTAGAATGCCATGTGGCACCAAATTAGCTTTTTAACCAGGCAGAAAATGATTTAATTAGTCATTAAACTATATAAAAGTCAGCCTATCACAGTACTTTCAGCAACTTGTACATTTTTACACTGTACTATAAACACTCCATCCAATTTATGATAGCCGAGCCTCAGTATTGATACAGCAAAGCAATGGGAGTTCTGTGATTGGAGGAAGCTCACTCACACAGGTAACATGTCCAGATTCTCTTGATCTTGTTGTTAAGTTCTCTTGTTCTCCCCCAACATGGAGTCTAAGTAGGCAAAGCCCTAAATACACCAATAACGCATATCACTGTGCTAAAACAATCTATGGAACACTTATTTGTTTTTAAATTCTCTATGTTATTCAATATCAAGGGTAAAAACTGAATAATATACCGTATTTTTCGCCGTATAAGACGCACCCAGTTTTTAGGGCAGAAAAACCAGAAAAAAAGATTTAATACGTTTTCACATCAATTGGGTAAATGCAATGAATTCAGTGAATGCAATATTCAATTCAGCCAGTAGATGTCACTAGCAGCAGTACACTCTTAGCAGAACATGTCATACTTCACACTGATCTGCAGGAGGAAAGGGGGTGGCCGGGCTGTCTTCTCTCAGTCTCTGCTCTCAGTCCCTGCCGATGTTGCAGTTACTGTGTCCGTGGGAGCTGCAAAGTGATTGCAGTTCCCACGGACAGGAGACAGAGATATAGATGATCATCTATATCTCTCTCTTCATTGCTTATGGCAGCAGAACTTTGAGCTCTGCTTGCACAGGCAAATACACAGTTCAGATGGGAGAGCCGGACACCGGCTGGCATCTCTCAACTGACAGCTCCTCCAGCTCCCTGGCTAATTTCCCTGCCGGAAGAGCTGGCGGGAAGCCAAGTTGCGACCACGGGGGTCGCCCATTCGGACCATAAGACGCAGGCACTTTTTGCCCCCAATTTTGGGGTGAAAAAGTGCATCTTATACAGCGAAAAATATGGTACATACATGATATTCCTTATTTCCCCTCTTATTTTCCCTCTTTTCCCAGTTAATGCCCCCACCCACCTACTGCAGTATCCAACTATTCCCTATGTCTCTACCATATCATAATTAATCCCTATAAAAGATTCAGGGCATGAAGGTCTCCCTATATCTTTTTTCTTGGCCTTCAAATAACCATCTCCGGCTCTCTATTTGCTGAATTTCATGAATAAAGCTGGGCAAACATGTGTAGATTGTCGTACAATAGACCCGCAATCAATCACAGTGTGGTGACGTCATTGATTGCGGGTTAATCGAACGGGAATCAATGTGCACCGCATGGGCACATCAATTCCTGTTGATGGGGACACCTGTCTTGTGAGAAAACCTCCCACAACATGGGCTGACAGCTGTATAGAGGAGAGAGGCAGCTCAGCACTGCTCTCCTCCCCTTGCAGAACAGAGCAGTGCAGGTCCCGTCCCCTTTCAACTGTCGGGACCTGATCACAGGTAAGCTTTCTTCCTCTGTAACTTCGGAGGGAGACACACAGTTCCCCTCCGAAGCAATGGACATCAAACAGGGTTTTCCAACATGTTGGAACCCTGTTCAATCGAGTTCTTTCAACGGGAGCTATTGATCACGCTCGAAGGAAGTTAAACAGGGGTAGATTTCTTAATAGATTAGAGCATCAAGCTCAGTGAGCGGGCACAGCACTCGATTGTACTCAAATCTATTTAGAAAGTGTATGCCTAGCTTAAGACTGTTTCGAATAGATTTTGTAGGTGTTGCAGTCAATGTCTATTAGGCTGGTACACATAAACACTAATATAGCTGGGTTAGATGGTTATTTTTGTATATAGTTTTTGTACTTTCTTGCTATCCGTGATCTTTCAGTTGTTGTGCCAACAACAGGAAGGAAAGTGAGATAACATTCTGGACAGCACTTTATTAAAATGTTATTAATATGTTAACATTAAAAATATTTTGGGTAGACCTCAACCTCAATTTAGTCATCCTAATAATAGGATAGGATAATGGATTATGATGGCAACCGGGTCTCTAGTGACATTATTAGGCTCCCTTGTTTATATATTCGTGTCATGTGATTTATGAAACCAATCCTAAAACTAATATTTATGCCATTTTAGAGAGTGAATGCTGGCCATCAGCCAACTGAAGGGCATTGAATGAATAGTTATTTTACTTTTGTTATAACTAACCAAAATTGATGGTAGGCATGCAGCTATAGCAGTGAAGTATTATATGGCTCAGTAAGTGAGAGAGTGAAAACATAGAACATAACATTTTATTGAATCTGTGATTCCACTGATGACCACTGATGAGATTTTTCAATTCTGAGAAAGTATGGAAGCAACCATTGCTGGTCTAATTAAAAAATGGCCATCACCCTGAGTGGTTTTGGCACATTCTTAGTTCCGAAATGTAACCTAAATTTAGATTAGTGGGCACATCAGAGGGGAGGTCCTGTATGGGGATAGTCCAATTGTCCTATTAAATATCATCAGGGTGCAGTAAGCCTTTCGTCTCTATTTTTTTTGGACTTTCAGTGACAAAGGAATATATTCATAAACAAATTATCTGAATCAATAATTATTGACTGTAGAAGTTAAAAAGACAATAATTACTTGACCACCAGAGAGAATATTCTCTCAAAGCCACATTGCTTGCTTAATCTAAAGAACATTGTATGGAGCTCCAGCAACCCAATTCTACATTTGTGCCCATATTTTAATGCACATAGATTTTATAATAAAATGGTTAGAATGGGATTTATAACCCATTTTCCCTGGGTAGAAGGCCCACTTTTCCAATCCCATTGTTACTAATCAGCCAATCTCGCCTAGAGAACAGAGCCATCACCATGAAACCTGTAAAGAAGATCCATTAGAAACCGTCACGGGTATTCTCCCAGCAGCAGGCAGTTATTAACAATAACGTGCAAATCATGTTAACGTCAATTACAATGGGAATTAAAGTGTGACGTTCCCTTTTAAATAATAGATATAATTACCGTTTGATTTCCAGACCTAATACATCCAACGTGCTGTGGAATTAGTCAATAAGTGTTTCGCTCAAAGCTAACACTCCCATACAGTATGATAAATATTTAACACAAAATGATTCTAATAAATACATTCAGCACTCTCTGCTGCACATATAGCTATTAACACTGACATATATTCAATAAAGGCAGAGCAAGGTTCTGCTGTAATTTACAGTTTCATTTTGGCTGTAATGGTGTCTCTTCCTATCCGTTTCTCTCGCCCTCCTTGTTCTGTAAAGAGGGCACACGTCGCACAAAGTCGTGTTCGCCAGCCTCTTCTTCGCACCCCTACAGCATCTGAGAAGAGAAGGAGTGAAGATTCAGGAGCTGCTAATGAATGCACCAGCTGTGTGAGGAAATCTCAAGCTTGGTCAGCCTCTGGGCTTTCATTTTTCCACTTGGACTGTCATCCAAGACAGGCTGGGAAAACTGCAGAAAACCGCTGCAAGAGCAGAGGCGAGCACATGAGACGGCGTGCAGGCAAAAATCGGATTAAACTGAAACATTGATTCATTCCTGCTTAGAGAGCATCAGGTTCCCCATGGCTCCACACAGATGTAGTGTAGTCACAGGGAAACACTGAGCAAGCAGCTTACCAGTAACCCTCACCGACAAGGTTCAAACAGTGTCCAACGTTCCCTTCTTGCTGAAGGCAGCAGTTTGGCTCACTAACCTCAGCATTTTCTTCGCTTGGGTTGTTAAAATACCTTTCCAGTAGTAGCGCTTATTTACTGCAGCAATTCATATCACATTCTACACACTGGTATACAGAGGAATTTTGTGTTTATTTTTTTCACAAAATTACTGGACCAGTTTCCAAGTTCTTATGAGCCCGTGGGAAGCATAAAAATACTAATGTTACAAATGCAACACACAGCTGAAAACATAACCAGCCAAAGCATATATTTTCTGTTATGATCTGCCTCACCCCCTCCAGAAAAATTGCAATGGTGACTTTTCTAAAAGTCAGTTTTCGCATAACCAGGCCACTCTTCTCCCATATGGTAATATTCAGATCTACCCGTATTTTTCGGATCATAAGACGCAAAATTGGGGGCAAAAAGTTCCTGCGTCTTATGGTCCGGCAATGAAGAGAGAGAATTGCCATCTCTATCTTTCTCTACTGTTCGTGGGAAGTGCAATCACTTTGCAGCCCCCACGGACACAGTTACAGCAGTAACAGCTGATCGGCAAGCAGAGTAGGAGACAGCGCGGCCCCCTTCCCCTTCTTGCAGATCAGTGTGGAGAATGACGTGTTGTACTGAGAGTGTACTGCTGCTAGTGACACCTGCTGGCTGAATTGAATATTGCATTCACTGAATTCATTGCATTAACCCAATTTATGTGCAAACATATTAAATATTTTTTTCTGGTTTTCCTGCCCTAAAAACTGGGTGTGTCTCATGGTCAGGTGCGTCTTATAGCCTGAAAAATACAAAATAAGATGCACATTCTCTACTTTCTCTAAAACAGATATCAAAATTCCAAATTTGAGAACCATACATACTTCCATTGGTACCCAAGTATTTGTACCCAATTGGTACCCAAATCCATCTAAAGGCAAATAAAAATGGCCACACTGTACAGGAATCTATCTTGTGTTGTAACATTTCCCAGCTAGTGAAGTATTCCTTACCACCCTTGTGCTCCCAGTATTTGCAGGAAACTGCTTCCCAAAGCCTATTTCCATCCCCTTACACATTCCCAGTGTCATCATGATGCCTGATGCCAGGCATGTAAACACCCAGCGATGCCTATGCCTGCATTATAATGCAAGTGAATGATGCAGGCATCCCCCACATCCCCGCCGCCATCACTGAAGGATGTCGCAGGCACAGCTGAAGGAGTTAAGCTACACGAGTAAAGTTGCATTGCACATCTACCCTGAGCTACACTCAGAAATACCACCAGAAGGGTTCATTCACATTCTTATCTTTAATGGTTTTTATTGCTATTTTTAACATATTACATGGTGCTGTACATGAATTAATGGTTAAATAGTGGCAACAGAAGCTAGCAATAATAATAGTGTTAATTCAAGCTAACACAGTTACAATAAATAAGGAGGAGAAGAGGGCCCTGCCCAAAAGAACTTAGAAGAGGTTGGGGAATAGCATATACAATGGATAGGGGAAAAGAGATGGGTAGCCCAGACTCAAGAGTGGGATTTTCAGAACTTGTTTGCAAGTGTTAAAAGTGGGTGCAGGTGGGAAGATGGGGAGCATTCTCGAGAATAGGATCAGCACTAGAGAAATCTTGGAGGCATTTATGTGATGATCAAGGTCGGCGCTATAGGTGGGCCATGAGGGCGTGCCCCCTCGATTGGAGCCCCCCACGACCCTTGAGTAAGGGTAGGACAGAGGAGTGCCCATGCCTGTCTGTGCCCGCCCACTCCTGGAGTTCTGGCGCCGACCCTGGGGATGATTACAAGGGTGGGGATAGTAGGTCAGAAGAGGAGAAGGAGAGACCATTGGTGGTACCTTTACACACAAGGCTAGAATTGTAAGAGGGAGAGGAGATGTTGAGTGATTAAAGAGCAAGGCACAAAACCTTGAATTAAATTCTCTGGGCTCTTGGAAGCCTGTTGGTTGTTTTATCTTGGGTAGTTGCCTTTGGTCCACACCTCAAGCATGCTCTAGTTTTCATATTTATTTCTGTTCTGTCACTTATAGTCAAGGTGATGTCAGTCACTCAT
Organism: Ptychadena robeensis; assembly: GCA_036250615.1. Taxonomy (NCBI): domain Eukaryota; kingdom Metazoa; phylum Chordata; class Amphibia; order Anura; family Ptychadenidae; genus Ptychadena; species Ptychadena robeensis. Next base: position 43,505,681 of record CM070039.1, read on the forward strand.
CTTAAACAACAGTACCAAACCTTAGTTTAAGAAACACTGCTCTAGGATGTGAACACAATGTACACAATTCTGAGAATAAACGTGCCCAGAATGCCCTTTTACATATGTGGATGTTTGTCTTACTATCAGTTTACTAAACTGAAAAATTAGCAATGCCTGGGCACGTTTAGAAGTAGGACAGTGTTGTGCCTTACAAATACTTTGTCCATCACCCAGCAGCTAGCTCCAGAGGCGCCTTCCCTCTGAATGTGATTCCTCTGTACAACATCTATTAGAAAACCTGATCTAAATGCAAAGTAGACCACACTTTGGAAGTGGAAATCACTCGCTAACTTTAAAAAGTAAGAAATAACAACAGCATTATTTATAGCTGAGAAGAAAATCCCAGATTCTTGCAGCTTTTTCTGCAGAGGTGTTAAAGGATTATATCTGTTAGTACAAGATAGGAAACTTTACAGAAAGGGTGGCAAATCTGAGGAATAATTATTTGCTTATAGGAAAATCTAAAAAGGTTTGTGTTAAACCTAATGATTAAATACAACGCTGTCCAAAGTTCAAGTGTTGTTTAATTATGGAATATATTTAAAGAAAATCAGCTGGTCCAGTAAACATTATTTTGTGTTTCTACAAGAGAGAAAAAAGAGTGCTTGTCAGTGAAAATAAACTGCCTGCAAGGAGGAATGAAAGTGAACAAACCACCATGGATCCTGTTTATTGTACAATAAATGTTTCAGCCTGAGAGGTGTCCAACGTTGCTGTGAATAGTTATAGAATAATATGGATATCTTTCATAGCTATGCCTGAAAAAAGTTGTTGTAAGTAAGTTGTAATCAAAATAAGCCCCATTAAATCCTCAGCAGGATTTGCATCATTGTCTGCTTGACAGCCCAGTGCTTCCAGGATACTAACTAAACCCAGATCTACAGCTCCTTTGCAGGATACATGATACAGGAATATATAAAAAGACCAGTACTGATGTTCATATGCAATTTATTGCACAACCTGCTTCGTATGGTCATATAAACCATAAGTAGAGTAGTAGAATGGAGGAAATGAAGTTCTACCTACTAAGTAAAGTTCACATGAAGGCATATGGCTTTAAAGGAGAAAGCTGATGTGTGATGCCTTCTGATAACATGTTGTTTATGAGTTAGTTTTCTATAAGCCTGATGATGGCATGGTCTTCAGTGTCTTTAGACAAGGGGTGGACAAACTTAGGCCCGAGGGCTGGATCAGACTCGTTTAGCTTTCTTTACTGGTCCCTTTTCACATTGTTGATAAGATGTTCCCCTCTGCTTGTTCTTTTTAATGAGTGCACATAATTCCTTGGGACGATGCAATGATCATGACACACTGGGCACATCCTCATGGTGACAACAGACAGTCTCTAGGATTGAGCATTTCTTTGTAAGTGCAGAAAATTGAATGCCCCTGTCACACGTCGCCTATTACACATCACCGCCATTATAAGTGATGCCAGGGATGCATGGAATTGGCACACTGATGGAGGGTTGGCCATTACAGGATCTTGGTTCCATCCCTTTATCAAATTCAAGAAGCCAATGTGGCCCAAGCCTGACCTAAACCATGGCAGACCTAGAGACAGTAAAGTAAAAAAGCCTATAGTTAATGTTACAAGTTAAGGGGGGCGACTGGCCTCTAGTGCCATTCAGGGGCATTCAGGTGAAAGCTCATTTGCCACTTATTCAGGTGTAAGCTCGAAAACCATCCAGCAAACATCTCCTGGCACATTTCTGGGCACTTAAGTGAGCCCTACTCATAGCTCTTGAGTATCATCTTCCTGGTGTTCTTAGTTGAAGTAGTGGGACCTTTTCCATAGCCAACTACTGGTGAATAGTGATTGCCGAAGAGTTCACCTGGTGGACGGTTCGCAGGCGAACATGGCAGGTTCGAAGTCCGCTGCGCCGGCGAACATTATGGGTGTTTAACCCACCCCCTATACCTTAACACTGAGGTAAAGTTTGACCCATCACCCCACAATCAGGTGAAACAGTACAGCCAATAACACATTTTTCTCTCCTGGAGGACACCCCCCTATTCAAGATGCAACCCAACGGCTTTTCACATTTTTTATTTATCATGTGTCTGCAGTACTAGATAGATAGGTATAGCTTGGCTACTTTGCTATTATACTCCATCCAGTTATCTGTAGCTATAATTTCCTTTAGATCTCCCTTTGTTTTACCAAAACCATGTTATATGAGGGTCTTTCTAAACCATCTAGTCTACCTGTGTTTAATCGCAGAGGACTCTATACTACATAGTTGTTGGTAGATCTGTAGGATATCTCACAGAGAGATCTTATTACTGAGCCACAAAAGACCTTTTCTGGGGGTGGGATATGCTGTATTATGTGACCTGTGCACTGTATTCCAATCCTGAGCTGAGGTGTGCTGGTAGTTGTAGTTCACCATCACCAACTAATGCCAATAATTTTTTTTGTAATTGTGTTCTGTATAGCATAGGTGAAGACCTGTGCTGCACACCGCGAGCAAAACCCTGGAAAATAAATGGAGGCTGCACAGGATCATAAAGCTGCAATCTATGACATTTTTTCTTGTGTTAAAATACACTAAAGCAGCTCAGCACTGACATTATTATCGATAATGTTAACACAGATCAGCACTGACATCCTGAATTATGGCAAGAAGCTAAGCACTGACATTATACAAAACAATGACACACCAAGTAGCTCAACACTGACATTATACTAAAAACTGACATGCCAAGCACCTCAGAACTGACATTATACACATATCAGTGTCACAATATGGGGATACCCCATAAGGGCCACCCAAGATAAGCAGTACATTGCAGAGAGATCTTACTAAATGCGATGCTCTACAAAAGTTCCTGTCAGGGTGGCAGTCAGGGTGACAGTCTAGTTAACTATTGGCAAAATCTGTAGTCTAGATTAGTGATGAGCAGCATAGGCAATATTCGAACTCGCGAATAATTGTACTGCCTTGCATTGCGAAAATATATTCGCAATTATAATCGCATTACCTTCAAAATGAATGGTCACATGGTATTCAAATTCGCAATGCATGGCCATACACTTGAATTGTAAATTTTTGTGAATATTCGAGATTGCAAATATGGTGGTGGATATTCGCAATCTCGAATATCCACCGCCATATTCGCAATATTTGCGAATTCTCGAATAGTTTATATTCATCAAATATATTCACAATTTGGAAATTCAAGCTCAACACTAGTCTAGATGAGATTTTTGGGCATTAGACATGATTTTTTTAAAATCCTTTTTTGGGGGGAATAAGCTTAGCCATTGATCCCCTTCTGGCATGACATTGTCCAGGTGGTTGCACTGTTTTGACACTTAGTATTGGTATTGTGGCTACAAATATGACCTGAAAGTGTCGCCACAAATGTTAGTTTTGCCTGTTTACAAACAGCCGTGGCCAATGTTCATCCATCACCACTGGTGAATCTATGCCACCGTTCTCCACTTCACAGGCAATGTAGATATCGAAATATGTGTCCCTTCTGGATGTGACCCCAATACAGAACACTGTGTCACTACTCAGCACAGGACTCTCTTCTAGAAACAGTGCTGTCCCCCTACAAAGGTCTAAGTCTGCAGTACACACTGTCTAGGTACCATTAGAATTAATAATTATAAATAGCATTCTTTAACATTACACTATGAGGCAGACCAGACTGAGGTTGAGGAAGACCATCACAGTCTTGGCTACCACTGTTGGCTAGGTGGTTAGATTAGTATACTAACGAAAAAGTCTAGGACATGCTTATAAATATTATTTTTGTTTGATTGAGATTAATGTGGAATGTTTTATAACCCTACTTAATTTTTGTTGTTGATCATGTCCTTGATGAAAAAATCTACCTCTCAAAATCCCAGATCTCAGGACAGAAGTGAGAGATAATAATCTAAAATTGTAAGATATCTCATGAATAGGGGCTAATGGGAACAGTTACAGTAATGTCTGACTGAGGGCTTGTTTCCACTTGTCATCTCATGCGGTTTTTAGCGGCGGCCATTCACCTGTATGGCTACGGTCAGTGGACTAGCCCATTGAACAGAATGGGCGCGGATGTATCCGCGCCGTGCACAACCGCAGGCTTCCGCTTAAGTGGAAACAAGCCCTAACAGAGCGTATACTTTTCTTTGGTGAGATTGTTGTTGGTGAGATTGTTGTTTTGAAAATATATATTGATCTTCAGTAAAATATTGTCTATTTCCACAATTAGAAAAAACATCTCATCAATCAGAAACTTTAGTTTCTGCATGTGATCCCTACTGAGACTGACCATGTCAGTGTATAGTATATGTTTTGCTTCAGGGCATAAGACATCATTAAGTCAAAAACCAGGCCAGGGACAGTAGCTGAACAACCCCAGAAAATGTATAGCTTTTCTATCATTTTTTCCGGGTTATCCAACCTGAAACACATAGCCACTGCACAGAAAATGAACCTCTCAAAGTCAGCAGTATTGTTTACCTGTGGAGAAGGCAATGGAGAAGGCAGGCAGAGCGCAAGGAGCGGGTGGCGATTAGGGGTGGGCACTCCTACATATGGCACGTAATTTAGTGATTAGAAGGGGCCCCAATCGAGGGGGCACGCCAACCTGACTGGCCTGCTAGGAGAGGGTAGATGGACTGATATATTTACATTGGCTATACATACAGTGGAGGAAATAATTATTTGACCCACGAGGTGAGATCTTGCGTGGAGCCCCAGAGCGAGGTCGATTGATGGTCATTTTGT
>CM070039.1:43516174-43585764 GCA_036250615.1 Ptychadena robeensis
TTCGGATTGACTACCTCCGGTAACGACCCTGCCTGTTTTTACTGGACGCTCCCTGTTTTCTCCTGCCCTCGACTCTGCCGGTTATCTGACTCTCTCCTTGCCTGCCTCCTGCCCCGACCTCTGGTCCGTGACCGGTCCGACCTGCCTGACTACCGCCTGCCCAAAGACCCGGACTCTATCGGGACTATTCTGTTCTGGCCAGCTGGTCGTCCCCTCTCCCTTAAAGGGGAACTCCAACCACAGCATCCAACATCCCGCCCAGGGAATTCGGACCGTCCACTGTGGCCACTGTGTGTGGGCAAAGTCCCACAAGGGACCCTCAAGGTTTCCTCCTACCTCCCCTCGCCTGGTCAGGGGGGCTCTGGGTGAAGACCCACAGGGAGCTTAGACTCTTAGACTCCCGACACCAGCGCCCTCCCAATACCTCCTAAGCGCCGGCGGGTGTAACAAAAGGTTTTTGCATAAATGAAGTTCATAGTCAAGTAAAAATTTCGAAAGTTTCATTTAGGCAAACACTACATGTGCTAGAGCAAAACTTTTTTTTCCAATGTTCCCACAGCCCTTCTCTACATCTCCAATTTTGGTGATGATTTTGTGACGATTAAAGTCAGCTAGTCGAAAAAATTCGACCAATCTCTATTGGATACAGTTTGACCAAATAGTTTAGAAAGGCCTCATATTACATCGTTTTGCTTACTCTTAAATTGATTGTATAGTGAGATTATAATATCTATGGTGACCTATAAACCACTTAAATTTGAAATTCCATCTGGCCATCTGCAAAAAAATATTACATTATTCATGATATATGGTGCTTTAGAAAACTAATTGTCATTAGGTTTTACATCTACTTCATATTGTGTTCAATAAATGTTTATGGAAAAAATTACAGATTGGATCCAACAGGCTGAATGACAGTCATTTTAGATATTTGCCTTCTCTATGGCCTGATCTGCCTCAGATCATAATAAACAAAGATGAAATCACTCATTTCTAAGTATAATGTACTTAATTCAGCCTGTACAAGTTCCCCATTATGTTTAACTCCTACTATAGTTAGAGATATATTATTCTCTGGAAATATATTAAGTTCATTTTGCAGTTTAGCTAATTATGTAATAAGTCTGTGACATGGAACATGTCTTCATATAGTTTTACAGTAATATGGAGGCTTATTTTTGTAATACATTCCTAAGCTATAAAGACTGCTAATTAATGAACTACATCTGTCATTGGGTTGTAATTAAAGTTATCATTCTTAATAACCTACAGAGATGTAATGGACAATCTTTCATTTTAGAGTGGCACTAACATGGATTCAATTTAGAACATTGATTTTACTAGTTGTGTCTGAAATGCTCCATACAGGGAATGATGCTCTGATTTAAGTAAACTACAAAATAATCTTCAACTCCGTGTTGTCGGTTGTTGGCTAAAAAATTATAACGCAACAATTAACATTTAATACACTGTTATTCAGTCAATATTAAATAAAGCTCACACTGCTGCCAATGATCACGAAAGTTTAAACTGATGGATCTTTACAGAGGGGGAAGCCATGGCGGGGGGTTCATATTACATAGCATTGTGGGAGGTCAGCCCTCAATTCTGTCTTTTAGCTACCAGTATAAATTTCTTATGAAGTCAAATCACTTTGCCCATTTTTTGCAAGCACTTGCTAATGCTGGACATTAGTCTGCTAGTAATCCGCTATTTGGTGCTCCCGGTACTCCCCTTTTCACACCATAACAGCCACCTACACATTTATAAAATGCTACTGTTCTTAAGTACATTGTCATTCTCTGGATTAAAGCCCTGTACAGTGTATACTATAGATTTTCGTTACCTGATGTTAGCATCTATACAGCAATCTGCTGCCATGCTGCTTGATTACAAAACTACTATTAGGAATGATCGTTCTCATCCTCTACCAACTGGTTGACATAGAACAGAACAAGCTGCGTAGAGAGACAGTTTTACTGCCATAATGGACATCTCTATAAGGAACACCATACTTAGGGCTCTTTCACAGTAGATGCATTGCGTTGCTGTGATTCCATAGGCTGCATCATATTTCGTGCTGCACACATTTTCAGTTCAGCACAAGCTCTTTCCATAAACTTGTATGGGAATCACTAATGCAGCGCATTGGTGCTTCCCATATGTGCAATGTATATACATTGTCCATGATGTCTATACATTGTGGCCCACAGGTAAAAACTTTGCCCAATCCTGGTCTAGAGGGACACAAATAGGACTTGTAACATTAAATTATTCCTCACCCCAGGACCTACTGCCCTTGTCCATTATCCAGGCTGTTGGCAGCTCATACATACAATACAAAACTATAGGTCTCCTGTACCCGCGATTGGGAGCTGGCGGGAAGGTCTAGCAAAGGAAATCCTCTGTTAAGGCCCCGATACACCTTACAATCGTACCATACATCTGTACGATCTAATTTCTTTTACCATTTCCATAATAAAGTTAAGCCAGCCATAGACGTGGCGATTCCTGGCCATAGTTGCGGGCGATCGATCGATGTGCGGGCTCACGCCAAACGCATGGGGGTGGCCCGCAACTACAGTGGTGTCCACCTTGAGGTTTCCACCCAAAAAGCCAGCAGGCCGGATCGTTCTGCAGGAAATTTTTGTGGCTGATCCTGTTGTAGTCAGTTAACTTGGAGGGGGAGTCTACAGCTGGGGAGAAAGGAAGCCAGCCAGAACACAGCCTCAGGCTATGTTCCCACTTAGGCGATAAATCACCTAAGTGGGAACATAGCCCGCGATGTTCAATAGCCGACAGAATCGCCTGCCAATCGCCTACATTACTTTCAATGGGCTTGTCCCCATTGATAGGATCGCGTGCAAATGCGATTGGGGCTACTATCAAAATGCTGCTCCCCGCGTTCTGACGGCCGGCGGTAGGTGGCTACGATTATTTTCCTCTAATCGCTCCCATAGACAGAATGGAGGCGATTTGCGATTGCGCATGCAGGCGATCACAAATTGCGCCCATTCATTCTCTATGGAGGCAATTTTTTTTATAATGGTGGCGTTTATTTTAAAAAATCGGCTGTGAAAACCTCCTCCTGGTCCGCCTGGTCACTGGCAGTGCTGGCGATTCTGCAGGTGATTAATCGAGGAGATTGAACAGGGTTTTCCAACATGTTGGTACCCCGTTCAATTGAGTTTCTTCGAGCGGGATCAATAGATCACAGCACACATGGTAAGATTTGTACACAGATTAGAGCACAATCTAGCTCCGTGGGCACACACGTTGCTGGATTGTATCAAATCTATTTACAGTGTGTGCCTATCTTAAACCTTCCAATCACTATGTATTCTATGAGGGAGGCCACTATACTACATAGTTGTTGGTAGAACTAAAGGAAATTAGTGGCATATAATTAGGTAAATGTCCTATTTTTCCCCCTCTACAAAAACAAGCATTTAACTCAGTTCATTTACAAGCATTTAATTTAAGTGTATGGGTTCCACCACTGCAAGGATCATTTTGTCCTGGAGATCAGCTTTGAAGAATACAGCTTTTAATGTTTCTTTGGGGCACTTCTGTAGGTGGGCCATCATTCGAGGCTTTTTTTGGTGAGGATATTAGGGAATGGCTTAAAACTCTCGTTCTCTGTATTTAGTAAACGTCTAAATGTTGCTTTGTTCTATGACCTATTCAAGAGAATGCCGTTTTCTAAATCCTTATTGTACGCTTGCATGTATTTAAATGTCTAAATAACGTCCCCTCTTTTATATGTAAAGTTGGTCTATACAGCATACCGCATGTGCGGTGCCCTTCGGTGGCCTGTTGGCAGCGTGTGCAGTGTGACAAGCAATAGGTTGCTTTTGTTTTAGCCAAACATAGTCCATCTGCAGGGTTCAGCTGGTGTGCTGACAAAGCCGTTTCTCAATAGACGGACCATGTGCAACATTACACGGTATAAGCAAAAAAACGTCTTTTATAAGAGTTTAGATAAACTGAGTATAATCAAAACTCTTCCAGATTACCTAGACTACATCTGACTGCATTTGAAATAGATGGATATGTGAGCACCTCTCATAGGACTTTGAACGAGATAATTCCTTTTTCTTTCTATATCCCCTGCTTGGCTCCAGCACAAAGCAACTGACCAATAATTCATAGCCACCATAATGCTCTACTGCTTGCCTCAGCTGAACAAAAAGCTGTTTATATTCTTTATGTAATACATTCTATGGTGCTATGTGAGTCCGGTAATGGAAGAAGCCGAAATCCAAAATCCTCATGAATTCAAATGGTAATATTACACTCGGTGCATGCTTTGCGTTTACATAATTTATTCTAAAATAATGTGGTATTGCAGTTCCGCTGGGAGCTGCACCAAAATAAAATTATTTCAGAGTGGGTTTATATCCTATAAATCATATAGAATAGCCATAGATAATTACAGTTGTTTTCTTTCTAATACATTTCTAATAAGACACTGTCAGGTCCATGAAGTAGGGCAAGGATTGATTTATATATCATTGCATTGTGTTTACTTTGCACCTCTAGAGGCAGCTTTTGCAGATAAGTGACATAATATGATAAAAGGCCCCATGCTAAAGGCAGACTTTCTACCAAGGAATACATCTAGAGGCAGTGTTGTCTGTTGGCATTCGGGCGAAAAATCAACATTAAGTGATTAACTAGGGGGCAATGGTAATTGGCAAGAAGTTGGTATTTTAGCACTCTAATGAAGATTCATGAAAGGTTCATTTTAGCCACTTTGCAGAATGTAGCAACACATTGATATGCACTAAATGAAACCCAAAATTTCATTACTAATATTTAAAAAGCCCTATGCTACATGTATAACCTTCATGGGCAGTAGAAAGGAGAATAGTTTTGTGAATGTAAATGTCAGTATGCATAATAAATGAGTGCATTTGTAAAGAATGTGAAATGCCATTTACTAGAGCTGGTGGGTGCACTGACAGGAAGCTTTTCTTCACCATAAGTGCGCTGGAATTATTGCATATTGTCTACCAGAAGAAAACGAATGAAAATGCATGCAAGAGGTTATTTTAAAATGTATCCTCTTCTTTCACGTACTGATCATATTGACTGATGTGGTCGTAAAACATGAATTGTTAAAACTCTTCTCTTGCAGAAAAAAACCTCAGAATACAACATTTTATAGTAAGCAGACGCTGGAAGGGGACTTCTAAAAGTCATGTACTTTTATGTTGAGGTGAATAGATAAAAGAAATATATATATATAGAAGTCTGTTGCAGTCTTGGGCAAAATAAACTGGGCTCAGCTAAATCTAAACACATCATTACATAAAACCATATTACAGAGCGAACTGAAGTTTAGCCCTAATCCATTGCCCTCTTGTCATGATAAAAAATGTTACCTCTACCACATAGCATGAGCATATATTTGCTGTCAATCCGTCCAATAACAAGCAACAGCTTCTACCAATATACAGGGTGGGACATTTATATGGATACACCTTAATAAAATGAGAATGGTTGGTGATATTAACTTCCTGTTTGTGACACATTAGTATAGTTGAGGGAGGAAACTTTTCAAGATGGGTGGTGACTATGGCGGCCATTTTGAAGTCAGACATTTTGAATCCAACTTTTGTTTTTTCAATAGGAAGAGGGTCATGTGACACATCAAATTTATTGGGAATTTCACAAGAAAAACAATTGTGTGCTTGGTAACTTTATTCTTTCATGAGTAATTTGCAAGTTTTTGTCCACTTATAAAATGTGTTCAATGTGCTGCCCATTGTGTTGGATTGTCAATGCAACCCTCTTCTCCCACTCTTCACACACTGATAGCAACACCGCAGGAGAAATGCTAGCACAGGCTTCCAGTATCCGTAGTTTCAGGTGTTGCACATCTCGTATTTTCGCAGCTTGGTGGCCATTCAACTGGCCCACAACGACCAATCCACTTTCCAGAAAACTGTTCATCTAGGCATGCTTAGACCTGACACCTATAATGTGGTGGTGCACCATTTTCCTGGAAAAACTCAGGGAACGTGCCAGCTTCAGTGCATAAAGAGGGAAACACATCATCATTTCAGGGTCTCCCAATCTGACCCCCTTAGACTTTTATCTTTGACTTTTTAAAAAAAAAAACAAAAGTTGGATTTAAAATGGGCGACTTCAAAATGGCCGCCATAGTCACCACCCATCTTGAAAAGTTTCCCCCCTCACATATACTAATGTGCCACAAACAGGAAGTTAATATCACCAACCATTCCCATTTTATTAAGGTGTATCCATATAAATACCCCACCCTGCATATTCCTTCAAGCCTATTGTGTTGCTATACAATTTCCTTGTGGTTAGTATCTACGATACAGTTGGAATACCCAAGAAGTGCTTGTTGTCATTTTCAGTATAATTATTTATTATTGTCAGCTACCTGAAGGATAAATAGCATTATGCTTACTAGCTTATAGAAAGATGCATGCACAAAGCACACTTCCATCATTTCGGATCACATTTTTTAGCTGACCCTTAGTTACATCACCGATCAGTGATAAATCGTATCCCAAAAATGCTGCACTTTTCAATCGATGCAAGACTTATCTAGGTAATTGAAGACTCAATTGCATGCTGCGATAGTAAAAACAAATCCTTCTCAAGGAAATCTAAGCTTCAGCTTTCGATATATGTCTTACCTACCCTAGTCTTTAGGCTGGAAAAAAAGTGTCGAAAAGTAGACCATTCCTCTATGACTGGCTTGTTGCTTTCAGAAAGAAGCAGATTATTTAACACATTGTTACATTTACATAGCAGAAAGACCTTTTTTTATTTCATGCAGGTGGACATTACATGGCAGACAATGACTGGAGCAGGTGCTGTGTCAATTAGGGCGAGCAGGACAGACTACGAGCCATTCACAGCGTAATCAGATTACAATTCAGAGGAGGAATCTGTACTTCCTCACAAGGTCCATTTACTCTTATTCTGTAATTAAGATGGCAGGCATCGCTTCTCCTTGTGTTTCCGTCTCGGAGCTGCATATGTAGCTAGCATTAGTGATCTGCTTAGCAGAATAAAAAATGGATGTTTCGCTTCAGAGAGCACCGTTATGTAAACCTGTTCTGGTTTCTCATGTCCGTTTAAATATGTTTTTGGTAATGAATATGGCCTAGTAAATAAGTTATATAGTTAGGGTTTTTTCTATTTAGTAAATTATCAACAGGAGTTCACATAAGTGGTACTCTGGTACTCAAAAGGGGCCAAAAACTAGCTATGCGTACCTACATTATTGTTACAAAACTCATTTGTGTACTAACAAATTGGAAGCACTCCGTGTCTGGGCGGACGCAGCTAAATGTTAAACTTATACAGTTTATGTCACTTGGATAACTGCAGGGAAATATGAATAACTATGAAAGGTTGCAGTTAGGGGTGTGAAATCGGAATGTAAATGAATAATCCCAAAAAAATGGATGTTGGAGATCTGGGGGATGATAGTCAGAGTAGGCATATGTAAGGGTAAAATCTGACAAGAGAAAAGCACTGTGTTACAGCTGAAATATGACTAGGAAAGGATAACATTTGGCCTGCAGGTAGTCTTAGTGGTTAGTTACTAAGTCAGAAAATTTTAGGGTTGTACTACTGAGATATGAGATCTGGGGATTCAAACGTGTTACTGTGGGTTACATTTGACCCAAAACCAGCTGGTGACCTGTGGATGGAGACAGCTAATCGGAGGATCAATCAGGAACAGGGAGGTTCATTCTGCAGCAGAACCTGCCATGCAGGAGACTGACACAGAGGACAGTAAGGAAGACCACCCTACATATGGGGTGAGTACCAAAAACCATCTCCTGGTACTCATCTGAGGAGCTCACTAAAAAGGTTAAGTGCACCCCTGATTTTACACATCTAAATACCCACAAAGAACTAATACTCACCCCTGTGGTTTACCTCATATCTTTATGATTGGTCTTTTGACGCATATGTCCTATAATCAGATCCACAAAATGTATAGCCTGCACATGCCTGAAACATAATGACCCCAGTGTTCATGCCATATGTTGTCCTATGAACAGACAAGTAGTTCCACCTCATGAACACTGAAGCTAGCCATACACATGTCGATTCCTGAGCGATCGATCGACGATCCGATCGATTCCGGTGAAGTCACAGGCGTCGATCGACCATACAAGTCTTAGGCCACCGATTCCTGGACGATTCTGTTACCAGTCGATCGATTCACAAATGTCAACGTCCCTTGATGTGTGCCCGATCGATCAGAAAACACCAACAGGTTGGTTCCCTGGCCGATCCGATTTAGGGGCCATGTCGATTGGTCTGGGTCGATCAGTCAAGGTGGGCTGCACTCGATTACTCGTCGATCGATCGGCGTGCACGCGCCTGGTGATCGAGTGTGAAATCGACCTGTGTATGGCCACCTTTACAGTCATTATATTCCAGACATGTCCCATTTTTGTGAATCCAATGGCAATACAAACATGGTAAAGAGTGCACAGTGCAGTGGCTACTGGGTGAGCCATAGATGCTGTGCCAAGCAGCCACCACGGAAATGGAACTGGTGCAGATTTTGAATGTCTTTATGGGGTAAATCACAATTGTGTTTATTATTTATCTGATGGGATTTGGAGGTTTAATCTTTACTTAATAGAAAAAGTTGGTGTTTTTTGTTGATGGTTAATAACCCTTTAACTCACTGTAATAGCTTAAGTTAAGCCTAATATTTCTATTGTCTGTCTTTCCAGAAAAAGAGATAAGATAAAATACCTGCTTATCCTATCATATAAAAGAACATTGTGAAGCTGGCCATACACCTTTAGATCTCTCTGTCAGATATCCTTTAGATTTACCAAAAACGATGTAGTGCCTGGGTCCTCTGTGATTGAACACAGGTAGACTTGATGGTTTAGAAAGTCCCTTATATTACATGGTTTTGGTAAAACAAAAGGAGAATATGACAGAGAAATCTAAAGGTGTATGGGGACCCTTAGTGACTAGTGATGGCTGATTGGAAAAAGGCAGATCGTATCTTTTTTAGGTCCCTGCACAGCTGATCTGGCCGGTGGAAAAAATCACTCACCGCCAGTGTCTGTGAACATAATTTTTTAGATCCCTGCCCGGCTCCCCACTGTCTGCGTAGATAGTGGGGAGCTACGCAAGGATCTAAAAAATTCAATTGACAGACTCCCGGGGTGTGGGTATGCTTCAGCTGACTGGATATTTTAAAATCCCTGCATGGCTATATGAAGAATACCCACATTTCTTCTCACTGGCGAAGGAAGCGGGTTGAACACCCATACTGTTTGTCTGTCAGAAGAAAAAAGAACATGCAGTGTTTGCTGCAGACTGTTCGTTATAAAAATGTACATTCTACAACCCCTATGAAAATAATTAACCATATATGGCTCTATCTTACACTATAGTGGTATTGATATAAAGGTTAAATACACAGTATATTACTGTATATACTCATATAAGCTGACCCAAATATAAGCTGACGTACCTAATGTAAAAAAAAATCTGGAAAAACTGAAGGACTTGAGTATAAGCCTAGGGAAGGGAGTGCAGCAGCTAATGCACAGAAACACAGCAAATGGGCTTTTGGTTTGAGATGTATTATTTCAACTAGCTGATTTGTAAGTTAATTGCAAAACCCCTGAACATGGTATCATCACTAAAATAGCTGGAGATGTAAAGAAGGGTTGTAGTAACATTGTAAAGAAAAGAGTATTGCTCTAGCTAATGGAGTTTTTGCATACATAAAGTTTAAGATAAGGTCAACTTAACAAAATTTGACTAGACTTTGAAGTTAATTTTTTTTTAAAAAATACATGCTAGAGTAATACTTTTTTCTCTCAAATGTTTCTACAGCACTTCTATATATCGCCAGTAAATTGGGTGATGATATCATGTTGAGGGGCTTTGCAACTCACTCACAAAATCCACCCATGAAATACCACAATTTTAATTTCTTGACCCTAGTATAAGTTGGATTTCATCTTATAGTTAAGTATATACAGTAAGTAATTTTTCTATATGTTTCAGGCCCTAAAGAAACATGATTCTCTTGATGTTACATATAGCAGAGCAGATCTTAATTTTTTTACTTCAGGTGCATTAATTGACCAAGTAAGCAGAAAAGAACTTTTGACTCCTTCACTATTGTCCTCTTCTTCATACTTAATCCAACAGCCAGGAAACTGGCAATTTGTAGGAGCGCAATCATCTATGTCCCAATAGGGAAGATCTTTTTTATAACATGGATCACCGTGAGTAAAGCTGGGCATAGACGGGACGTTCTTCCATCGATACGCCGGCAGATCATCTGTGTGTGATGACGTCATCACGCACAGACGCTAGTGCCGGGAATTGGCTGGACACCCTTTGTGTGCCAGCCGATCCCATTACCATGCGATCCAACATGCGGCAGATTCCTGGAAGAAGGCGCACCCGATTTTCGGCTGACCAACTGCCAGGCAGGAATCTACCCGTCTATGGCTAGCTTTACAAATGATATAGAGTAACCACAGGCAGAAGATCACAGATAAGATAAATTTTTTCTGTCTACAGGGATAGTGTAGTATATAGAGATAAAAAATTTAAGCAAATGTACACATGTCAATTATACTGTTCTACTAAATATCGACAGATTACTAAACTGGCTTCATATTGCAAACAGGAACAAACAATATTGCTTTTACTTAGATAAGAGAGAAACTAGCATGACACATCCTGTAATTTCCTTCTTTTACCAAATTCTTAGAGTCACCACCATGAAGTCATCAGAAATGCTTGAGAGGATTCTGACCTCAATGCCAGTAATGCCTATTGAGAAGCAGCAATAAAACAAGCAGCCAGTCTGCAGGCTAATTCCAGTAATTTATGGTTGGTATTATCTTTACGGAGTAAAACTTGCTAGATCATAGCTCTTTGTAACATATACCAGGAAGTGTTTTTCAGATGGAATTCTAGATAAAAAGCTACATTCTTTAAAATGCTTCTAGGAACCATAAACATTACTTGATGTTTTATATAAAATGGCAAATACTACTATAACTATTGAAGTTACATAGTTAGCAGTCCACCAGTGTTAAGGTGGGTATACACGGGTCGATTTTCCTTTAATCCACCCTTGATCCCCATCTAAAGTAATGGCAATCGAACCGGATTTACCAACATGTTGGTTCCCTGTTTCAACGAGCTTTCTAAGAGTGGGATCAATTGATCCCGATCGAAGAAAGGCTGGATGCAATTGATTCGAGAACAATTGATCACAGTGAACGCGTGCGGAGATCAATTGTGAGGGAATCGATTAAAAAATTGGCTTGTGTATGACCACCTTTATAGAGTCTACATATCCCTGTTAGATTTAGTAACTTGCTGTAGTTAGATTATTCTATTTTTCTCATTTATTTAAGTAGAACTAAGGAAATGTTTTTTTTTAAATTGCATATATGAAATGTATTCAGCATTCATTCTGTCTATGCCATTAATACAATACTTTATTGATCCTGCTAGTGAGTCTCCTTTTTCCAGAGTTCTTTCACAGACAAGGCAAATGTGAAAAGATATGACTCACTTGGGGTGAAATCTATAAAACCTTTTCCCAGACTTGTTCCGTGGCAGCATACAAATGGTTGAATTCTGCATTGGTCACCAGGACACCATTCCCATAAGTTGATGCTCATCCTGGCCATGTGTTCCTTTTTTCCCTTTTTCTCATGGGTCAAGCAAAACAGCTAGGTAAGCTCTCCTTACCTAGCTGAAATAAAGTTGCTGTCAATGTGAAGATCTCACTTTATGGACCTTAAAGAGGATCTTTGTAAGGTTGTTACCGGCTGCAGTTGGTACAGTTATCTTGCTAAACAGTAGGTAAGATACCTACTACCATGACAAGCAGTATATTCCATCTGTGTCTTCAATGACATGGATTCTGTTTTTCCATTAGGTTATCCTTTACTACAATATTTTGCTAGGCCTCAAAGAAAGCCCAGATTCTCTGTGTGGGATCTACTATGTGTTATAGACATCCTTGCCTGTTCTCCAATAAAGTTGCTGAGACTGGAAACATGGCCTACAAGGAGCCTGTTTTCATCTTTTATGAAGGCTGGCAATCATTTTAGTACAGAGGAACAAACTTCATCTACTAATAAAGATGTAAAATACCTCTTTTGGTCTTGGGTTAGGTACACTTTAAGGAAGTGATTGGTACAAAAATTCAAGAAGCATCAAGAACAATGAGCCACAATGGTGTACAACACTGATATTTTCCCTTCCATCATCAGCCCACATGCTAGAAGAAAGAAAGATCTGCCAAGATCTCTGCTGTGGCTCCTTGCTCTCGTGCATACATTCACCCCAAGAAGGGAGGACAGCACTCAAAATCTCTTGCACCTTCTTCTCCAGCCAAGATTTGGCTGCTTTCTCTTCCTTCCAGCGTGAATGTGGTTGCCGACCCCTGATCTAGGATGTCCGTTCTTAGCCTTGACCATTTCTTCATCCCATGCCTCACCAACTTAATACAAAAATGCAAGGCATTTGAAGCAGGACACAGGAGAGGAGAGAGAACTTGGTGTTCAATGTGAAGACATTAGGTACCCACTTTAGGATTTGGTAGTTGTTTTACTTAAGTGGCAATGAATACAGATAAACATTAAAATGTGAAAATGTTTTGTCATCAGCAAAATCTTTTTGCAGTATTTTGGGAAGTGAAGGAAATCTGTGATATGTTAAATGTAACACTCCTTTAGTTGTGCTACACTGTCATTAATGAGATGATCTATGAGAGTGTTAAAACTGTGATTTTGCTGCTAGTCACTCCTTGAGGATTAGGCAAAGTACACATTTAGGAAATGATTGCTAGTAAAGGATAGGAAATTAGTGACAGGGGCTATTAGTGCTTGATCTATCACCCTGTCCATTAAATGAATGAAATGTCTGCATGTACAAAGCTTGACTTCCTTATAGTATTAATTCTGACTCCACAAATGAGGAACACTTATACCTTGAGGAAGCAGAAATACAGACAGAGCAAATCAAGGACAGACAAAGACAAGAAAATGGCTGTGAGCTACAGAAATAATCCAAGAAAGTCAGATGATTGGAAGATACGATCCAATTGGTTGGCTTGGAATATTCCATATAAATATATACCGTATTTTTCGGACCATAAGACGCACTTTTTCACCCCCAAAATTGGGGGCAAAAAGTGCGTCTTATGGTCCAAATGTGCGACCCCCGTGGCCACTTGGCCGCTGGTGGTCGCATCTTGGCTGCCCACCAACTCCCCCGGCACGGAGATTAGCCGGGGGAGCTGGAGGGAACTGTCAGTTGAGAGATGCCGGCTGGTGCCGGCTCTCTCAGCTGTTCTGTAAAATTGCCTGTCAGCAAAGCTTTGCTAGGCAATGCAGAGAGAGGGAGAGATAGACTGCCATCTTTCCCTCTTTCCATGTCAGTGGGAACTCGGCAGTTCCCACGGACACAATCACAGCTGATCAGAGCAGCTGTTTAGAGCAGAGGAGAGGAGAGAGAAAACGCTGCAGCTTTCTGCCCCCCTCCCTCCTCCTCCTCCCAAGTGTTCAGTGTGATCAGTGTTCAGTGTGAGGTGCTGAGAGTGTACTGCTGCTAGTGACCCCTGCTGGCTGAATTGAATATTGCCTTAATTACCGGTAAATTAATTGCATTAACCCAATTGATGTGAAAACTTAATAAATCTTTTTTTTCTGGATTTCCTGCCATAAAAACTGTGTGCGTCTTATGGTCCGGTGCGTCTTATAGTCCGAAAAATACGGTATATATATTGCACATTTTCTTCAGCTTATTCATTGTAAAAAATCATATAAAAAAGGTATCTGCTTGTTGTATACTATAAACCAAACCAGAAAAAAAACTGTTTTAGGATGAGGGCTAGGGATGGTCGAAAAATTCACAATTTTTAGATAGACATTTTGACTTTTTTAACGAAATTCATTTTCCCAATCGAAATTTAAGTCTAATAGAATTTCGATCGAGAGAATCGAAATTTAAGTCTAATAAAATTTACTACATTTTGACCATCTCTAATGAGGACCCCCAAACCTTATTAAGTGGTCCTTGAGCATCTTCCAACTTTAATATTCATCAGTTAGGAACAGATTTACTAAATATCATTTTTTTAATCAATTACTGATAAGGAAACCCACATATCTGCCTTATGGATAGACAGCACCACCAAAATCAACATGTATCAAATTAAAATTTTCATTTTTTTTCCCCAATAGTTGATCAAGAAATAGAGAGCAATAATCTTCCTTGTAACCAGGTTAAATGGCCAACATCCCAATTTACATTATTCAGCCATGTAGAAATGAATCCTTAGAATTTCCCTAAAAAGGGTCAAAGGGACATTTTAGGCCAACATATGAGAAAAATTACTCTAAAAATATGATTAAAATATATAAGTTGATGACATATTTCTACCACAGGGTCCTGACTAACCTTTCCCAGGTCTGTGAGCATGTGTTGGTGGGGACATAGAATATCTTTAATGACCTGCGTTGGTCTGTTATTTAAAAAGTCCAATTATACTAAGCAGTAATATTTTATATATTGCCTAATCATTATGATGTTCCCTGTGAAATCTTAATCGGGCCTCTTTTAACCATGGGTGTTCTAAAAGGGTTGAGAACCACTAATCTAAGGCATCCCCTATAGAGACCTACAAAATGCGTTGGGTTAATGATGTAACAACTCTGTGTTAATGTTTTCATCTTAATGAGTGTATTTGTAATGGATTACTTTTAACATATGCTGTGGTAGAAATATGCCATCATCTTTTATATTTTAATTATTAAACAAAAATAAAATTAATTTATTCTACATACTTTGGCCTAAAAAGTCCTCTTGTCCTCTTTACAATATAGTTGATCAAGGTTAAGTATTTTTATAAAAAAAATCCATACTGATTATTTTATTTTTCCATACTGAAATATTTTTTAGTTAACAGTCTATTTTAACATGCATCATCACATTACTTTTGGTTTACTTTTTTGCCTGTTCAACGAATCATTGCATATATTTTTTTTAACTGTGAAATAAGTTTAAAAGCTTTAGCTGTAGATCATAGTTGTCCAACATCCAGCACAGATGTCGAGCATCCTCTCAGAATAAAATTAGTGGTTGTACTGAAGTAGAATTACAAAGAGTGTTTAAATTGCCCTATGTATATAGCTGGCCATACACCTTTAGATCTCTCTGTCACATATCCTTTAGATCTACCAACAACTGCTCAACAGTAGAAAGTAGTCTTCTTCTGTTGAGCTCCATACCTTTTGATACTCCTATAGAAAAACGCTTTTTGATAACAACAATGTGGTCAGTAAGTAGTCTATTTTAGATCCCTTTTAGTTAAACTTATCCACATTATATTGGAAACTCTGATGTAACCCTGGGATGTAATTATATTTAAGGTGTCACACACTTTGTGTATACCTTCACATAGTGTGATTATGCTTCTTTTTTTAGTACAATTAAGATACAGAGAAATATTATTTATATATATTAGGAACTCCAACTCCAGCATTACCGCTGTGGTTTTTCCACGTACACCCTGCGCCCAGTGGACTGCCGCCATTACCTCCCTTTATATCATATTGGGAGGAACCCCGCTTGCAACTATTATCATGCCATTGCGTTTGGTTGATTAGCCAACATGGGAAACAAACTCTAAAGTACCATCTAACAGGTAACCTACCGGTTTGACATTTTTGAGGTTTATATGCTCCAGTGACGTTGCCGAATATGTGTTGAAACTGATAAAAATATGTTTGTTTAATAGATTACTCTCCACTTATATACCTCCTGAGGAAGCCCTATCGGGTGAAACGCGTTGAGGTCATCTGATTAAGTGGACATTGTAAAGTATGGGTCACATGTGTGGCTAATTTATTTTTCAACCGTGGGACCTTCAAGGGTTAATTTTTTTTAAAACTATATACCTGATGTATTTATATGCTGTTCAAATAAATGTTCTAATATGATTGACTAAATTTGGAATGTGGTATTGATCTACGTTGAAATCTCATATCCTTTATCCTTGTTTGAAATTTTTATGTACCCCTAAACCGGTATGAGATAGAGATTACACGCCACTAAGTCTCACCTAAAGTTAGCAACATCCGCCACACTCCCCATTTTTTAATTCTATACCAAGGCAAAAACTTTTTTGTAAGTTTTTCTTAAACAGGCCAAACAGTATCTACCCCCAAACGAAAAAACATTTTTATGCTAATTGTATGTGGAAGCAGTTAGCTGTTAATAAGGCTGACAAAGGTATGCTCCTTTACATTATAGACTTCTGTTCCATTTTAAATTCAGCTAAATAATATATGTAGAGTAGAAAGGTGATTAATAATGAAACATCGAGGAAAATATTTGCATACATTACTTCTCTAAGATCATTTCAAAAGATTTTCCATTTGGCTGGCAGAGGGGAAAAATATTATATTTCAATTTCCCAATGTAAAACATGATCATGCATTACAAACAATGTATGTTGTTAGGACTTTTGCTATTCTATACGCCAGGAAATGTGTACGTGAATCAATATTTGACAGCTGCTGTTGGTCCTCGGGTTGTCATGGTAACGGGAGGACACATGGTAACAATGGCCTAACGGGTCGCACCCTCTGCTGAGCTACGGTGTCTCTGGAGAGATGACCTTTTCTTTTTTTTTCACTTTCTCTATAAATAGTTTTTTTTTGTCTCCTGTGTCACTAAGCACTAAATTGTCATTGTAGACGCAATTACAGATTGGAAAAGAATCTCGATCATACCCACACCTGTCATGGCAGGGCTTATTTTTCAATCTATAACTGTGTGTGCAATGGCAATTTAGTACTTAACTACGGGGGGCAAGCCTCATGCCATTGTTGGCCATATTAGCCAATAAGCCAGCTTGACTGACCCTTACACGTGGGATGGTGGCTGATTTCTATTTAGACTTCTCTCTTGTGCAACCGACTATACTAAATGAGCCTCTTGGATGATAGACATAATGACATAATGATAATGTATGGTGTTTAGGACATAGCAGAAATAATAAGAGGAAGACAGGTATCCTGTCTTTATAGTAGCCAGAGGCAATCCTAGAGCTTCCTCTGGTTTCTAGAAAATATGTCTTTCAATTTATAAATGCCATCCGCACCGTGGTGCATACAAGCCGTGACATTATCAGCCCACGCATTTTATTGTCCTAATGATAGAAAGATATTTACCCACTAAAAACAGCATGATGGGAAAATACATTACTCAGAAATATCAGCAGATCCTCTTGTGCTGCGTGTGATTTCCTATTAAAGAAACAGAAATAAATGACAGCATGTCTCTTAGTTAGACCACAATGTTGATGTATCATTTTAACAACACAGATATGACGTTTCATAAAGATACCAACAATACTTAGTGGGCAAGTTGAGGTTCTTGTTCACAAGATCAGCATCAGTGAGGCCAAGGCTTTAAATGTAGTCCTGTAGGTATAGTCCTAATCTCTGACTGGGTATCAAAGTTGTAGTCCTAATCTCTGACTGGGTATCAAATTGTCTCATAATTATCTTAAAAAAAACGAAAACTTACAATATTATGCTACATGAATAAATGGAAAGGAGTAGTAAGTAAGTGTAGTAGTAAGTAAGTAGTAGTAAGTAGTAAGTGTTCACACTCAGTGGACACTGTGGACACAAAGAGGACATTCCCATTTCTGATGAATGGAACATGGTCTCCAATCCACATTCTCAAAGCGGCGCACCTGTGCCGCTGTGTTTAAAAGTGTGTGCCACATCGTCATTGCGGCAAAGCTTGGTCGCCCCCAAGACAGGCCTATGGAAGATCAATGGACACATCTGTGGGAAGAGTTGGGCACAGCTTTTCTGCCTCTTTGAAATGCTAAAGCCACCCATACATGTTAAGATTTTCACTAGATTTTTTGACCCATTGACCACTGTGTGCACTAAAAAAATCGGGTGAAAATCTAAAGTTTAATTCGGGCCAAAATCGGACATGGACATGTTTGTAATTCTTAGATCGATGCAATTACTTTGGATAGGGGTCCACTGCGTTTTCGGCGGAGCCAATTCACATACCTGTCTGCAGCAGCAGCTGTTCTCATGGCGTTCTGCCAATCCGCCTGTCAGAAGGTCAACGTAATGCAGATGTCAATCTCCGGCCAGCCGACTGGCAGCTTGGCAGCTCACTGGCAGCCTGTAACAGTGAGCTGGCAGCCTCTGCTCACTGTCACAGCTCAACAAGGGGATTAAAAATCTAAACGTGTATGGGGGGCTTAATTATTAGGGCTTGTTCCTGACAATGTGATTTAAACCACTTGAAAACTGTAGGCAAGCCCACAAATTGGCTGTTGTGGCAGTGGACACATGGCCTAAAAGTGGGCATTCATGTTTGATTTTTCCGACTTCAAAAAATCAGTTGCTTAAGTCAATATTTCTAAACTTGATTTCTTTTTACCAAGCATGAAATTCATATTTCAGTCAATCACACACGTTTTTGAAGGGTTTCATATGTATTCGGATTTGTATCCCATGGTACTATGTACAATTAGATCTAAAGGGAGATCAATTGGGGGAAAAGTTGATGAGTATATGGTTATTTTATGGGATAAAGGGGTGGGACACAAAGTGAGGGGAGTCCTGATTGGGTTGCATATATTTAGAGTATATAGTTTCTCTAGTTTGATAACATATCCTAGGTCAGATTATATGCCAGAAAATGTAATGGTTGTATTTAACGATCTTGAGGGAAACTGTCAATGCACTTAATGGTAATAATGCATTTATGTGAGTTATGTGAGCTCATAAGCTTACAGTTCTGCACAGAGTTTCAGGTTACTGGATGGCAATGCAAAACTACAGTGACTAAGCATTGTCATTGTATTACAGTAAGCACCAGATAAAACAGTATATACATTAGGAGAAATATTTGTCATGGTCTCTTTGATGGTTATAAGGATACTAAGGAATTTTGCAGCCTCTCTTTATTCTTTAACAAGAATATTTTGGTGATTGACTTTACCTATACTTTAAACTGAACTAAACTTTACTTTTAGTAAAGTTTACTTCATAGTTAATTCTTTAATTAATTCTTTTGACTATATTACAGTGTGATCTCCTCTTCCTAAAGAGTCAATTGTCTTTGTTTACTGACGGCTGCCATCTTGCATTTAAAAAAAAATTTAAACAATATATCTTTATTTTTAGTTTTCAAAAACACAAACATCAAGAATATCAACCAAGAAAACAGGATAACGAATACCCCATACAGGCTGTTTTAAAGAGAAAGAAAACATAATACAAACTACCAGGCTGGGGACCTGCAGCTTAATCTAATAAAGGTTTGGAGACAACGCAATTGGCTTTCGAGGGCCCAGGTCCCACAGCTATATTATAAACCGTGCAATAGGTGGTGGGTGAAGCCCATAAGGGGTAAACAAGAAATGGGGAGACAGTAGAATATAGAGTAGCAAGAAAGGAGAGGAAGAAGAGGCAAGAAGAAGGGATAGTCAAGAGGTAAAGAGAGAGAAAAGGTGGAGTGCGGGAGTCCGACCCGGGAAGATCCTCTTTATTTTGTAACTTTTTACCTAAAAGCTAATTATTTTCTTTATAGCGTTAGAGAAAATTTTTTTACTTTACCTTGTTTTGAAACTAATAAAGTCATTAGCACTTTCCTGAGTATTATTGTCCGATATGTGTTTATGATTTCATGTACAGTTTCCTCTGGTACCATTATTTCAGTACCCTGCTTCTGCCCGCTCCCCCCCCCCCCCCCCCCCCCCCCCCCCCCCCCCCCCCCCCCACACACACAATGTAAGGACCTGGAATGCCTGTAATTAAATATACATATATGGTGAGAGTACCCTCTGTGTCATCACTGACAGTAGGGAGTCGTGTCCAGCGACAAGACCAAAAAGGTACAGTGCCGGCATGGCTGGAGAAGGTAAGCTACTATGAGTGTAGCTCTGAGTTACCAATATTGGTAATGGAAATCTATCCCAAACCACACTTGAAAACACCATTTAATTAAACAAAATCAAAGATACAACCCTTAAAAGATTTATCCTGAGTTTTATATTGCGCATCTTGAGTAGATCTCAATCTACTGGGTAAAAATTCTTCTAGTTTATGAATGACCCTGGAGTATTCACATAAAAGCTGTCAGTATGTCCACTGATACTCTCTTCTACCATATTCTACAATGGAAAGGGACTTTTTATAAAGCAATTTTATTTTTCACCAAATTTTCCTTCATGTTAATAATCTCCAGGATACTTGACTTGTATGTATATGTTTTTATTTATATGTTTTAGTTTTCTGAAAAATATTGGTTTGTCCATTTTGATGGTTTCATGGTTTGTTTTTTTTATTCGAAAAACAATTGTGTCTTCAAGGCAGTTTTTAATTCCATCTCGGAAATGTTATTCCATGAACCAAATGGCTTGCATTGTGCAATGAAAATGTATAGATTTTCAATCAACACACAACACACATTCAAACATTTTATTAGCGTAATAAAGCCATTATACTGCAGACTGGTAAATATATTTAGTTTCAGTTTGTCTCCGTCTGAGTCACCTTGTGATGTCTCTAAATTGTTAGGCTAAATTGTTTTAGCTCTTTTATGGATGCATAAAAATCCTGATTCATGGTAGAATCATGAAATAAAATCATTCAAATTAATATAAAAACCCATGAATGTAGAAACAACACTTAATGTCCTACATACAAATAAACCGGCATATTTAAAGTCAGCTTCTGGTGTCTCTAAATCTATGATGTCAATGTATAGGGATTTTAAAAAGTTATATACTCTGTGTTCGTAAATGTAAATGACCCTTAATAGAGTAATCCAATATACACATTTCTACGGGCAGTTCATATCTGGCGCTAAAGTGTTCGTGTGTTCGATCCGAACACATCACGATGTTCGTCTGTTCTACCAAGCCCCCCAGTGTAAGTAAATGGGAGACAACCAGGCACCCCCTGCTCAGAAAAGGGGAGGGTGCCAGAAACACCATTGAAATAGACCAAAAATACGCCCAAACCACCCCCAAACAATACATTACACATGAAAAATTATAGCTCCCTTTCCTGTCTACATCACCTATACTGAACATATATTTATTATCTGTAACCATAAAAATAAATGGTTACAGATAATAAGCTGGAAGGAGGAATGGTTTGTAGTAATCCTTTTCTCCTTCCAAGGCATTAACACCAGCTCGGCAATAAGTGCTAACCACAGAAACACTTTACAAATACAGTTAAAACCTGTTATCTGTAATAATTTAAATTTTTATCACAGATAACAGCAATATCCGACATTAAATAAATTCTCAAATTATCTCAAAACTAGAAAGTTGTAGATATATAAGATATAAAACCTTAATCCGGACAATTCTGCAGTAACAGCAATCCGATACACTACAAACATAACAGAAGACCACCAACAGCTATTAAAGGATGGCCCCTACCCAATCCAAAACCACCAGTAAAATAACACAATTCACAACATGAAATCAAAGTTAATATTAAATAAATACATTAAATACATAACTCAAAAAAATAGAGCAATAAAAATCTTTACAATAACCTGAAATAAACCATTACAAAACATTAACCCCCATCCTACACTAACCGATAATTCATGCCACTAAAACACACAAAGCTTCAATAAATCCAACAAATCAATGTTATATGTCATAATTAAATACATTATGACATATAACATACAACCCAAGCCAACTGTACATTTATTAACAAATTTAGACACGCAGACAATACAATACATAGAAAAAATATTATTTTGATTGGATTCGCTTTGTTGAATTTTATTGTGATTGGATAACAACGCTGGAGTGGACATATTAACGTTAAGTATATATACATGTATTTACTGTTATTTTCAGGGGGTTTGGTAATTTGTCATATGTATTGCAGGATACTTCTACAATACATATATGTCATGTAATTATCGGCTACTAAGATTAATTATTACATGTAACTGGTATGTAAATGTATGTGTATTGGTTAATAATTGTAGGGTTGGCTTGTATGTTCTGTTATATGTTCTGTGTATTGTATTGTCCGTGTATGTATATTTGTTAATAAATGTATGGTTGGCTTGGGTTGTATATTATATGTCATAATGTATGACATTGATTTATGACATTGATTTGTTGAATTTATTAAAGCTTTGTCTGTGTTTAGTAGCATAAATTATTGGTTAGTGTAGGATAGTGTTTATGTATTGGAATTACTTATTTCAGGTTATTTGGAATATTTTTATTGCTCTATTTTTTGAGTTATGTAATTAATGTATTTATTTAATTTTAACTTTGATATCATGTTGTTGTTTTACTGGTAAATGTTGCGATTTTCTGAGAACAAATATGTGTTTTTTGGAGATTTGACAATTGTTTGATTTTTTATGTGCTTATTGCTAGGGGTTAATGGATTTGGAACCACTATAGTCATACCAAGTTATTATCTGTAATCATTTATTTCATGATTACAGATGATATGGGGCGGGGGGGGGATATATGTATTAATTTATTATTAGTGATGAGCGAATAATTCTACTAATATTCGATTCTAGATTCGCAATTATAATCGCCTCGTAATTACCTTTAAAATGAATGGTCGCCGAATATATTCGCAATTCGAAGATATTCGAGCTCAACACTATTTATTATATGTGTGCGGGGACATGTTTGTACATAAGGCGGAATATGGGGGTGAATGTATATTAATTTTGACATGTAACCATTCTTTTATAAGCATGGCAATGCTAGAGCCGAACACATATTCAGCAGATAATGCTTGCTCATCAATTCATCAATAATGTCTGCTTGTAGTTTCAATAATAATTCCTATAAAAAGTTTAAAACAAATCTATAGTGCAGATTTTTTGCCTTATATACTCATAAAAGTCCATCTCACAGGTGACCCTTGGCTGGCTCTTCTCCCCCATCAGTTCCCCCCTCTTTGACAATTACCCAACACAAAATTGTCACTTTTTTCTTTTAGCTGCTAAGCAAACCATTGCCAAGGCATGAGCAGCTACTCCTCTTTGGGGAATTCAAGTGCAGAATTTTATTTTTCATGCTGCTGGACCATAAACAATTCTAGCGTATATGTTCTGCCCACCTTACCTCTAATCCGCATCTCTGGTCTATAAGCACTTTGTGTTGGAATCAGCAGCCCGGCTAGCCCCAATTCTCTCCCATCCCCTCTCCAAGGTTTCGTTGGAACCTTGCTAAGTTCCTCTTCCCTCATAGCCTAGGCTACTTACTTATTGCCTTATACATTTGGTTTTTTTAAGAATTTGTTATGAACCATCTGCAATGCTGCTTGTTTTAAGCTTTACTGGATCCAATTTAGATCTGTTGCTTATTTTTGTTCTGTTCTTTATATACCGTATTTCCTGGAAAATGTAAAGTAAAATTAGGGTCAGGTGAGGGGGACTCATAATTAGCACATATTCTACCTTTCCTGTATTAGTAAGACACCCTGCTCTAAGTTTAGGTTTACAAATAAAATTGCAATTGTTTAGGGTGACAATATCACCAAAGAGATTCCCCCTGAGTTAATCAGGGGCAAGGGGGCTTTAGGGGCCACAAGAGTCAAAAATATGTGTTATCAGAAGTATGTATAACGTAAATTTATCTACAGGTTAAAACATAAATATACAGTATTACAGCATCAATAGCAATTTATGGTAAAAATAATCAAACCAGCATGATATATGTCATGGACATCCCCGACGCGTGTTTCGTTTTAACTTTTTCAAGGGGTGCCCTTCTATTGTGATATTCATGTATGCCATAAGTGATATCCAAGCAAATCAATCCAGGAAATCATTAAAAACAACCCTCAAAGGGCGAGCTGGGAAATGGGAGAATGGGGAGCACAGAGGTCAACGAAGTGCCTTATTGGTCTCCTATATCCACTAGTGTAATAAGTCCGTAGATTGTTCTAAGTAGTATTGAGTATACACTGTGTGAAGTACAATTAGCAGGTATAGGCTGTGTTTAAGGTGCAGCTAAGGGGTATCCCCGTCTGTTCCGCTCACCAGGTTGGTAACACCTTACTGGGGGAATTAAAGGACTGTAACTTTATGGATTTTGTTAGCAGATACTTAACACTATGCAAACTTGTTTGTGATGAATTAGCATCTAATTTTAAGAATAAACATATCAAGTTTATTATACTATAAATGTACATTTATAGTTATGTACAGAAACAATCTCTTTAAGATAATAACCCTTATGGTGAAATGTATTGATGACCCTTGAAAAAAGTAACATCATCCGTTTATAGCTAGTGGGTGACCATATGTGGAATGAAAAGAAATCTATGATGCAGCCTTATGGTGAGTCATATGTGACCCTTTTCCTACAAGCAGCGGTCTGGATAATGAAATCATGCATCTAATCTTATTTCTGAGGATATTCTGCCTATCAGTTACCACTACTGTCTGTTTCAATTTGTTTATAGACTTTTCTCAGTATTCACTAGCATGATACATACAAAAGCGAAAGTGTTTAGCTTAAAAATATGTCCAACAATAAATCTTTTTTGAGGTTCTCATTTGTGCCACGATTTAAGCTAGTATTTATTACTGATGCAGAAAAGCACAGGGGATTTGCGAAAAATATGAATATTGTCTAAAAGTTCCTGTATTTCAGTAAATCAACTGAAAAGGTAAAACTAATATATGAAACAGACTGATTACTGATTATGCAAAGCAAGATATTTGAAGCCTTTATTTGTTATCATTTTGATGATTATGGCTTACAGCTTATGAAAAGCCCAAAATTAAGATCACAGAAAATTTTAATATTACATGAAATCAATAAAACATAGATTTAACACAAATTACTATATACAATAAATTTAAATTAAAAAAATGTTAGACCTTTGAAAAATATAATCATGCATATGTATTCAGTACTTAGTTTGGGCCGCCTTTGGTATCAATACCTGCCTCAATATGGCGTGGCATGGATGCAATCAGCCTGTGGCATTGCTGTGGTGTTATGGAAGACCAAGATGCTTCAATATCGGCCTTCAGCTCTTCTGCATTGTCTCATGTCTCTCATCTTTCTCTTGGCAATGTCCTATAAATTCTCTATGTGGTTCAGGTCAGGCGAGTTTACTGACCAATCAAGCACAGTAATCCTATGGTCATTGAACCAGGTTTTGGTACTTTTGGTAGTGTGGGCATGTGCCAAAGTCCTGCTGGAAAATTAAGGCTCCAGGGTAAAATGCTGGTAGATTAATGGCCATCCTTGTGAGGTGTTATTGTGATCAGATACTTGTGTTGTATTTTATATATGATCACACATTTGTCTGGTGTATTTTTAATTTTGATTGTGACTAGGTCATGATCTTTAATAAAGAGCTTTTAATACATTAATTGTTTGTTGATACCTTTTTGATCTTAGTGGCATCTGGACACTCTGTATTAGTTAGTATTCATATCTCACCTGTATATACCTAGTCAGATAAAATGTATGACTGTTAAGGTCCTAAACACCTTTTAATCTCTATCTACAATCTGCATTAGATTTACCAACAACTATGTAGCACAAGGGCCTTCATGATTGTATACAGATTGATTGAATAGTAAATAAAACCCCTCATATTACATAGTTTTGGAAAAACTAAAGTTGATTGTACAAAAAATTATTACCTTTTGTTCATAAATAATAGTGTGAATTACATTTGTATAAATAAAACTATGGAAGCATAGTAAGGTTCTCAGCAAAAAAAAACGGAAAAAGACAAGGAGCAATATGACAATATCTAAAGGTTAGTCTAACCTGCAGTGTGTTAGGGGAATTATGAAATACATTAGAACATATAAAATGTATTCTACTCAAAATTCCCAGACAGTTTTTCCAAGTAGTCTCACATATTCTATGCTAGGATATGTTTTACAGCTTAGAAGAAAGGAAAATTCAGTCAAGTCAAGCTCAGATGTAAAGAAGAAAAATTACAATCGAGTCTTCAATACTTTCAGCGGATCCAAAGAGAGAAAATATCCATACAACATGGTCTAAATTCACTTGAAAATCAATAAAATAAATCCCAAGGCTAATACTAATGCATCTCTTACAAACATACAAAAGTAACAAGCTGGACGGACACCATAGAGGGCTATTCTGACATAAATATTTCGGTAAGAAAAAGACTGTTAAGACTCCGCAACATTATGGACTTAGCCCTGTCAATTTCCATTCCATTTGTATTTGGCTCATCTACAGTATCTCACTGTGTACACCCTTGCATTGTGGTAAATAATTTATAATGGGACAACACTGAAGATATAACACTTTGATAAAATGTGAAGTAGTTAGTGTACAGCTTGTATAACAGTGTATATCTGCTGTCCCTTAAAATACCTCCAGACAGCCATTATGTCTAAATCTCTGAAAGTACACACCTGAAGTTAAAATGTGCCCAGAGTGTCAATATTTTGTGTGACCACTTTTATTTTCCAGCACTGCCCTAACTCTCTTGGCCATGCAGTTCACTAGAGCTTTGCAGGTTCCCACTAGAAACCTCTTCCATGACAACATCACCGAGCTGGTGGATGTAAGAGACCTTGTGCAATATTTAGGGGTGGTTTAGGGAGACTGTTGAAAAATAAAAGGAGGAGAATTCAAAGAAGGGAAAAATACAACAAAATTAGAAAAGAAAGGGAAATGTAATGTTAAGCTGGCTACTTTGAATGCAAAGATGTTTGCCACTGGGTGCTCTTGGTCTTTACCATCAACTCTGACTAAAAGGAACAATCAGTGCTTTTCTTTGTCCTTACATGAAAATAAATGTATAAAGAAATACAGATGCATCCTTTCTGCGTAATAAAGTTAATGGCATTTATAATAGTGTATTGTGTACAAGCCTTTTGTTACATAGGGTTAATTTGACAAAGTACAGAGTGTGATAGGAACCAGGAATGCAACATCTCATAATGTATTGTATTTTGAAGATTCTTTAGGTGCCATTGTCCTTAATTATAATGTCTCAATGTCTCAAGAGTTAATAGCTTATTTATTACAACAATACACACATGCCTGCACAGATTATTATTTAATCTTTAGTTTGCATTCTGAGAACTAAAATGATCAGGTTTTATCAGCTATTGACTTATGAGCACCCAAGGACAGAAATGGAATGTATGTTTGTTTTTTTCATTTTCCTGGTCTTAATGGTTAAGAAGCTTATATGATTCACATTTTGTTCTTTATACCAATAAGTAACAAAAATGTAAAAGAAATACAATCAAAGAACTAGCACAATTTCACTAAAATATCTGTCTCTGCAAATATCTTTCAAGAGCAAAATATTGTATTTCATTTACTGCTCAATCACAGCAAAGCAATAACTTGCAGGAAGCTATTTACACATTAAAGATGTTTTATTGACCTATAATAATGTATAGTGCAACAGAACTTTAGTACATCCCATAAATAATTGACATTTATGCCCATTTTGCTGATTGTAGCTATTTCATACTAAAATGTGCACATTTAAAGGAAATTATCTTTTTAATTTGAACTCATTGCCTGAATTTAGGCACTCAGTGGCTGTCTATGAAGTCTATTGTTGAGGTTTGTACTTGCATTCTATCTGACATGTACAGTCTATCTTTTTATCTGTGTTGTACAATGACCTGTCTGAATGCATACATTAAATGAATAGCATTGGTATATGTGTAAGCTCATCTGCAGGCTACAATAACCTTTCCGTTCAAACATATGTCCTTGAAGGAACCAATGGCATTGTGTACAAAAATAACATAGAAATTCTGCATTTACAATAACTTTGCCAAAGCCACAGATATATGAAGGACCTACTCTTATCTTCTCTTAGTTACAGGAAGAGAAAATAAGGCAGTTATGTTTGAAAGTACATTGGTCCATTAAGGTTTATTTAAGATCTTAGCCATTAGGATTGCATAAACTACAGAGTGAAGAGCAATCTTACCAAAAGATGAAACTAGCTCGAATGGGTGGCATGGAGGTTCAGTGGTTTGCACTCTGGCTTTACAGCACTTAGCACTAGTTATGTTCTCTCAATGTCTCCATAGGTTAACTCTCACATTCCAAAGACATACTGGTAGATTAAATGGCATTCTCCCCCTTCCCCCCCCAAAAAAATATCCTCAGACTGTGTTAGTTACCTATGACTTATAGAGACAATAGAGACTATTGACTTAGAGACAATAATATAGCGAAGTGCCATGTAAAGTGCTATGTAACATGTTGATGCCATATTAAATACAAGTTAATAATAATAATAATCTCAGAAATTGCAACCAGCTGACCCCTATTTTATTACAGCATTTTCCGGCGTATAAGACAACCTTTTAACCCAGGAAAATCTTCTCAAAAGTCGGGGGTCATCTTATATGCTGGGTGCTGAAACTTCCAAGCCGCACTAGAGAATCTGCGATTGATTAGTTGGAGGGAGCTCAAAAACATTCCATTGAGATGCCTTACCAGCCTGAAACACAAGCAATGTAAAGTGAGGGAGTGGGGTGGATCCGGCAACTCCTTCACTGGCTGAGTATAGGGAAGAGCCAGGTCCTATACAGAGCCTGTGCAGTGTACACAGTGTGTCACAGCACCATCACCCTGTATATCAGCATAATGTCATTCATATAGATCCCGGACCCCACCATTACCACCCCGGGGGGATAATACAACACGGCTGTGCTTTACACATATCTGGCACACCCCACTGCACTGAAAATGCCTCTAACCAGCGGTAGGCCTTTCATTTCACCAACCCTGCCTATCTTGGTATGGTCCTGGGAAGGTGACATTGTTAGCTAGCAACAAAATCTCAGCTGAGGGCAGGTAAGAGCTGTGTGCAGTACTCTGTCTCTCAGATCTTGCTACTGAGGACTGAAGTGAAGCAGCCCAGGTGCGCATGTTCGAGATCTGAGAGGCAGAGATGGAAAAGTTGGGGATCGTCTTATACGCCGGAAAATACGGTGGATTTTTTTTATTTGATCCTGCCTATATATTCATCTTTCTCTCTCTTGCATTAATCTTACTGAGAGCTCTGAGAATGTTTTTTATCAGTTTTATAAAGGGGCAGCGAGGAGGGTCTTCCAGTATCACCAGCCGGTGTGTTTAAAGATCCCCAGATCATAGATTGAAGGCAGTAGGCTGAACTGGTACTGCACATCATTGTGTGGAATACTCAGCATGTAACCCGTGCTCTCTTCATGTCAAGGCTTAATTCTCAATTTTAACTGAAGTCCCTTTTGAAGGAAAGTTATTATCTAAAGATAAAATTTAACCATGTGTTATAGCTAAGTAATGTTGTCTCATCCTTTGGTTATAAAGATGCATTTAGTACATATTTATGGTGTAAACCATATAGAGAGTTCTAGCCACTGTTTAGCTTTTTTGAACGGACCTCTTCTTCAAATCTTTAAAACTACAACAAAACAACCTTTAAATTAACCCTTTTTAAAGAAGTATGTGAATATATTTAGGAAAGCCAAATGCTAGGATTGTAAATAGTAAATGTAATGGCATTGATAGCTAATTAGTAGTGCACCAATCAGCAAGTGTATAGCCACTTTTACGATTTTATCAGCTTATATTCTGGCATCCTGTAAATTAAACTCAACTAATCAGATGTTTAAGTTTAAAGATTGTAAAAATTGAGTGCAGTAAAAGGTGAGTTTATATAAATATTTTATTAAGGAATGTCTGGCTTTTTTAAATTACAAGTTTTGTATGCATGACACACGCAAAGGAACTAATTATCTGCTACTTTCGCAACACATGCAGAAATGTTGTGAGATCAAATTGGACATGAAAAGCCATAGGTGTCCAAATGTCCTTAGACCTACAATGCAACTCAAATGTTAAGCACATTTGGAAAGAGGAAGGATGTTGCCACATATCTCAGGGCAACAATAGTGATCAATGTTCTTCCCTGGAACGGATGACCAGCAAAAATGTATAAATATGACATTGATATAGATACATACAGGGGTGCACATAACTTTTTTAGTGAGCTCCTCAGATGAGTACCAGGAGATGGTGTTTGGTACTCACCCCATATGTAGGGTGGTCTTCCTGACTGCCTCCCTCGCTGTCCTCTGCATCACCTTCCTGCATGGTAGGTTTTTCTGCAGATGGACCTCCCTGTTCCATATTTAGCCTTCAATTAGCTGTCTCCATCAACAGGTCAGCAGCTGGCTTTGGGTTACATGTTACTCTCACAGTACAACACATTTGATCCCCCAGATCACATACCTCAGCAGTACGCCAGAATTTTTTTGGCTTAGTAACTAACCCCTGAGACTACCTGCAGTCCAAATGTCAACCTTTTATAGTCATATTCCAGCTGTCACACAGTGATTTTCTTTTGTCAGATTTTACCCTTACATATGCCTACTCTGGACTAAGGGTGATGGAGATCTGGGGGGTGAAAGTCAATTAATTTACATTCCTAATTTTACACTCCTAACTGCAACCTTTCATAGTTATTCCTGTTTCCCTGCAGTAATCTATGTGACATTAATTGTATACACTTAACATTTAGCTGTGGCCCCCCAGACACGGAGTGCCTCCAAGTTGAGCTTTGTAACAATAATGCAGGTAGACATAAGCTAGTTTTTGGCCCCTTTTGAGTACCAGAGTACCATTTATGTGCACCCTTGGATATATAGTCTTTAACTCAAGGAATTAATGCAATTGTAAACTTGGACAAAGTTATGGGCCACTTTTGATATTTATAAAAAACATTTCTACAATTGAGGAGAATTTTTCTTTCTCATCAGATATAATGATAAAACTTTATATCTGGAAACAAACCTGAATTACCTGTGATACCAAATGTTAAATAAAAGACACCTCTCTAGCTAAAAAAAATACTAAACCCAAAATAGGACTAAGTCCATATATGGGTCAGTCAACATACATTAGGAAATGGCACTGTTTTGTCATGGAACCCCAACTCAAATCCTTATTGGTAGAAATTGAATATATACACAGCAGATGGATGCATGCCCTGTGTCCTGGGCTGGGTAATAAGGATGAAAGGACATGCTTTTTTATATATATATTTCATTCAAAAAGAGACATTAAGTCTTCTTGTGGTAGGACTTACACAAAAGCATGGCTAACACAGCTTCAGCACCATGGAAAGCATGTCAGCACATGTACATTTAAAACTTTCAGAATAAAACCATTTTTTTTACACCTTAGAAAAGGAGGAAGTTAAAGATGTAAACATATCTGTATCATTTTGAAACCTATTAGAATCTTGGGGTGCATTGTAAATATTCTGCACTCTGTAAAGGCCCCCATACACGTGTCGGATTCCGGGCGCGTGCACGCCAAACGATCGTGCCGGAATCGCATGCAGCCCACCTTGTCCAATCGATCAGGTCCGATCGTTCAGGGGCCCAGAATCGGATCCGACAGAGAACCAACATGTTGGTTCCATCAGATTGATTCTGCCCAGATCAGGGGGAGTTGCCATTTGTGAGGTGGACAATCGGACACGGAATCGTGCCGGAATCCGTTAGACAAGGTGGTATGCAGCGATGGATACTCTTAATTGGCCGATTGATCACACCTGCGATTCCCGGCAGAATCGCCGGAATCGATCGGGTGAGTGATCAATTGGCCATGGAATCCGACACGTGTATGGCTTGCTTAAGACTACCTAGATCTATGCCTGGAATCACTGTTCTCTGAAATCTCAGCAAAGCAGAATAAAATCCCAGAGACATTTCTATCGATTAGCCCTCAAAGAAAGGGAAGGAATCTAGCTGAGTTCAGATACAGCAATCACTTTTCACCTTTGACGCAATCTATCTTTTACATGATGTTTTATCCTCTTCTGTATTGTTCACGTGTTCCACTTTCTGAGTGACTAGCATACTTATGGGCTCATCAACAATAATACACAAAAATTGACCTACATTGACAGATAACTTGAATCTAATGAACAATTCATGGTGCTAACACATACAGACATAGAGAGAAAACCCCGCTGATGGAAAGTTTGTCAGACATTGACAGACAACAAAGATAATAGCAGTGACAGACTAGCATGTATTTATGGGATGTCCGGCTGTTATAGACAGTCACACTGGGTAAGACAGATACATTTGCAATGGAGACCAATGCTGCAGCACTAATTGTCAGAATGGCATGAACACATTGACACATAATCAGGCACCAAAATTTGCCAGTTTGGAAAGAATGCGTTAACACTGGCGCATCCTAATGAACAGTGGGGAAGAAAAATCTGTATTTTATTTCACTCTCAATACATTGATAAACCCTTCACCAAACAAAATGTAAAGCTCTCAATGCATTCAATTTATGCACGCTAAAGCATGGCTCCACGTTGATTGTGAAGCAACTCAAGACCTGTATGTACAGTACATGTCCACTAAATATCACTGGAGCAGTGGAGATACAGCCTAACGGGTACTGTGTTTTCTTGGACATGTTAATGATGGCCTGTATTAACACAAAGTGGAGACATACTTACACTACAAATTAGAAACTCTTCTGATTATAATCTGTGTATTAACAAGGAGGAGCAGCAGCCATCTGTAACCCAACATGTATTAATTGCTTTTCAAAGATTGGGCATGGTGCCTTCATTCTACTAAAGGAGCACCTTAATGATTTAGCAAACAAATACATTTTTGACAATTTTATGCTTCCAGCATAGCTACAGCATGAATATCTCCAGGAACTTGATAGAGTAAGCAAAGAGAGCACAGGATACTATGGGATCATTCAGTAAATCAGCCTATTTACAATTTGCTATAGATAAACAACTTGAAGTTCTACCATGATAAAAATCAGCACTTCATGATAAATCCACATATAACTAATTCATAAATATTTTATTGTGATTAAAACAGCTTCCACAGTACAATGCTTACGTGTTTTAGCCCATCAGGGTCTTAATAATAGCATGTGAAACATTACAAGATAGTCATATTATATACCTCCTATCCCTAAAGGGGGGGGGCACATCCTTTTTGGACTGCCAACTAGTTTGAGCACCCCACTATGCAACAGAGACAACAGCTTACTAAAGATGCTCAAATTTTGGTTTGAAAATTCTTCTAGTTGATTTCTTGATTCCTTGCCTAACCTTTAAAATCATATCATCACCACAGTTTCTGGAGATGATGGTTATGGAACATTGTAAAAAAAAATTATTTGTGAGGCCCTGGTCCTGTGTCAATGCTGCCCAGTTGTCATTCCCCCAATCTCAGCCGCACTCTTCAGCTATATACAAGCCCCCGCTCAGCCTTGGTAGGCTAGTTGAGTCATCCCAACACTCATTTGACCCGGGTCTTAAGTCTGCAAAGGATGCCATCTGGGAGCAGGGATTGACTGCTAACAGCAACCATTGCATTATAGGCAAGGTCTAGTCTATTTTAAGAACATAGTCAGGGGTTTGAGTCCAAACAAGGTATGCACAAGGGGTTCAGGTAGAAGACTATTGAAACCAAAGCAGGGGTCAGGGCAGGTGGTAGGCAGAGAATGGTCAGGAACAATGCACAGGTCAGAAATCCAAATGACAGGGTCAGATTGCACCCAGCAGTATCAATATGCTATTATGGAAAGGGCAGCAATGCATTGTCCAGGCTTATAGGCAAGCAGTGCTAGAGGCATGGATTAGGGGGACAACGGGTATCAACAGGGGTTTTGTTGGTGTTGTCCATCTTGAAGGACCCTAAAAATAATTATGTATATTGAACTAGTTGTACTTGTCTATAAAGTGTAAGGGCTAATTTATTGAAATGTATGGAGAGGGAATCAGAGGTCCATAAACTATAAGATGCTTATTTGAGAACTGCACACAACCCTGCTGCGGTTCTGTGAAATCTGCAAAACACTTTTGGGGTGCCATAACTTTATGTCAAAGGGTGCTCCATGTTGACAGTGTAAAATATCCCTAACTTCAGTTTTTAATTAATAAAATCATGTTATCTCTATACAATACAAGGGTTTTTAAAACATGTCACTGCTTTTATTCTGTATATTTGTGAAGCAGGTTATGCCAGACCTTTT
The DNA here is from genome assembly GCA_036250615.1 of Ptychadena robeensis. NCBI lineage: Eukaryota > Metazoa > Chordata > Amphibia > Anura > Ptychadenidae > Ptychadena > Ptychadena robeensis. Next base: position 43,550,304 of record CM070039.1, read on the forward strand.
TTTCTGTCTGCTTAAAAAAGTGTTTTCATTTACAATAATCACTTAATAAATCTAAGTATGGTGATACATACATCTGAAACTCCAGCATGTCTTTACAAGCCTTTCCAAGTGCCTCACTAAATGTAAATAGCAATCAAACTTGGCCTCAAGCTTGAGTGTGAGAGTAAGCCAAGAACACAACATGGATAGGTAGAGAACAGCACTTCTAAGAGTTTTGTTTTGTTATAATTAAGTATAACTTGAAATTTGAAGATTTAAAATAACAGTAGGATTTGATGCTTATTATTGATACATGAATACTAAAGAGTATTAACTGTAAATGCAATGTGTAAAAATCAACTTATAAAAGGAAGTGAAATTCAAACTAACACAATCCTAGTCAACTTTAGCAATAAGAGTTGGCACTCAAATCAGACTTTAAACCGGGCACTAACAGATCTGTTCACAAAACATTAATCATATTTTAGCCCCAGGAGCATCTAAACCCTGGATGCTCAATCTGTCTTGGCGGCTTCCAGCTCTGAGCCAGAGCTTTACCTTACTCCCTCCTGGTAGTCATTTACAAACTTATTACTAAAGGCCAACAAATTGCAGGGACACTCTAAAAGATGAATGTTTGTGACTGCTTGTCCCAGATTAGTGTATAATGAAGGATAAGGGAAGAGGGTAGAGAAGACAAAAACACTGATTTAGTGTAATGTTATCCATATACATTTATTATAATTCTTAATAATAAAAAAACATATTGTGACTCTTGCAGGTCACATTAGACAGTTGTGCTGACATTGCATCTGGAAAGTATCCATAGCGCATCTCTTTTTATACATCTTGTTATGTTACAGCCTTATTCCAAAATAGATTATATACAAATTTTTCCTCAGAATTCTACATACAACGTAAAACAAGTTTTCTTGAGATTTCGGCAAAACTGCGAAATCACATGAACATAAGTATTCAGAGCCTTTGCAATGAAGCTCAAATTTGAGCTCAAGTGCATCCTGTTTTCCCTGATCATCCTAGAGGTGTTTATGCAGCTTAATTGGAGTCCTGTGGTAAAATCAGTTGATTGGACATGTAATCAGTTGATTGGACATGAAATCAGTTGATTGGACATGATTTGGAAAGGCACACACCTGTCTATACAAAGTTCCTCAGTTGACAGTTCATGTCAGAGCAAAAACCAAGCTTGAAGTCTAGGATTGTCTCGAGGCACAAATCTGGGGAAGAAAAATTTCTGCTGCTTTGAGGGTCCGAATGAGCCCAGTGGCCTCCATCATCCAAGAGGAAGAAGTTCAAAACCATAAATATATTGGATGTAACTAGTCCTCAGATAAGGTGGCTGGGTTTATTTTTTCTTCTACTTTTGACTAAGTTCCAATTTACAAGGTGAAAGAGCAATTTACCACTCCTACCAATAGTTCTTCATAGGGACAATATGAGGGAGGTTGGCAGGTGATTGGCAGCTGCCTGACAACTACCTGCACAGATTTGCACTGTGTAAATATTAATCAAGTACAGAAAATACTACAACTTTTATATTCCTTTCTAAACTAACACAAACAATGTCATCAGCTTTTCATGCTATCTTCTTTTAACTTCTATTTTTTGGAGGTCAAAAGGAGAAAATTAGAGGAGTAGTCTAGGGTGACAACCATGGCTTCATTAATTGAGAGGAGAGAGAATGCTATTCAGGATCTCCAGGTTAAAAAAAGGTTTAAAACATTAAAAAAATATATCCATCACATCCATCAAAACTTCTATGATGGATTACCCTTTTATTTCAGGGCAATGTATTAAAGAAATATACACACTCACCCGCCACTTTAGGCACACCTTGTTAGTACCGGTTTGGACCCTCTTTTGAACTGCCTTCATTCTCCATGGAATAGATTCTGGTAACTGTGTAGGCCCTTTGAGTACAGTAAACCCATTGTCATGTTCAATTAACCAGCCTCAGATGATTCGAGCTTTATGACATGGTGCATTATCCTGCTGGAAGTAGCCATCAGGTAGGCTGTGGCGTTGCAACGATCATCAATAACTACTAAGGGGCCCAAAGTGTGCCAAGAAAATGTCCCCCACACCATTACACCACCACTAGCAGCCTGACCAGTTTATACAAGGCAGGATGGATGCATGCTTTCATGTTGTTGATGCCAAATTCTGACCCTACCATCCGAATGTCGCAGCAGAAATCAATACTCATCAGACCAGGCAACATTTTTCCAATCCTCTATTGTCCAATTTCAGTGAGCCTGTGCGAATTGTAGCCTCAGTTTCCTGTTCTTAGCTGACAGGAGTGGCACCCTGTGTGGTCTTCTGCTGCTGTAGCCCATCTGCCTCAAGGTTCGTGTTGTGGGATCAGAGATGCTGTTCTGCATACCTTGTTTGTAACAAGTGGTTATTTGAGTTACTGTTGCCTATCAGCTTGAACCACTCTGGCCATTCTCCTCTGACCTCTGGCATCAACAAGGCATTTGTGCCCACAGAACTGCCGCTCACTGGATGTTTTTCCTTTTTCACACCATTCTCTGTAAACCCTAGAGATGGTTGTGCTTGACAATCCCAGAAGATCAGCAGTTTCTAAGATACCCAGACCAGCCCGTCTGGCACCAACAACCATGCCATGTTTAAAGTCACTTAAATCACCATTCTTCCCCATTCTGAAGCTCGTTTTGAACTGCAGCGGTTCGTCTTGACCATGTCAACATGCCTAAATGCATTGTGTTGCCACCATGTGATTGGTTGACAGTTGGACCTAACTACACTCCATCTCAGCCTCCCTTCATTTGCATCTTTAGCTATGTACGGTGCACTGTTTGGGACATTTAATTGGCCACTCAGGTCTGAGCAATGTGATATAGGTGTTTTTTGGAGGGGGGGGGGGGGTTATTGTAGTGTGTTCAGTGTGGAAATCTTGACTTTAGTTTTTCTACTGTTATTAAATACTGTACATTTATTCAAAGAGCTGTTCATATAAAAGGAGTAAGCTCTATGCATCGTTACTATATTTGGAATGACAGAAATGCATATATTTGTGAGATAACTGTGAATTCTCACATCCCAGCCTGTTTCTCCAGCTTCATGTGAAAATGTCTCTTACACAGTAATGTTTAACCTAGTGCTGTATTTTTTCCATGAGACCCTTGCTTCCTTTTCCTGTATGTGTCAGTTGTTTATAAGAAAGGAAGCAATTAGCACACATCCTAAAACAATGAAACAAGCAGAATTCTGAAATAAATGCATAATTGATGAATTATGTATTGTTTGTATTTCTCATAGTATAACCAAATGCTAAGAAAAAATACAAAACCTTCACAACCAAAAGGGGTGATGTTTATATGAAACCAGCGACAAGCAAGAGAAATATTATGTGCCATTGTGGTTATTACTAATAGAGGTAGAAAACAAAGCTTGAGCTTCATGACCCTAGCCAATGAAGAGACAATGCAGGCACAGAAACACAGTGTCTCCTCTCTCTGCCCATTAGAATGTGTCTCCTCTCTCTGCCCATTAGAATGTTCTATGCCAGTTCATGTGCATTGCAACTGATTTAATTAGCCTTTTCCAGAAAGTTTTCTTTCCCTGAAATAGTTCCAGGTGAGCCACCTTAAGGTCATGTGTTCACTGCGGATTCCCTGCACTTGATGTATATTTGCCGGGTGGATTCCCCGTGGTTTGCAGGCAGTTTGCCTGCAGCAGTTCCCAGAACAGCATCAGGCGCTGTTTTTGCACATCTTGGAGACACCGTGTGGTGCTCATATGAAAACGTGGTTGCCTGCAGCCTAAAATCTGCACTGCGGGCATGCCACTCAAAATACACAGAGTGAACACTGTCCCATGTATTAGAATGAGAAGTGTCCTCTCTGTGTCTTTTTCCCCGCTGTGGACAAGCCCTTAGGAACCACAGAGTGTGGGCTGTGGTGTGGACTGTGCAGTTTTAAACTTGAGTTTGCAAGGGAAGGAGGTTTGGTCTGAGCACCACTGGACTTTTATTTCCCCTGGACTGGAAATATGTTATTAAGCTGTACTGTGTCTACCAGGTCCTTTCCAAAAAGTGACTTTCTATTAAAAGAAATGGAACAAAGAACTTGTTTAAAGGTTTATCTGCCAATGTCATAGCCCAATGCCTTCACTTGCTTAGCTGTCAGGAGTATCCACAATTCTGGCATAGGCCCTCACTAAGTCTTCTGATTAACCTCAGAAGAAATCTTCAGAAAGTCGAAGATCTTCCTGGCGTATCATGAATGCCTGATTGAAACTGCAAGGCAGCAAGAGAATAGGATCTGCAGGTGAATGCAGCCAAACACAAATAAAGATGCTGGAAGCTTTGTGTCCACTAAACCTGTAGCTCAGCCTCTGGGAGCACAGACACTGGTAACCTGCATACAGGAAGAAAAAATAAATAAAACACAGGTAAAGAAATTTGGTATGGCAATGTGGTCCTGGAGGGTCAGGTGGCAGAGTGGCCACCTTACCCAGTGTAGATTGTCCTAAGAAGGTCAAGGAAATAAGTTGTAGTTCATGTTAGGCACGTTTATGTAGTTTGTTGATTAGGGGTAAGGAAAGTTTTACCATTTTATATTAAGACTGAAAGTATATGATGTTAAAAAAAAAGCCTGTAAAATTCCAATTTACTACAAGTTTATCTGGATCTCGTTTTTAATATACAAGTTTTCCCTATCTAGGCCTGCAAATCTTTGAAACCCAATTTTAATGCCACTTACAGGTGGAAATTTAGACCGGCAATAGCTTGAAGTTTGCATTCAACCTACGATTTATAAGATATCTGAAGGCCACCAAGTTCTTCATAGGTAAGGCCACCTATGAATAACAACAAACCTAAGGACAGTCCCATTTTTCTTTTGATTCCAGAGATTAGGGAGTTCATAGTGCATGAGTTGTCTGGGACACCCATCCAGTGGTGGATGTGGCTTCATAGGTGGCCTTACCTGAACTTGGTCGTCTTCAGAGATCTTATGAATTGTAAGCTGCTCTTGAGGCTGTAAATGTTCTGATATGCGGTCACTGTAGGTGCATACCTCTCAAGGATCAGCTTTACTATCTCTTAAAGCCTTTTAAGGGCAAAAAGAACTGGGCCTCTTAGCGGTCATGGGAGGGGTATCAAGTAGCCAACATGTGGCTGAGGGAGGACCTGCACTCTCACTGTGCAATTCTCTTAAACATTAGATGGGGATTGTGCCAAGCATGCATGGTGTGCACTTCTGATGGCAGTGGAGTGACAGGTCTTCCAATACAAAAATTGAGAAGTGTATGCCTAGCTGAAGGTGTATGTGATGAGATGAAGCCTGCTATATCTGTCCTGCAGTGACTATATTTGTTTTCACAAAAGGTTGAAATACGTTTGACTGATAGCACGTTCAATACTGTATGACGCATTGGAATAGCAGCAAACAAAGCATCCTGATGCATGCTTCTGCAATGCATTGAACCTATGAAATGACTGAATTCTTAACGTGTTCCAATGCAATCTCATGGATTTGAAATGTTGCAACCTAAAGCCAAATGAAACAAAGCCTTCTAGCTCATTTAAAGGGTATGACCACAAAGTGGAGAGCAAAAAAACTAATTGAGATGTCCAGGCTTCCAAACAAAAGAATACCTTAGTCCAGTGGTTCCCAAACAATCCTTGCAGGCCCCCCCCCTTTTCTATTTAGGAACATTATTGAGCCCCCATCCCTATTCAAACACAGGTTATGAATGAAGGCCAGCGCTCCCTGGAATACCTTTGTGCCCCCCCCCCCCCAGTTTGGGAACCACTGTCTTAGTTTAATGTGTATTTACAACATTTAGCATGATCCAGAGCGGAATCTTTCCTTTGGTACATGACTACTGGTGTTTTAAAGATTGTTTGCCCAGAATAGCTCTCTTCATTGATAAAAAGACATTAAAGAACCAAATAAATAGCAAAACAATGTGCATCATCGAATCCCAGCATCCAGGGCTTTGATTTATAACTTAATGCAAAAACTACCGTACACATGCTAGAGCAAAACTATTGTTTTTCAATGTTCTCACAGCCTTTCTCTACATCTCCAGCAATTTGTTGATGATACCATGTTCAGGGTCTTTGCAATTAGCTCACAAAGTCAGCTAGTTGAAAGATTCAACCAACTCTAGACGCCAACAGACAGACAGCATCAGGGAAGGCCTTGCATTTGAGGAGACGTGCCCTGACATGGATGATGATACTGCAGTATAGACTGGCACGTCATTTCCCATATGAGAAAGCCTGGGGGCTTGAGTGTAGTGTAGACAAGCCCTTCCTGACTTATACTTGTTCTTGCCAACATTTTTTGGTTTGTTTCTGACTTTTATAGATCAAAAGACTACCTGAAAATAGTTATGGAATATTTTGGAAGGTAAATGGAATAACATTTATGTATTCTATATATTTATCTGTTGCCTTGAGTTCAGCTTCGGCTAGGAAATACAGTTGCCAGCAAGACTTCAAACTGGAATCAGCTAGCTGCAGTTATAATTAATGTATGTGGGCTAAAATAAGACATTTACTGTACAAGGCCTTTATAATGGAGTTTCACACTTGTATCAGTTTTTTCTTCTTCTTTGTCAGCTTTGTGTTGAGGTAAAAGCCACAAGAAATTGGGTCATGACAGTGAAGAGTGGAGCGTATTTTAACACTAGAACAATTCTATTATACTTAAAATCTCTAATAGGCACATGCACAAGAGCTGCAGAAAAGAAAATTTCTACTTACTGCCATATGGCATAGGAAAATTAAAGCATTACAACACAGTACAAAGTCTTTGTTACGGAGGTTATCTGAGTTAAATCAAACCTGTACTTTGCCCATTCACATTCACAGGGAACTAGTATTTTGCAGGAGAGGTCAGCAGTATAAACCTTTACGTCTCCATCAAAACAGGTTTATGTGCAAGCAGAATAAAAATATGTTGCTTCTTCCCTTCTCCGACATTGTTTTAACATCCTGATGCTGGGAACTGTAGTGTCTAAAACTCCCAGCTGATTGGCTTTTACTTATTAAGGTGAGTTAAGTCGGACCTTTGCACAGAATCCACTTCTTTCACAAAAAGAGAAAGGGTTTCTCTTTACAACATGGTAGTAGGCAAGAACGCATAAGCCTGTTGTTGAATGAAACGCGTCAAAGGGGAGAAGCAGACTTAGGTTGCTTTTTTCGTTTGTTGGTTACATAGTCAATTCGAAATAACGGAATTTTTATATTTTACCAGATGTCAGTGCAGAGCTTAATACTCATTCATAAGTGGGTTGCAGAAGGCAAGTGGAAGAGCACTTTTGGCATAACTTGCACCCATGGAAAGCTGCATATTGTAGGTGGTGAGTGTGGACACAGTAGGAACTGTGTGTTCCATATATATTATGGTAGGCAATAAGCATATCTTCTTAGGCTCTGTAATGTTGTTTATACTCACTAAATTATTTTTTCTCGAAATTATTACAACATTGAAGAGGATTTCAGGAGATAACTTTTTTATAGGATGTTCTATGGAGGAACGATTTACAGTGGAACCTTGAGTTTCAACTGGCATGACTTGACCAACTTGAGTTACAAGTTATTTTCTTTTGATGGTGAGATTAGTGAATTCCAGAAATTTATGACGATAGATGACACCACCTGTGGAGTAAGTGAATTTCCTTGTTGATAAATATTCCATGGTCAACTGTTAGTGGTAATATAACAAAGTAAAAGCAATTAGGAACTAAATTAACTCAGCCACAAAGTGGTTGGCTTCTTAAAAACACACAGCAGAACCAGTGTATACGGATGAACATATTACACTACAGACCTCTAAACCTGGTCAAGCTTTAAGGTAGCCATACATGGCCCGATTTGCACCCAATCTTTCAGCCGATCGACCACCATGGGCGTTCCCACTAATCGGGTGGCCCCACCTAGTGATATAGACCAGGAATCTCCCACATGTTGGATTGCACATTGATCTGACATGGCGGTAAATTCCCGGCCGATCCCATTACTTTGAATGGCCAGCACACAAAGGGTGCCTGCCGATCAGCTGAGAGGCCAGCTGCAGCGGGACGTCATCCCACTAAAGTCAATCCCTCATCTATCAAGGCAGAATCGCCTTGTGTATGCCTACCTTATGTCAAGGTGAACAGAATTATAAACAGTTCTAGATACCTCTAACTTTTATCCATAGAAAGCTTATGATGAAGAAGAATTTCAACTATCAACTTATTTCCCCAAGTATATATCAATACAAACAACAAAAATGGCTTCACTAGATGAACATTTAAGTTTTGGAATTGTCCATTTAGAGCCCAGAAGTAAATCCAAATAGATAATTTATGAGTTGACCAGAAGACATTGAGAATTGGAACAGAATTGGAGTGCTTTGTTGGTTTCAGTAACATTAAAGGTGGTCAAAATAATATAATGCGGTCTCCTTCATTTTATATCACAGAAACCTGCCATTTTAATAGAGGTGTGTACATTTTTATATTCACTGCACGCACAGGTCCATTCTATAATGTTTACTAATAATAATAATAATTATTATTATTAAAATGGCGTTACAACATACTTATCTTCAATCCTTTGCTTTAGAATTTAAGACGGTGCAGTTAGACTAAGGAAACATTATAACAATATAAGAATTAATCAGATCAAAAATATGTTTATATACTTTTACAATTATTCTTTAATATTATGTCTTTGGCTTGATAACATGGTAATAAATTACATCTGATCTAAAAACCATATTAACCCAGCTGGTACTCAGCCTTGTGGATTTTCATGGTGGCTGACAATATAATAAGATTCTGTAATTATGCTCACTTATAGAAAGCTAAGGGTGATCTGTCTATGTAGATTTCTCAAGCAGCCTCTATTTATCTAAATAACATGGCAGGGGGTATGAACTCTGCAGAAGGTGCCCAGTTAATCTCTGTTACTGTTCCTACCCTGAAGAAATACATGCATTGAAGAAAGAGAAGTCAGATATATAGGTCAACAAACATTTCCTAACCTTCGCGTGCAAGATGTATCCACTGGTTCTGTTAAAAAAAATAAGCAAAATGCCATTGCAATGTACATTACTCCCTGAAGCCTTTCATATTCTGAGAAAAATATCTTGAAGTGATTCAAGGCGGATAATGTTTTAAAAGAACACTTTGCGAGGTTTAACGTTTTGAACTGTGCCATTGTATTTATCCAATACATAATACCACATTGATTTTATTTATCATTATTTATAAATATGCTTTTATTAGATTCCCCCCAAACATATACAAAACTACATTAAATGTTTTGTTATGCTTCTGTAACAGATCTCCATTTTTTCAACTAGATGACTTATCGAGTTATTTGAAAAAACCCTGAACAAGGTATCGTCATTAAACTTTTCAAGTGGATTTATTTATTAGAAATTTTGACTTTGAACAAAATTTTGACAAAACTACATGTAGAACAATACTTTCCAGCAATTATAACGCTGATACTTTATGGGGGCGAAATTTCACAACCATTTCTTATCTCCAGTCTAAGACATAATTTGTAAAAGTTTAAGTCCAGGCAAACATCTAAATCAACATTCATTTATGGCCATGTTCTCCGAATTATGCAGCACTGCTTTAGAGCCTAACCTGTTGGCTTGGTAGGAAACATCTTTTTTTATCTAGAATTGGTGAGTGATGGATGAGTTCATCTCTCTGTCACACTACTGCCTATTGTAATCAATATGTCTCTTGTACTGCAGCACATCTGAATGGTTCCTTGTGGAGATTCTCCTCCCTGGGCACATCTGTTTAGTCCTAAGAAATTACAAAAGGCTCATATAAATACATTTAATGATGTATGTAAAAAATCTAAACTGTATAAATGTGTGTATTTTAAAGATTCCTAATACAACTGTAGCACTTTGTTTAGGTATACATCCACATCATGGGTGTGCATTCAAACAACATATGTAGGTTATCAGCAATGTGGACTTAAATGTATAGTGGATGATCTTTGCTAGTTACCATTAACATATGGCTCAGCTGGTATAGTCTTGCAACAGTATAAACTATAGATCTGTTGTTGTTCCAATCAAGTATAAACTATAGATGAGTTGTTGTTCCAATCAAGGTTATTGAATATGTCTAGGAAACTTCTTCTTGACTTTAAGCTTTCTGATCTTGAGTAGTAAGCAGCACAGAAAATTAGTAGCTTATGGAAGGAATATTTTAACTCATCTAATAAAATCTTGGAGAGTATGTGTAGCAAAAAAATTTGTTATTTTACCTCATCAAGAAATATCAAGTTATAATTAATACAGTATTCATGTATAAATAAAAGTAGTAAATAGTGCATAGTACTTGCACATGGAATGTTTTCTGCCATTATCATATAAAAAGTGCTATCCAACTCCAGTCTACAAAGACAACATACAGACCAGACCTTTGCATAAAGATAATAATTTTCTGACTTTTTGTAAACACTGCATTGCTTTATTTTCCAGAGAAATATTAAATACATGATAAGATTCTCAAAGGCTGTAGTAAGACAAATCCTTCTGAGAATCACCCCAAAATCTGATGGTCTGGGTCTATCATTTCAAAGACTGCAACGCGCAAATACCTGGTAACAATCCATTATGCTAGCAGCCATGTTGCAAAGTACATCAAGCCATCAGCTACTGAACTTCTTCTGCACTCCCAGTCCTGTAGTTGAATAGTGCTGATCTCAAAACCATTCCTCCCAATGATAAGCTGTCCCATATTCTTTGTAGTCTCCATGGCACTGCCTTGGAAGGACTTGGATGACTCAGGGGGTATGTCCACATTCATTGTGTACTCAACCCTTTAAGGCAGTGTTGGCCATAACTAGAGATGGTGAATTTTTTTTTTTTTAATTCAACTATTTCAACGATTTCGAGTTAAATGCAAAACCCCTGAACATAGTATCATCACAAAAGTTGCTGGAGATGTAGAGAGTTGGGGGTATACTACATAAAAAGAATGGCTCTAACACAAATAGTTTTTGCATAAATTAAGTTCAAAGTCAAGTCAAAATTTCGAAAATCAGAATTTCGACTTTGCTAAAGCAAAACGTTTTTATCAAATGTTCCCACAACCCTTCTCTACATCTCCAGCAAATTTGGTGATGATACCATTTTCAGAGATTTTGCAATCAGCTCACAAAGTTTGCAAGTCGAAAAATTCGACCATCTCTAGACATAACATAGGCCTAATGGTGTCAGCACCAATGCTAGGTGTGCATACTCGTACACACCTTTTGGTATATGTGCCAGAAACTCTAAGCTCAGATGCTACATGCTGCTATACGTGCACACACTTGTACTAGCTTCAGTGAATGTTAGTTTAAGGCCAAGGCTCCACTGCATAAGATGCGCACCCATTGTTTTCTATGGGCGCGTATGGGTGCATGGGATGTGCTTGTGGTACAATGCGCTTCTAAAAACACACAGCAAGAATTGTTTTTCAAAACAGAACCCGTTGCACCGCAAGTGTGTCACTTCCGTGTGTCGGTTCCGTGTGAACACACCCATTGAAAACAATGGGGAGCACTCATGAAAGCTCATGAGCCTTGGCCTAATTGTCCTTGCAAATTTACTTTTGGTATTTAGTCTACAACCTACTGAAACACAACTGCTGCCCATCTCCACCTTAATATTACAATACAGTTTTAGCCCTTACACATTACCTTTATCAACACTGGACTTCCTTCTTTATGTATAAGCAGTTAGTTAACACAAGAAATATTTTTGCTTTAATTAACCTTAGGCTTTGTTTCCATTGCGTTGGGGCCCCTCACGTCCCAACGTAACAGATAGACTTACCTGCTCGGCGGACGGGTCTGTCTTCATTGCGCTGAGCCGATCCGCCGGTGTCAGGCTGAACGTTGTCGAGTACGTTCAGCCTTTACACCGGCGGATGTGTAAACAGACCATCCGCCGGCAGGCTGAGTCTGTGAGATACGTCGGGACCCCTGCTAAGCGTATACGCTTAGCGTAGGGGTCCCGGCGTACAATGGAAACAAGTCCTTAGTGCTGGATGCTGCTTTTAAGTAGAAGGACATCTGAAAATGTCCCCTTTGCTTGTTCTAAATGTACAGTTTATGTCTGCTCTTGGCTAGTATAAAGAAACATAAATGTTACTTTTAATGGATTACAATAATTGTCTTGCTTTCAGCCTTCTACTTATACTCATAATAAAATTATAAACAGATTCTGCAGTACTACAGACCATTGATTTCTCATTCTCATGTAATTGTATCATACCAGTCTTTAAATAAACTCTCATTAGTATTCATTAACTCAGCCATTATGGCCAGCCCAGTTTGTATATCTGTATTATCCAGCCTTCAGAGAGCAAGAACAAAGAAATTAGCAAGTTACAATGATACAGTTCACTTACATAGTTAAATCACAAGTATTCACCCAAACCATACAAAGACTCATATTATCCCTTAGTGCCAGCTGTGCATTAATGTATTTCAAACTCTTATGCTTAAAGCTGAACTCCAGGCAAACATTTAAATATGCAGATTAAATACATGTTTCTTTTTAGAACTGAGCTATAGAAAAACTCAGTTGCACAACACAGCCAAGAAAAAAACTCTTGTTTTTTTCATTTTTATTGATCATTTTTAAACTTTACAACAGAGTAAACAAAGTAAGTTTTTACATATGGTATCTTCTAGCACATAATTGACAAAAGATTCATGGCATCAATAATCATAATATTAACATCTGAAGGTGTGTCGCATCTATGAGCAAAGATATTGCTTTACATTTTGTCTTTTTTCGTCTCAACAATAAGCCTCTTTTGAACCTCATGTACTTGCTACATTAGGTTATGCAACCTTACTCTAGCTTACCTTATAAATCAACAGAACAAATAACATATTTAATACTACATTTAACTGACAGCCTAACCATGGCCGATACCATGACTATCCTTCCTAGGTTGCTTTAAATAACCAAACTGAGAAGGTCGCTTAAGTTCCGTGTACCTGGAAATCTAGCTAGAATATGTAGACTATGATGGCACTGAGAGTCAACTGTATGCAAACAGACACATTGCCCTATAAGGTATATATGTATCAAATGGGGAAAAAACACTTTTAATATACTCCTATATGTAGCATTTAATTTCACCAAAGCTCTTCTCTAGGGTGTAGTTATTTCCATAATTTTACTGAACTCTACTAAGATAAAAAAAAGTGTATTCCACAGAGTCAGAGTTTCCCCTGTTCTGACATGTTAGGTATGGAGCTCTATGCCTAAACACTATGGGTATGGGGATACATGTCATGGTTGATGGCGGTAGAGTATTTGTTTGCCCTGGTCACTGTGGAATAAACATATGTTAACTTTGACCAAGCAGTGCTTCTCTCTGTGATACAATTCAAGTAGACCTGTGCCCATATCAAGCAAACTAAAATGCTTACACATCTAAGCAGTAAAACAACCCATCATGTATGTCTAAAATTGTATTGGAGAGAAATTGACTTTTCAAAACTCACAACAAAATTAATAAACTTTTATGGATTGTAAGGTCCGTTGGACAGGGCTCTCTTCTCCCCATGTATAAAAGTCTGTACCTGTATGTTAGCTTGTGTTGCATTTCAACTCCTATTTAATTTTTTTTAAATATTTTACAGAGCTGCATAATATGTTGGCGCTTTATATAAAAGTTAATATTAATAATAATTATTATTATTATGGAAAACATATCTTGGCGGGCTACAAGGTCTCAAACGCATTAATAATGTAAGCAGTTGTACATAGTCTATCTTGTCTTGCAAAACTAAACATACAATTACATACCAAATTTATAAAACCATAAAAGTACAGAATTAAATGAAATGTACTTTATCAAATATCCAGAAAACAGTACATGTACAACTCACAATATGTGCTTAGAGGAACTATATTTTACTTGCCAAAGATAGCCAAAACTTTTCTTCATGGGACATTCATAGGGACATCTGCCATTGAGTCTCTAATTATCTCCATTAAAAGATTTTTTCTCTTTTCCATTTCTTTAACTATGTCACATTTGCAACACTTTCTGGTGACATTGTTTACTAGGACTTAAAAAAAGGGTGAATAAACTGTGTTAAGACAAAGACAGTAAAAGTAAAAGCTTTGCTCATACTTTATAAGTAAATTGTTCAGAGCACAGGTTTGCAGTTGCAGCACTTTTCTTGCATTCAGTAGCCATAATTCCTACACTCCAGAGATGCTGCACATTTTGTAATGAGATGCCACAAACAGTATTTAAACAAAGACACAATATAGGAACAGAACATGGCTAAACACAATCAATTTCTTTATTGAACCAAGAAACTAATTTGGACGTGGTAGCAATGAAAAATTGCTAGATCATTTTCAGAGAGAGCTAACATTGACAGATAATTAAGACTAGGCCGTTCAATCTGCTTCATAATATGTTTTTGTTTTTATTTTAAACATGAGACAGACACAAAATATTAGCTCAGTTATATCGATATAAAGAATGGTCTTACTAGAATATATCTAAAGCTAAACATATATGACCCGTTTTCACAATTGAATGATTAGTCAAATACATTGACTCGATCCAATCAATTTTGAAAAGTTCTACAGTATTTTAAAGTTATATTTGGGGTCAAAAAATGGTTGGGCAAGGTCTAGGAAAAATCAGAGAAGCACGTGATCAAGTAGAAGTGGTAACTAATCAGTTAATTACTGTATATACGCAAATATAAGCTGAATTTTTTTCTTTATATCCCCACAACCATTCAGTGATTCTGTTGATATAATGTGAAATCAGCTATTTTATATAATCATGAAATCAGCCATTTGATACAATGTCATTGCAAAACAAAAGCACAAGGGTCGGTACACGGATGATGATATCCATAACACAAGAAACAGCAAAAAATTGGCAGAGAGTACAATAATCTGGCAATGAAGCAGAGCAAGGACAATGGCTTTTATAGGGGGAAGGGCCAAGGCTTCAACAAGAACTTGGTAACCAGGTGTCTTTGTACAAGGTTTTCAACAAGTTACTAAATCAAACACTCAGGTGGCTCAACAGACATAGCTGCAGCCAGACACCGATGGATCCTGACAATATAATTGATAGGAGGGGCTCTTGGTCTTCTGCAATTGTTTGCCATCTTGTAGCTCTGGGCCAAGTTCTTCTGGAGTTTGCCAAGATGTCTCAGTGGGATTGGGCATCTCCACCATGCCTAGGGACGGCAGAGATCATCATTACCATGTAAATGTTACTTCCCTACTGGGCAAGGGGTTAGGATAGGTGAACTTGCTCTTTAACATTAGAGACAAATCCACTGCCTTTACAGAAAATCTGCATCTCTACTATTGTGTTAGAGCTTTAGCCAGTCTTGTCATTGTACTTTGTGAAGTTTGCAACTGTTTGTACCCTATGAGCTGTACTATGGACTTCAGAGATAGTGAAAGACTGTACATATGTCTGCCTAAAAGAGTAAAGTTTTTTCCTTGCATTCTACCGGTTATTTGAGGACCTTCCTAATAATTTTATTACATTTACTAATAATTTTATTACATTTAGGCCACATCAGCATACATTGCTTTAAAGAGCCAGAGACACCTGGAGGGCTCTATAGTTTAGGGAGTGTATAGCCTGCTAATATTTTGGGGTCAGTAAAACAAGTCTTGTGATAACGGAGGAGTTGACCAGAGTCAACTCTACACTATTATAAACAGCAACAACTTGATTGACATATCAGTGAGATATTATTGCAAAAATATTCTGAACATGTTTATTGAACAAGTAGATGGTACATGCATGAATGCGTCTGCTTAATCACAAGCCCGGACGGTAAGGTCTAGGAAAAACCCATTAGAGAAATCATGAGAAGCACATAATCAACATATAATTATTAGGTGCCAACATATTACATAGAGCTGTACATTAACTATGACACAGAAGAAGAAGACCCTGCCAAATTGAGCTTACAATCTAAATCCACTTTTATGATTAGCTGGAAAACAGAAAGACTAACTAATCAGTTAATTACTGTATATACTCAAATAAAAGCTGAATTTTTCAAAACTCAGGATGTGCTGAAAAAAGAAATTCAAAAGATGAAACTCGTAAAGTTTCCAGTGCTGTTTTTGTAAGTTAATTGCAAAGCTTCTGAAAATGGTATCATCACCAAAATTGATGAAGATGTATGGAAGTCAGTAGGAAAATTTTTATAATTATTGATAAAAATAAGTCAACACCAACTTTAACTTAATTTATACAACAACTATATATTTTAGAGCAATTTTTTTCTTTATATCCCCACAACCCTTCAGTGATTTTGTTGATATCACGTGAAACCAGCTATTTGATATAATCATGAAATCAGCTATTTGATATTATGTCATTGCATTAGCTCTGTGTTTCTGTGCCTAAGGCTAAAACTCCACTATTTTGTGCCGAAACGTGACAAAATCTTAGTGGATGTGTCTTTGGTATGCACCTCATTTATTTTCAATATGTGCTTACCAGTGATGTGCAAATGTCATGACATAATTTCAAGCACTGCGTTCTTAAATGGGATGCGTGCACATCATGGGTATGCCCCCAGAAAAATGAATGTGGAGCTTACTGCCTTTCGGCAACACCCTAGGCTTGTACTGAAGTCATTCAGTTTTTCCAAGGATTTTTTTTTGTATAATTACCGTATTTTTCAGACTATAAGACGCACCTGACTATAAGACGCACTCAGTTTTTAGAGCAGGAAATTAAAAAAAAAATATTTAATTTGTTTAAATGAATGTGGAAAAAAATATCATGCAGTACCCCTTTTCAGCCACTAAAATTGTGTCACTAGAGAGCACACTTCAGCATCCCACACAGAGCACACTGAGGGAAGGGAGAGGGAGCCCCCCCATGGGGGAATCAGCACTCTGGTCTCACTGTCCCTTCTCTGCAACGGCTGTGTGAGGAAGCTGCCTGTCAGTGCAGATTTCCCCACACACTCTGCATTGGCTATATTTGCGGGGCTCTGCAAATATAGCCAATACAGTTCAGCTCCCCACAGCTCTCCAGGCAGATGGAGTTCACACAGCTAATCTCCTCTCCTATCTGCCGATGGAGATCACACAGCTGATCTCTCCTATCTGCCGGCTGATCTCCTCCCCTATCTGCCGGGAGAGCTGTTGGGGAGCCAAGCTGCGATCACTGGTGGTGGGATGGCCGTGGGTGGTCGCATATTCAGACCATAAGACGCAGGCACTTTTTTACCCCCAATTTTGGGGGTGAAAAGGTGCGTCTTATAGTCCGAATACGGTGGATGCCTTGGCTTATATTCGGATGAGCTTATACTTAAATTGATCATGTGCTTCTTCATGGGTTCACCTGCAGTTGACCTATTCTTGTCATTCCTGTTGACAAGGAGTCAAGAATGCTTTTTTGCAAGATTTAGGCTTACATTTTTTGGCTCAATAGGAGCCATGAATGAAAAAAAAGCGGTGAGGTAATTATTAATCCAAATTTTTCTACATTTTTCATCTACATATTGAAGGCGATTGGTAGGTGAAGAGAGTCCAGATGGGGCAAGTGGACTTATTTTTTACTGTATTGAATTTGCTTGCAGCACTACAAAAACTATGTGTTGTAATCTACTTTTAGTATTGGATGAAGTAAAATCAGAGTGCACTGAACATTCTTTATGTAAAGCAATGAACTCAAATTTGCTCAGTTTTGGTCTATTACTTCAGTATGTCACACAGAGCACACTGAGGGATAAAGTTAACAAGGTACGCCTCCAGTGTTATACTGAAAATCACAGAATAGTTTGTATGTTGTCGAAGTCTGCAGTAGATGTCATGATTTTTTTTTATATTCTGGGATTTAGAAATATGAAGTGTTCACAGTAGAATTAGCAAAATATGCATGTTAAGGTGGGTGGCAAAAAATGTTAAAGCATCATAGCAACATCTCTAGTAGAAGTGATTGAGTAGTTAAAGCGGACCTACCACCAGAAATCTATGTTTTCATGATTGGCACTAGACGTGCCAATAATAGGGAGGAATGGAGTGAAAAAGAAAACTTACCTGTAATGACCAATTTAATAAGATGATCCCACACCTCTTTTCACTTCCTGGTTCATTTTAGGCAGAAATAGGCAACATTTCACAGGAAGCTCTGAAATTCCCATAGAAGATCACTGAATGCCCCCAGTGGACACCCACGATATTGCACCCCCAGTTTCATGTGTTGCCCTCAGCAAACCAGGAAGTGAGGGTTATCTTCTGAAAATGGCCAATACAGGTACGTTTTTGAGTTTTTTTTACTGCATTCCTCCCTATTATTTGCACTTCAAATGCCATTCATAAAAACATAGATTTCTGGTGGTAGGTCCACTTTAAGCAAAATACACTTCATAAGGACTGACTCCAATTACAAAATCTGCTTTTTTCCAGCCACAGTAGAGCATTTCTTATATCAAATTGTATATCATATATGGTGGAAATGTGAATGCACTGTGTATATATATGTAAAGATATTGACAGACTGCTATTTTTTACTGTGTAAACAGATCATGTCCAGCAGTGAAAGGGTCCCATTAGGTGTGTCCTGAAAAAAGTATGGAAACATTTGGTTACTAAGTCCCGAACTCTGAAATTGAAAGAAAGAAACTGGGTGGGCCTTGCCATTCAACCCAGGTACACACCGGGGTTTTTCACATGTGGGACTTCATCGAGGTAGCCAGATTAGCCGTTTGTGTCTCCAAAAAAGGACTTATTAACATATTAGAAACAGTGTTGGAAACAGATTGGAAATTGGCATTTTCCATGTTCTTTATGTTGTTGATGCTATTAACCCCTGCGATTATTATTATTACCCCTTGTTTGGGCTTTAAACAGATACAGGTTATGTTAATTTACATCATTAACAGCCCACCATTTGAGGCTGAACCCCCAGTGTAAATATTATAATTTTTTTTTGTTCTGTCATACATTTTAATCCAAAAATGACCATTTAATTCAGCAAATATAAAGCTTATTCTGCCTCTCTTGAAAAAATGAGAATGTTTAAACTAAATGTTCCAATGTAATATTTGTAATAATGTAAGAGATTTTACATGAAATCATTCGATTTTGTTCTGTACTCTTTGTCTGTTAATGCAAAGCTGTCTCAATTGATATTTTTCAAACGGACCCATCATTGATTTTTATCATTGTTTTAAAAGTAGCTAAAAGCCACAAAAGAATTATCCCTAACCATCAATTATGCCAAAATGTTCCTTCCATCAGTGCGTTTCCTGGAGAAGGGGATGTGATCAGGGGAGGGATAAGATATCAGTTCTGATTGGGATAAAGGGGATAGCTTTTACGGCTAATGATGACAAACCAGCCGGCATGGAAATCCTGAATATTTTACAATCTGTCCTTAGCAAAACATCCTTTCCAATATCTGCCTCTCAGAGACAGCTATATTTTATCATGATGTTAATTATTAAAATGTGTTGTACGTACATCTACATACATCAATTTCAAAGCCTGTTTTTATAAATATGATGCTGGGCAACTATCACAGAGTACTGTATGAACCAATGGAATGCCCTAGAATGCCCTGTTCTAGTAAAAATATTTTTAAACTAAGATGCAATAACATCTTTGTCAGGCTGAATGAGAAAATTAAGAGCATGCAAAATACTTAAGTAAAAGCCTAGAAACTTGATCATGTACATGTGAGATCAAAGTTTGATTAAGGTGGCTATACACGTGTCGATTTTTAGTTCAATTCCCGAATGATCGATCGCCACAATAGTTTGGGATCAATTGTTTGAAAATTGAACAAGGCCACCCTTTCTTTAAAGAAAGCTTGACCGAAGAGGGAACCAACATGTTGGTAAATCCCTGTTCATTTGCCATTACCTCGGATGGGGACCAGATTTCATAGATCAAGCGGGTATTGACCCATGTAGTCAATCTTGTAGCAGATATTGTGATCAAGTGCTTTTAGAAATGTAAAGCAGCTTTATGTAAAACAAATATTTCAGCCCAGTTTTCATTTTAAAGGTTGATAATAGGATTTTTTTTAATATATCACCACTCTTGTTGTGTTAGCAATTAAGTCTCTTCCAGGGAGAACAGACATACGTGATTTAAGTATGGAAGTTACAGAAGTTACCAATGTCACAAAATGGCAACACTCTTTTTTCTGATGATTGTTGGGAGCATGAAAGACATCTAGTTACATTGATTGAGCAAGTCATCTACTGCAGCATCCATTTTCTCCATGCAATCACCGCAGGAATGGATATCAAGTATTTCTTAAGGCTTTTCACCTAAAGATAAAATCCAGGATATATGCTTCTGCAATGTTTGTTGGCACAGTTGCCTATATTCTATATCATAGAGTTCTCTATGCTCATGCATGCTGTGTACTGGTATTTACTCGGGAGGAGGACAGTGCTGAGAGTCGATGCATGTCACTATGTGACACTTTTTAAGTCTCCACCTGTGCTGTCCCTCCTTCTTAGTAAATACAGGTAAACAGCATGGTCCAGCTGCGGGTCTCCTCTCTGCTGGAACATGATGTATACCAGTAAATTCATTCTATTCTTCATAGGTGTCCCTGTCTCCTCAAAATTTGAGGGGAAAGTAAATCTAATAGTGTAAGAGTGAAGTGAAAAATATGGTATGTATTGTTGTATGGTTTCATTGTTAATTGCTCTCCACCCGGTTAACCTCCTGGGCGTTACGCCTGATGCCATTCACGATCAAACCGCCGGCTCCCTGTGTGCCTGCAGCATTTCTCCATAGCTGCCAGAGCCTTTCCGGCGCCATAAACCTTCATGCTAATGGAGAGGCATCACTTTTTTCCTTACACACCGCCGGCATCTAATTGACACCGGCGGTGTGTAGAGGACTGTGCCGTGATTAGAGGACTGTGCCGGGAAATGGCCTTTTGTGCCTTAAAAAATGCAGTGAAAAGCCAAAAACGCTAGGGAGGTTAATTTCTCTTGTGATTGGTCTGTAACAGAAAGCTGGGAAAAAAATTATTCCTGGCAGCGTCAACAGGTAACTATGTTGAATAGAGGGCTTAGAAAAAGAAAACTACTATTGTGGTACTGCTGGGTACAAACTGTCTGACAAATACCATTTATTACAATTTGTTCCTGAACCCTCCCAAATCGTAATTAGTTATTTCTTTCTTTGCAGATTTTTTATTTATTTTGCTTTTTGCACTGCTCTGCGTGCCTCATCCTGATTTTTGCTTTTTGTTGATTAACAGTTTAAAGAGGTATATTGTGATAAAAGCAATTGGTTTTTATAGAATACAATGGACCATTACATTCAAATGCTAGCCATACACAATGGACCACCGATTCGATCAGGATGTTCGATAATTTGATCGTTCATATATTAAATGTCTACACTCGATCGACTGAACACAATTTCAAATGAAAACTCGATTGTATGTACTTGAATGAACTATTGTTCCATTTTTATTACTATTATTAATTTATTAGATCGGACATTAAACGGTTGAGTGAAATTATTTTACATGTTGGATATGCCGATGGTTACCAATTCAAAATTTACCAACATGTTCGATGACTTTAGATCCATTTTTTGTTCATTATCAATAACTTTTTATCGATCAAACAAACATCGGTATTTGATTTTTCTAAAAATCGATCAGTTTCAGTAGATCAAATTAAAATATCGAACCGTTTATGACTACCTTTAGAAACTTGCCATGAGACATCCTTCTAAACTATGGTAACACTCTTTTAAATTTTTTATGGTAAAAAAGGATCATTAATATTAATTGCCATTTTCTTTTGGTTTCTGATTGTTCCTGATTACATTTGTAGCTATTATTTCCCCAAATGGTTCTATAAATTACATTTCCTGTGCAGTCATAACAATGATGAACTGATTTTTCCAGATCCAGTTAAACTGTGCTGAGTTCTGCTGAATGGCTAAAACAACACATGGAAGTTCACAGCAGGCGAGCAGGTCAGCATAGGGCAAATGGCAATTTCAATGTGTCTTTGAATTAAAGTGACTCTTGCACAGTGAGCACATATACAAAGTGATGAAGTCTTTGGCCTTTAACTCCATACAAGCCATTCACTTGTGAAAGTAGACAATGTACATACATGTGGGTAGTAAAGGACCTCTTATAAATGTGCGCTCAGTACAACCAAACATGCACTGTAAGCAGTCTCATACATTATAGCATTTCATTTTTACTTTTTTTTTTACTACTTCAAAGCTCTTAGCATAGAATTTTCTATTGAATGTATCAATTTAATCTTTTTTCATTTAAAAAAAAGTGTCAAAATGGTTTGCCTGTTTCTAAAAGACATGATTTGCGGCTCAATTAAAAGTCATATGTGTCAGGCTTTACTTCAGATACATACTCTATAATTTTCTGTAATGTAGGCGTATAGATGTTATTTTGGAGTATTTTTTTCTTTTTCTATGACTCTCGGTGTATAAACACAGTTTTACTAATCGACGCCGTATAACAGCTCTATAATAATGTATCTCACGCCTAGTGCTGCAATAAAGAAAATGACACTTCTTCCAATAATTTTATTGTCGGATCATCAAAATGAGAGATGGTTTGCTTTGTATTACATGCTTTTGGAGGGCAGAGGGTTAAATGGTTCAGAGTGCAAGCGATATAGGATGTGACCCACCGGTCATGAAAAGGTTTATATTCTTAACAATAAATGTCATTTTGTAAGTAATGACTGCAGATTCAGTAAGGGAATATCTGCTGAAATTGGATAGGTTTCTTGATGAAAAAGCACATTGGATTTACAGGAATCTGAAGGTTATATCTTAAGTCTCCTCCAGTATACAGTTGCCTAACTCTTTTTTTTTCTTGAAGGTCCTTCCTGAGAATCCTTATCTATTCTTCCTTTTCCAGATGAATTCCTGCAGTGTAACCTTGTTAGATCATTCCTGAGCTATAAAACGTATTAGATAATGTTTGGTTGGAAAGAATAATGAAGTAAATGAAGAGGAAGGATTCATATTTAAAGCATACCTTTCACCCACTTTCTATTATTGGCAGTTATGGAAGGAGATGACAAGAAAAAAATGTATTTTGATGGAGAAAATAATCGTAAATCGGCGTCACTTCGCCCCTCTAATGGCCACCCAACAGCTTGCTGCCATACCACTGAAGGAGTGACGCTTCGCTGCATATAGATTCACCATACTTAATGTGTTCAGTCCTTCCTTTTCAAAGATGGCCATTCACCAGCTTTAAAAAGGTAAGACTGGACCGGGTAAGTATGGCGGCACCTGGAGTGAGGAAGAGGGGGGTAGGTGGGTTTTAAAATTGTGGAGTGGTGTTCCCAGATCAAGACTATAGAAGGTAAGCATTGTGTATATTTTCCAAGGTACAGAACTGCTTTAATGATTCCATTGTGTTGTGTGTTAAGGCCCCCATACACGGGTCGGATTCCGGCCGGATTCCGGGCCGATCGATTCCGGGCGCGTGCACGTGAATCGATCGTGCCGGAATCGTGTGCATCCCACCTTGTCCGTCCGATCACGTCCGATTGTTCAGGGGCCCAGAATCGGATCCGTCAGAGAACCAACATGTTGGTCTTTTTGATCCGATTCTGCACAGATCAGGGGGAGTTGCCATTTGTGAGGTGGAATCGGAGGTGGAATCGGACACGGAATCATCCCGGAATCGTGCCGGAATCCATTGGACAGGGTGGTATGCAGCGATGGATACTCTTAATTGGCCGATTGATCACACCTGCGATTCCCGGCAGAATCGCCGGAATCGATCAGATGATGAATCGATTGGACATGGAATCTGACACGTGTATGGCTAGCTTTAGTTAACTTTCAGTGACATCTGGCAGACTCCTAAAGTTAAGTACAGTTACCAGCCATCTTTCCTATGTTTGCTCTTCCATAAACAACTAGATAGTACTGGGTCTAATGGGTCTACTCATATCACAGAATGAGCCCAATGGGTTTCTTTCTCTGGGTTGGCTGGTACCAGAATGTATTTCAATCATCAGTCAAATTCTGTATTTTTGCAAACTTTTAATTCACCCAGTATCATCAAATTGTAAAAATCTCATCCTGATGAAGTGGCAGTAACAGCTGTCAAACGTGTTAATGTATTTACTTTTTCTAATATACCAAAAAATTGGGTCAACCGACATTGGGCACCTTGTACAAGCCTTCTTTTTTGACTGGAAATCACCCCTACTCTCTAGATAAGATAATTTTATACCCATGTCGGGACCAGCACTGCTCGCTTTCCTCTCCAGTCACCCAGAGGCAAACAAGAGCGACAACGTCTACTGAAGATATACATATAAACCAAAAGTGGCTCACCTGTACCAACAGTTTAAATCAACAAAATCTCTCTATTCACATACAATCCTCATTGAGTATCCGATCCGATACTGCCCTATGCTCCCTTTTTTTCTCTTCTCCATTATATATATTTTTGGGGGCTTTTTTTGTGTCAATTACTAATTTTGAGTCGGTACTCAAAAGAAGATGACCAAATCCAACTTAAGAAATACATGTATAATTATTTTTACATCTTAATACAATATTGACTTTGTAGCAACATAACAATATAGAAAAATGGAGTTACCAATATATGCATTGGATCACTAATGATCATTGGTTCCTTAAAGTCCCAGGAGTCTAGGCTCCAACTTTGGGTGACGGATGGGTGGTGGCCATTAATTGTTCCCCTCCCTGTTTTTGTTGTTAGATATGTGTAATAAAACGATGTTGGCACAGAGATGTTAGGAGAGTGAATTACCACTTTTGTATTAACTAATGCAGTTATTTTTACAGTAAAAAAAGGAACTCACAACCTAGTGATATTACAAAGCACACTTGGTAGTTGTATTAGGTAACAGAACTAAGCTATATTTACAGTAATTGCACAGCAGGAACTAAAATAGCAGAAGCCAGAAGTTTTTCTAGAAGGAAGTTAAAAAAGAATTCAACTTTTCATTCTCAGTTTGTAGCAAACACGGAGATGAAATAGTTTCTGTTTTAAAGTCCAGGTCATGACCAGGAGACTATCCATTTAACAACCATATGTGAAACCTTATATTTTGGACACAGAATGCAAGCAAAACAAAAGAAAAAATATAAAAAGTTTGAAAGGTTAAATGTTTTTCTGTGTATTAGTTTCCCATTCATACTTGTGCGATGAAGTTAGTGAGTTATATCACACTGTTTAGCAGGGGTGTCAAACTCTAGTCCAGGGGAAAAATTTGGCTTGCAGTGTAATTATATATGGCCTGCAAGATATTTTAAAAACATTAATTTAGGAAATGCATTATACAGATGTTTTATTTGTATTATGCTTTACTTGTTCCAGATTTAATGTTTAAGCAAAACTTTAAGCAAAAGTTTATTTCCATGTGAAAAGGTTAATTGCCATATCTGATGAGAATGAAAAACTTCCACAATTATAGACATATCAAGGTTGGCCCTGACCAAATCATTTTTTTATGACCCCTGTGTATTTGGCTTTGATATCCCTTCTGTATAGTAATGAGCAGAAAACAAAATGATGGTTAGCTGAGGGGTAATTTATTTTGAATCCCACGCTAACATACCCTTCCAGCAGCAGCAGCAGCAGCAGCTCTCTTTCCTAACTCTCTCCTTCTTCAGCAGAATGTGTAATGGCGTCCTGTACTTGATATGTTATAGGGGGTGGGAGGGTCTGTGAGGTGGGGGGTGCTCATTAGCTGGATTATGTCTGCTGACTGTGACTCACAGGGATCAATGTTTCTGCAATGTTAAAAGATAGGGGGCGAACCGAACTCGCCATATGTTCGCGAACATGGGCGAACGCGAACATGCAATGTTCGCCGCGAATAGTTCTCCGGCGAACAGTTCAGGCCATCACTAGCCAGAACCAATAACTGGGCAGATTAATGAATCAAAATGATACATCATGCAAATCTTAAATCCTTTACACAGGTGTAATGGCAAGTGTATTTTTAACCACGCTACAAATATAAGTATGAACCTCAGATGTAATCATTCTGTTCTGTTTATTGCATCCTGTAAATTGGCTCAATCATTTGCATACTATCAATTGTGTCCCATGAGATCATCTTAGTATATAATGCTTTGTGAGGCAATTCCACCATCGCTATAACATTAAAGATTCTGTTTCACTAAAGCTAGCCATACACGTGTCGGATTCCATGTCCAATCGATTCATCATCCGATCGATTCCGGCGATTCTGCCGGGAATCGCAGGTGTGATCAATCAGCCAATTAAGAGTATCCATCGCTGCATACCACCTTGTCCAACGGATTCCGGGACGGATCCGTGTCCGATTGTCCACCTCACAAATGGCAACTACCCCTGATCCGGACAGAATCGCATGAGAAAGACCAACATGTTGGTTCTCCGTCGGATCCGATTCTGAGCCCCTGATCAATCGGACGCGAACGATCGGACCAGGTGGGCTGCATGCGATTCCGGCACGATCGTTTGGCGTGCACGCGCCCGGAATCGATCATGCCGGAATCCGGTGCGAATCCGACACGTGTATGGGGGCCTTAAGTCTGTCACCAACTAAAAATAAGTTAAGGCGTTATTGTCACCTACGGAGAATCTGTCAGTATAGCATGTTTCTCATTTAATATTTTTTAATATAACAGGGTTCATAACCTAAACTAACAAAGATTATAAACTACATACATTGCACATTACAAAATACATACATTGCATATTAACAAAATGCATACATTGTTCAGTGATAGACAATCGTTGTTGAAACTATTGGTCATACTTGTTTCTAAAGCAACACACAGTACAGAAATAGAACAATACCTTATATATTTAAAAGTCTGTTTATTGTTTTGGGGATATTTCCCTTCCTAGTTAACAGACACAAGAGGAAGTGAGAGAAGGTTTCCTCTTGGTAGACGATTGAAGTCCAATGCATGCGGAATGTATTCACAGCGCATCATTTTTCCAAATGTTTTTAAGCTACATCCTAAAGCCCCCCCCATACACACATAGATCCGTGGGCGATTTTGGGGCCGATCGATTGTGGTCATATAACGGACATGTCCATTGCTCTCGATCGATTGCCATTACTTTGTACAGGGAGCAGAAGCCACTCCTTAGTAAAAGGCACAAGGCAGGCAATCCGGACTTTGCCAAAAGGCACTTAATGGACTCTCAGACCATGAGAAACAAAATTCTCATTCTGGTTTTATATGACAACGATTGAACTCTAAAGGCCCCCATACACGGGTCGGATTCCGGCCGGATTCCGGGCCGATCGATTCCGTGACACATGAATCGATCGTGTGCCGGAATCGGTCGGATCGTGTGCAGTGGCCCCCTGTCCGTCCGATCACGTCCGATCGTTCGGGGGCTAGAATCGGATCCGTCAGAGGAACCAACATGGTTGGTTCTTTTTTATCCAAATCTGACCAGTCAGGGGGAAGTTTGCCCATTTGTGAGGTGGAATCGTGAGGGTGGAACGGACACGGAGTCGTCCCGGAATCCGTCCTGGAATCCGTTGGACAGGTGTATGCTTGATCGGATACTTATTGGCCGATTCACACACGCTGGCGATGGTTCGGAATTCCCGTAATCATCGGATCGTATCGGACTGGCCATGGAATCCTACACGTGTATGGCTAGCTTTAGGTGTGAATGCCAGGTGTCATGTTTGGAGTAAACTGGGCTCATCATCAGGCCAATACCATCCCTACAATAAAGCATGGTGGTGGCAGCATCATGATGTGGGGATGTTTTTCAGAGGCAGGACCTGATAAACTAGTCAGGATAAAGGGAAAGATGACTGCAGCAATGTACGTGGATCATGGATAAAACCTGATCCAGAGCACTCTTGAATGCTGGGTCATAGGTTCGTCTTTCAGTAGGACAGGGACCCTAACCACACAGCCAAGATATCAAAGGAGTGGCTTCAGGACAACTCTGTAAATGTCCTTGAGTAGCCCAGCCAGAGCCCAGACTTGAATACAATAAAGTTTTTCCAAAGAGATCTTAAAATGGTTGTGCACCAATGCTTCCCATTCAACCCATCCAATCTTGTGAGGTGTTGCAAGAAGGAATGCCTGAAACTGGCCATAGATACGTGTGCCAAGCTTGTGCCAAGCTTATAGCATCATATTCAAAAATACTTGAGGCTGTAATTGCTGCCAAAGGTGCATCAACAAAGTATTGAGCAAAGGCCGTGACTACTTATGAACATAGGATTTCTCAGTTGTTTTATTTTTAAAAAATTTGCCAAAACTGCAAGAAACCTTTTTTACATTGTCATTATGGGTGCGTGTGGGATTTAATCTATTTTGGAATAGGCTGCAACAAAACAAAATGTGGGAAAAAGTGATGTGCTGTGAATACTTTCCTGATGCACTGTAGATTATGCCAACACTAACCAGTTTGGTCAAGTCACCCTCAATTAATATTTTAGTATACACAATGGCAATTAAGCAAGAAAGTAAACCAATAAAGAATGTGCTATGTTTCTTTATTTCTAGCTGCCCTTGAAATATTTCCTGTGGACAGCCACAATAGCCACCATTTGGATGTTTAATTGTATTGAAGTCAGACTGATTCACTGGTGTTGGGTGCTGCATGCCTTCATAGCACTTTGTTCAGCTATAATAAATGAACTGTATCTTTAAAATCTCAGAGATTTGAAAAAATCACCCAAGCAGCTCAACCTTTACTCGTAAGTGTCAAAGTGTAAAATGATCACAGTATACACCGCACCACCGAAATCCAGAGATTGTCTTTAAAACAGAGCAAGCTGCACAATAAATTAAAACGACATTTAATCTCTCCTTAATAAATACAAATACTAAAATCCCTTAAATAGCACAACTACTGTAATCCTGGTATTGCTCATTATATATCCCTGTTGAAAGCAAGGGCATAAAATATATAAGTGAACATAAACATATATATTAAAACATACCTCCAGCATTATTTACACTCAGCCATCTTATACACTGCAATAAGTGATATGTATCTATTTATATGCGGTAGTTTTCCGCCTAACTATTCAGACAAAAATAATATGAATCTGCAATGCTATTTCGAGAGACGGCGTTAATTTGTGTCCTGATTTAATTATTACATTATATCTACTGTACCAAATCATTCAGGAGGTGAAATAAATGGATTGAAAACAGAATTTTTCAGGCAGGCTAAATAGAGAGTCTTAATTATGGGTCACAAGCACAACCATCATGGCTCATTGACTCAATCGGTTCACGTCACTTGCTGTCATGCCCTTCGCTTAATGTTATGCTTTAAAAGGAAAAGTAAAAAAGATCGCCTATTCTAAAAAAAAAAAAATTATAAAAACACCAAAACAACTCTGCCAATAGCAAAGGCTTATTTAATGCTAAATTCAAGCAAAAAATATTAGTAACCTTTGCAGTTTGTCCCTCATCATAAACGCTAATTACTTGTTTAGGTCTAGGGGACAGACAAAATGAGTTATATTCATTTGATCCTGTGTTCCACTCCTAGACCAGCTTCAGATGGCAGGCTTATTCAACTAAAAACCACTTCCATGCGGGGGGACGCAACATTTCATGTTCCCCAGAAGGTTTGAAGGTGTTTGGGTAGTTGGCAATTAGGGGTGATTGTTAAATACTGAAAACTGCCCCATAAAATTCTAAGCCCCCCACACTGTGGACTACCGATGTAGCCTCCCTGATCCGAACATTGTAAAGTGAATGGTAAGAAAGAAGCAGAGGACCCACGTCCCTTAAACTGATCTTCTGTATTTAGCCTTATGTAGGTGTCATCTTCCCCCAAGCATTGTAAAGTGAATGGCGAGGAAGATTAGGAGGACTGTTTCACCTCCCTTAAACTGATCTCTTTTTAGCCTAAAGTAGATGGCATCATCACAGAGTATTGTAAAGAATGGTGAGGAAGATGAGGAGGACCAATCCACTGCCCCTTTATCGATCTTCTGTTTTAGCCTACAATAGGTGGCATCAATACTGAGCATTTATAAAATGGTGAGGAAGAAGAAGAGGACCCACTGCCCTGAAACTGATCTTTTGTATTATGGCTAAAGTAGTTGGCATGATCCCCTAGCATTGTAATGTAAATGGTGAGGAAGATGTGGAGTACTGACCCACTGCCCTTAAACCAATCTTCTGTTTTTAGCCTAAAGTAGGTGGCATCAGCACCCAGCATTGTAAAGGAAAGTGAGAAGAAACCAATCTTCTATAGTAACCATAAAGCAGGTGGAGTCATCCCCCAGTATTGTAATGTAAATGGTAAGAAAGTAGATGAGGATTATCACTTTTGCACCCTTGCCACCTTCTCTGCACCGGCTTCTAGCTCAGGAGCCCTCTTCACATCCCTGAGTGGCTCATGTGTTCATTCATGTGCTCATTTGCCCCAAAACCACCCAGGCAAGGTGGCATTCTGTGTCCCTAAATTGGTGTTCGGACGATTGCTTATTAGGATAACATGGGGGTATTGCAAAATACTGACCACTGCCCCCATGTTATTCTAAGCACCAGCAGTGTACAACCTCTGAAGTCTCCCTGAAACCGATTGCCTGAATTTTGCCTAAAGAGGGTGGAATCATCCCCCAACACTGTAAAGTGCATGGTAAGGAAGAGGCGAAGGGCCCACTGCCTGCCAGAAAAATGTGCAGGGTTCTAACAATCAGGTGAGTATTACTCCTTTTCTCTGCCCCATAGATTTAAAGGACAATCTGAAAGAATGCTGGGAGAAGTAGCATACATAATGTGATCCTCAATTTAGTTATAATAATGATTCTTTTGTAATGAGCTTTTCAGGGAACTAGAGTTTTTATTTGGAACTACTGATCAAAAGTGTAAAAATAAAGGAAGTTTCTCAATAAATTTGCCGCAGTTAAAGCCCTCATTTCTTTTGTCTGGAATTATGCAATGGATACCTCTATGCCTCACAGCTCGGCCGGCCAGAAAACGGACATGTCCGATATTCTCTGGCCGATGTCATTAACTTCAATAAAGACCGGCATCTTCATTGAAGCTGACGGCTGGCACACAAAGGATGACGTCATCACGCTGCATTTCAGAGCTGATCTCTCCTGCTCTGTCGGCCCCCTCTCGGTACGTGTATAGAAATAGTATATACTTTGGCTCATATATCAGCAATATATGTGATGGAGGTTTCAAAGATGCCCTTTGTACAGTTAATCAAACATTATTAAAAAGGATTCATATTTTATCATAAAATACATTTATCCTCCTAGCGTTTTTGACGGCGCCATTTCGTCCAGTGCAGTCCTGTCAGTACTGCTCTGGATGAGATGGCGCCGTCCGGGGAAGATCGGAGCCCCGGCAGCGCATACTTACAGTTCTGCCCTGTCCCAGTGGCAACAATCATCTGAGCTGCCTCCTTTAGTGACTTGATGATGTCACATCGGGGTGGTGACAGGAGATTCAAAAGTGAATTGCACTAAAACAGCTTTCTATGGAGAAAAATGTTTCAGTGTGATTTCCCAGATGTGCCTCTTTGAAGTTAACCCTCACTCCCCTGATGTGATCAAAGGGAATTGTACTGGATACAGTGATAGCTGTATCCAATACAATTCAAAGTAAAAAAAAACACATTTCTAATTGTAATAAAATTTTTATTATAAACAAAACATAAATATGAATACATACTCTTTTGAAACCAATCATACCAAATAAGTATTTTATCATTCAAATTATACCTTTTATTATAATTTTTTTTAATTTAAACTTTTTTACATAATTGTTTGTTTCAAACAATATTATATTCAGGATGTCTACTAGACCCTTGTACGGACAGACTTTGGGAAGTTACAGGCCTACAACATAAAAAATGGTATGAAAATCTGGACCTTGCAAGAGCGCTAGGGAGGTTAAAAAACAAATATGATTTCATATCAACATAGAACCAACCATGTATACAAAAATTTAGTTTGGCCAGAGGGAAAAGAGTCACACACAATCCCTGTTCCTTACCCCCTGGTAATTTACACATCTATACCAAGATAGAAGTAGTTGGCTATGAAGTTGGGAGGACCTTCAAAGCGACTTTGTCAAGAAGCTGACTGGTGGCAATAGGATCACCCATTTGGGTGGACCAAGATGGCCACTGGGACCAGCACTAGGATGGGCAGGTGCGCATTGCGCCGCCCTTATGCAACGGTAGCGTGACTGCGTCATATAGTCACGACCACACTGCCGTGCAATCATCGTGCATCACGTGTGGGGAGATGGATAGTCGTCTCTACACATGTGTAAATATCTGCTTCCTCTGTTTGGGGGTGGAGCAATGGTGGGAATTTAGGTCCCAGACGGGGCTCTTAAGCCACAGAAAGAAAGCTGAGGTATGAGTAGTGATGGCCGAACATCGGCCAGGACTGTCCGCGAACGGGCGGGTCGGACTTCTAAAGAAGTCCGCCGTCCGCCTGTTCGCGGACAGATTCAAATTCCCCGCCTCTAGGCGGGGAATTTGAATCGGAAAAACCGGATGTGCCGTCAGTGACATCACATCCGGTCCCTGGAACGCATACTGGAACGCATAGTTCCTGGGCAAGGGAGCCGGATGTGACGTCACTGACGCCACTTCCTGCTCCGAGCCGGTTTTTTCACTAGGAGACCGGCTTTATGCCCGGTCTTCTAGTGAAAAGATTCTTCCTCCAGCACGATCACACAGGTTATGATCCTGCCGGGGGAAGAATAGAGATCCTCTTCTCGCTGGCGAACGGAGCGGGTCGAACACCCGCACTGCTCGCCGGCGAGAAGATGGGCGAACATCCATGTTCGGCCATCACTAGGTATGAGGGACGAGCACCGGAAGAAGAGGAGGGGGACATCTTCCTTTAGAACAACTAGGGAAGGTGTTCCCTTATATTTTCACAACAGCCACGGGCTGAAAACAATACCTTCAGGCTCAAAGTTCTTTTGAACATAAATTGGTTTTTGAAGGAAGGCACAATTTTATTATAAGTTCATTACTTTTTGAAAATAAAGATGTATTAAGGTAGCCATACACAGGTCGATTTGTTAGCGATCAATAACCGATCGATTGCTGATCCGATCTTTCCAGGTGATCAGGAATAGGCGATTGATCAGATCGGAAATCGATGCAACACCACCTTGTGAATCCGATTTGTGGTCGATTTGGACATGAGCCGATCTCCAAAATAGCCGATTCCACAAAATCCATCGATCAGAAAGGTGGAAAAGAGTGGAGTGGAAAATCGAGACGCAGGAGAACTTTAATAGTCAGGGGTACACACACATATAGAGATCATGGTAAGACATCTATAAGGGATATATGGAAAACACACTGAAAAAATTGTAAATACCGTATTTTTCGGACTATAAGATGCACCGGACCAAAAGACGCACACAGTTTTTAAAGCAGGAAAACCAGAAAAAAAAACCCATTTCATATATAAAAGTGTTCACATCAATTGGGTTAATGCAATATTAAATTAATGCAATATCAGATTCAGCCAGTAGATGTCACTAGCAGCAGTACACACACACACACAGCACATGACGTCACCTCTTCACTGATCGGGAGGAGGGGGGAAGGATGTTGCCCAGTCCTCTGCTCTCCCTCTCCTCTCCTCTCTGGTGAAAGCAGCAGTGATTTCAGTTTTCTCGGACATAGAGAGAGGGACAGATGGGAGTTCATCTATCTCTCTCTCTTCATTGCTAATGCCAGCAGGGCTCTGGGCTCTGTTGGCAAAAGCAATTATACAGTTTAGATGGGCAATCCAGAAATTTGACAGCTCCCCGGCTAATCTCCTTGCCGGGAGAGCTGGTGGGGAGCCAAAGCGCGACACCACAGGGGTTTCCGATTCGGACCATAAAACGCAGGCCGATTTTGGGGGTGAAAAAGTGCGTCTTATGGTCCGAAAAATATGGTTAATCTTAAATAAGTCTTAATAATTAGATAGAGATATGGGAAGGGGAGAAAGGATCTTCATTATGGTTTTCAGTTTAAAGCACTGCACTTTAATCTGTTAGATGTATATGACATCACATACAATTCAATAATCGTTTTAAAATTTTAGCACAGCACTTTAAAAACACAGAGACACAGAAGGTTGAATATAGTATGTGAATGTGAAAACTCACAGGTAAAAATCAGAATTAAAGGATAGAAATAAAATAAAAAGCTTTATGGTGGATGTGTGTGGAATTAAATATATTTAGGGTTCTTTTTTACTCTTAATGAATTTGGGGTGGCAATACCGTCAGCGAATAAATTATGCAAAGTAGAAGTCCATATTGGTCTGCATGTGCCAAACAGGTAAACGAATCCCCCATCAACCAACAAATAACATGAGAGAAGGTAAAACATTTATTGTTTCTGATATTTATTCCCTTTTATATAGTTTGTCAGGTGTTCTGCACAAAGTCCCACTAGGGGACGAAATGTGTCGAAAGTCACTCCAACTTCATATCCACAGACTACTTCCATCTTGGGATAAATGTGTAAATAGCCAAGTGGGAAGGAAAAGGGATCATTAGGTTGTGGGTGACCCTTTTCCCTCTCTGCCTTTTTATGGATACATGGTTGGTTCTATGCCTATGTTTTTTAATGTATTTAAAAAAATATTAATTATTTTTAATAATTTTACAATTGTACAAAGTTCACCTTTGAAACCCACATCACATATATTTCTGATAAATGAGCCAAAGCTCTATATATTCCCGACAATCTTCACGATTTAGTGAGGTTTGGGGATGGGTCTCTAGTATTTTCAAATGTTTTGTAAATTGCGTATTTTTGATATTATTTAACCATGAACTAAAGTGTTAATTGTAGAAAAGAGTTTCTATGGTGTGAATTGGTGTGGAAAATATTAGTTATGGCATTTCTTAGTGATGCTCACGACAGTAAATAATACCATGGTATTTCAGAAGGTCACAGTGTTACCTGCTTCTCTCTTTTATTCAGTTTTTCACTTGGAGGGGTAGCCTCTACGTATCCTGCGGTTGTCTGGCCTGTTTAATAACTTTGACACCCTTCTGCTCATTCACTGCTCATACAGCTTTTTTATCCACCCCATGATCACATGATTACCTCCATGGGAACCTGAGAAGGAGACTCACCCCTTCTCCCTAGTGAATACAGGGAGTGCAGAATTATTAGGCAAATGAGTATTTTGACCACATCATCCTCTTTATGCATGTTGTCTTACTCCAAGCTGTATAGGCTCGAAAGCCTACTACCAATTAAGCATATTAGGTGATGTGCATCTCTGTAATGAGAAGGGGTGTGGTCTAATGACATCAGCACCCTATATTAGGTGTGCATAATTATTAGGCAACTTCCTTTCCTTTGGCAAAATGGGTCAAAAGAAGGACTTGACAGGCTTAGAAAAGTCCAAAATAGTAAGATATTTTGCAGATGCAGCACTCTTAAAATTGCAAAGCTTCTGAAGCGTGATCATCGAACAATCAAGCGT
>CM070039.1:43585864-43624157 GCA_036250615.1 Ptychadena robeensis
ATAATAAAATGATTCCTCAAAAATACCACTTGCCTAATAATTCTGCACTCCCTGTATGTAAAAAGAGTGTTCCAAGGTAAGCTACCAGTGTAAAGTAAAGTCTCTATACGTTAGTCTCTGGGTTCTGAAAAGTGCCTTTACTCCAACTGTAAATTGTCCAACCATGCACTCTCTCCTAGACCATGCTGTATATTCACTCTATATGTGATAAGTCGTTCTTTCTGTCTTTTTTTTTTTTTACCTCCCCAAAATCATGGTTGTCATGATTAGAGATGGTCGAATTTTTAGTAGCTGATTTTGTGAGCTGATTGCAAAGCCTCTGAAAATGGTATCATCACCAAAATTGCTGAAGATATGGAGAAGGGTTGTGGGAACATTAGTGATTTTACCATATTCAGGGGCTTTGCAATTGACTTGAAATTGTTGAAATGGTCGCATTGTTTTAGACAAATTTCGACCATCTCTAGTCATGATCTCTGAACTACTTCAAGATGGCTTCTAAATTCTATAAAATCTTGATGAAATCAGATATGGTACCACTAGGATTTTTGCCTTTGCTATTTGTGCTTGTAGAGGACTGTTTATAGTAGCAGGATTGGGATACCAAAGGGTGATTCAGCTGTGGGCTCAGTACTGGACTATGACTTGGTTTATCAATTACCTTTTCTTGTCCAGTCATAACCACTTATCCAGCAATGTTTTTACTGGTACTGGAGAATACTACAAAGCTTCATAGATTTCTTAAGAGGTAAAACTGCAACACCAAGTTAGACAAAAGAAATGGTATCAATGGAGGAATGCTTGCCAGTGTATCCTGACCCCTGACTTCTGTTCTTGGAAAACATCACTTAGTCAAGAAATCAAAGAATGTATTTCTTTGATATGAGTCTGTATTC
This sequence comes from Ptychadena robeensis, assembly GCA_036250615.1. Classification (NCBI taxonomy): domain Eukaryota; kingdom Metazoa; phylum Chordata; class Amphibia; order Anura; family Ptychadenidae; genus Ptychadena; species Ptychadena robeensis. Next base: position 43,586,761 of record CM070039.1, read on the forward strand.
TAGTTTCTTGACAGACTTACTTTAACTCTCCATTATTCTAAGTTACAACTTGGCAGAGTGCAGAGCTAGCGGGAATTAAACACAAGTAAGTTATTTTAATAAAGAAATGACCAAGACTGGAAGATATCCATTAAACAGATTGCATAAAATCAGTTCTCCTGCAATAGAATGAATATGAAAACATATTCAAAGAGCTCTTAGCTCTTATCATTTCTGATCCAACACTGTGTCTGTCCTTCATTTAAAAGAAAACATCTTGAGTTAAGGTAATTTATTAATGAATTAATGTAGCAATTACATCTTTTGCAGGTCTTTACAGAGTCATTCACTTGGGCACTCTACAATCTACATAGAAAATGTAATATGTAATGTAAATATGTCTGTATATGTCATATGCATTAGGGGAGGGAGAGGAGAGTTGACGAAAAACAAGAAACAAAACTGCCTCTGTGTTTGCGCACATATACCGTATTTTTCGCACTATACACACCTCACCAGACACACCGAACCAAGACACACCCCAGAGCCATTCAGATATTAAGAGAATATACAGCATGTTCCAGCAAAGCAGGCAGGACTAGACCATGCAGTATTCACTCTATATTACTTCTGTTTATACACATGCTTAAGTTTAAACATTCTCTGAACACACTGACCAACTTAAGAAGAGACACATTTTACAATCTGGCACTGAACAACTTGCAATGCAGAATGTTAATGTAAATACACAACTCATGCTTTCTAATTGTAAAATGTGTCTCTCCATAAGTTGGTCAGTGTGTTCAAAGAATGGGTAATGCTAGTGCTAGTTATGCAGATAAGATCTCTTCTTGGCAGTGGCTTTTTGGCTTGACTGGAGTGAATAAAACAAATTTTTGCCTCCTGGGATGCATAGCTATTGCTCCCATATTGCTCTTCATATTTGGACCATAAGGCGCGGGGGCACTTTCCCATTGACTTGAATGCTAAAAAGTGTGTCTTATAGCCTGAAAAATATGGTATATAGATTTCTCTTTTTTTTTTGTTAAAGAGACCTAAGAAAGGAAATGTATTCAATTAGGGGAGAACATACCCTTGAAAACAATCAGACTCCCACTGTGCTATCTATTTCTTAGAATCAGGGCCTAAGCCCCGTTTAGCAGCTTCAGTTGCTGCACCAATCTGAAAGCACAGTGACCTGTAGGATGTCACATTGCAACCCAGCTTGAACGGGCAAAGTTTGAAAACAGACACAAATTGATAATGAAAAAGATAATGATAATGAACCATTCTTCTGCAACTACAAAGACCCTACCCCCACAGGTCTGCCCTCTACATTTTATTTAAACATGAAAATGGGTATAAAATACTCACATCAGCGCATTAAGCGGTAAAGAGAAACCCCCCTGCCTCAAATTGATCTTGGACCCATTGGTCCAGGGGGAAACCAGGACCACCCTGAAGATGGCCAGGGCAAAAACCCATTTGAAAACAAGGCTTTAAAAAGTAAAGGTACACAACATCCTGGAACATCAAACCTATAAGGTCACAGGCCGCTTCTGATCTGGAGCCACGTGATCACACCTGCAACCCTTCACCATCTGTGTCACCAAGATGTGATTCGTGATATCCTCCCACCCCCAGCATTTAAAAAAGGAAAGCAAGGACAATAATTCAAAATGAGCACACCCAAAGCAGATTCCTAAAAACAACACCCTGCCAAATTTTGGAATATGAGGCCCAAGTAGAGGGAGTCAGCAAAAGCCTGAAAAATTTCCTATGCAAACCGAGGGAAACCCACAATTCTGGCCACCTGCCTTGACACCATTTCCAGTACCGCATACATTACCCCTCTGTCTTCCCATGGGCTAGAAGCTACCCAAACAGGACAAAAACTCATTCTACCATGTGAAACGATTGAGCACACCCTGCAGACTTGGGTGGAGGACCCATTCCAGGGCATTAACAACTTTTTTGTCAAGTTGCGCCATCCACTAAAGTAAAGTCAAAGTCGTTTGCTGACATCATCAAGGAGGAACACAAGTGTCCAAAAATAAACTTGTCTAAGTTCTCTGTAACACTTACAGTCAACATGACACTTTAAGAAAACCTAGGCTGATACCTTGAATATTGTGATAAATGTAAGTGCAAACCAAAAAAGGGAACAGATAAAACCATGGCAGCAAAGACACACAGAATGAGTCCACTCTATACACTGTGGTTAACAAAAGAGCACTTTGTTATTATCAAATAAATATAAATGTAAAGCTAATTAATGTGCTCTGAACTTGACGACTTAGGGCATGCCCTTTAAGATGGCTGTGCATAAAGGTAGTACCTAGCTTGTACTTCAAAACAGACTTGCAGATTGGCATGTCAATAGTGTTGAGCTCGGATTTTCAAATTGCGAATATATTTAGCGAATATCGGCTATTCCAGAATTCCGATTCCGAAAAAACGATTAAAATTGCGCATATATATTCACAATGCGCTCGCAATGGCAAATATTCATGAATATTGAATAGATAATTAGTAGAATTATTGCGAAATATTGCAAATTCAAAAATTGCCTATGGTGCCCATCACTAGTGGTCATCAGTGTGAATTAAGTATTTTCATACTTGTGATGTGTCACCTACTGCCCCTGCTGCCATGTCTTGTGTTTAAATTCCTGTTCATTGTATGCAGTGACTATAATAATTGATTAAGTAAAGTAACACCATCGGCAAATCCATGATACAACATTTACTCCTGTAAGGGTTATCATTGAGAAAAGGCACCAAATCATTTCTGCATGTTGGTGTTGTCTCCTTTACATGACTCGTCACTTTCGCTGACACTGGACTGTGCCTTAGGTATTTTAAAACAGTTTGTAGTGGGGTAACTGGGCTCCCCATAATCCAAACAATCGTGCTTGAAATAAAGGAAAAGCCCCACTTGCAGGAATTGTAATCTATGTTACAATAATCTTTTTTTACATTTTCAACATTAAGAATACAAAAAGTAAACAAGGATCATGTGAAAAACCAAAGAAAAACACATGAAAACAACATGTCTGAGAAAAACCCAGACTTTGAATACAATAACTACTAAAACCAGAGAAAAGAGGCAGAAAAAGAAAAGAAAGAACAGAGAGACATGGCAAAGTAAGAAAAAAAGGGGGGAGACAGGGCGAAAGAGAAGGAGGATCTACAAATTGAGGGTGGGGAGGGAAAGGACAGATTCAAGAGGACAAAAGATAGTTGGAAAAGTCCTCAAAACGAAGGTGGGCGATCCACAGGGAACAGGTTTTCAGAATTTTGGGGTGTCTCTCCATGAGAATAGATGTAAGTATTATATAAATAATCATGCCCATAATATGTTGCTTTACTTCCGCAAAGCTAAAGTACGTTGTCGCCAGGACCTAGCAATCGTCTGTCTAGTGGCCATAAAAATAAAGTAGGCCAGATGGTCCTTAGATTGTGACAAGGATGGTATCTTCCAGTGAAGCAGAGCCTCCCATGGGCCACGTCACAGCAGGCACCCCCAAAGATTGCAGAGAAAGTTATAGACTTGGATCCACAATCTCTGAGCCCAAGTGGAGAAACCACAGGCACAAATCTGGACAGTCTATTTGGGGTCAAGTACCAGCGCATAAGAACCATATAGGAATTCTCATCGAAAGTTGAGCAGGAGGCTGTGCAAGATACCAGCAAGGTCCATTCTGCCTCGTTCATAGAGGAACCCAGGTCCTCTTCACATTTCAGCATATAAGGAAGCTTGGTCAGTGTCTGGGGTGGGGGGGCATAAGTGCAGTAAAGGAGAGACATGAGACCGAAGGACAGAGGTGAGTAGAAACTGCAATGTTCAAAGTTGGATAGGGTAAGTTGGGGAAGCGGGGGGAGGGCGCACGGGACAAGAGGTAGGAGAGAGGAATTGGAACAAAAGGTAGGAGAGGAAGTGGGGAATTGGAACGAAAGCCTCAGAACACGGCAGATGGTGGAGACACTAGAGATGAGAAAAGAAGGTGACACCATCAACGAAGTAGAGGTTATGGGTATACAGTGAAAAACATACAGTCATGCCCAAAATTGTTGGCAACCCAGAAATATTTCCAGAGAGTCAAGTATTTCTTACAGAAAAGTATTGCAGTAACACATGTTTTGCTATACACATGTTTATTGCCTTTGTGTATTGGAACAAATCCAAAAAGGAGGAAAAAAATGGGCTAGACAAAATTATTGGCACCCTTCCAAAATTGGATTTAGATCTGGAGACTGGCTAGGCCACTCCAGAATCTTAATATGCTACTCACTCCTTGGTTATCCTGGTTGTGTGCTTTGGGTCATTGTCATGTTGGAAGACCCAGCCATGACCCATCTTTAATTCTCTGACTTGAGCAGGAGAACTTTCCATGTAATGCAGGATTTGAAACTATGACGGCGTACTGTTCTACTGACAGTGACGTTTGAAACTGTGGTCCCAGCTCTCTTGCCATTGACCAGCTCCTCCTGTGTAGTTTTGGGCTGATGTTTGACCTTTCTTATCAGTGATACCCCACAAGGTCTGACTGACAGTCTTCTTTAGCCTCTTCCATTTGCTAACAATTGCTCCAACAGTTGATCTATTTTCACCTAGCTGTATGGAAATTGTTCCATAACCCTTTCCAGCCTTGTGGAGGTCCACAATTTTGTCTCTGATGCCTTTTGACAACTCTTTGGTCTTACTCATGGTAGTAGTTGCAGTCTGACTGACTGCAGGATGGGGGGTCTTTTAAGAGCTTAGACAGATATTGCTTGTTTAGATTAATGAGTGGAGTAGAGGTGGACAAGGTTTCCAGAGCATCTAGGGCTCCATTGACCCCCCTGCTTTAAGGGCATTCCATCACGGGGATGTCAACGAAGCCCATATATATTACCTGCCTCCCGCACTGACTAACACAGGGCATCGGCTTATCGCCGTGTAAACATTATTTCTAAGTAGGAGGGTGTTCAACTACTTATGTTCCTCGCTGTATTTCATAAGAGACATCAGCCAGGCTTTAAACACTCCAGGCTCTAGGGAAACAGGAGGGAGAACAATACACCCAAAAGGGAAATGGGGCGAGATGAGTTGGTACTTCAAAGAGTCACAAAGATGCAGAGAGTGCAGAATAGGAAGGAATCATTTTTAAAAACTCAACAGACATATTTTTTCTGAGCAGCTGACGAGACCTTACCTGTCGGCCCCAGATGGAAAAGGATACCCCCGCCCATCAGACGAGAATAATTTCCCAAACTGGAGGTCATCCATAAAGAAATGTTTTTATGATCCCAGACTTTAGCGGGGCAAACTGCTATGCGCTGCTGAAACTGCTCATTGTAATATTACCATGCAGTACCGCCATATATGCTCTGAGCCTTCATTGTACCATCGATTTAACTGAACTTACTCAGAAGCTGCTCAGGATGCTTTTTTTTACAATTATGTCACCCAAGTTAAGGAATGTATGCAGCCAGTTCTCGTCATCCTCCATTCTGTGCTCCTCACCTTATTCCCATAGAACGCAACTCACCTAAAGGAATGCTTTCAAGAATACATTGCCCAGCCAGCTTTGCCTGACAAAACCTCAAAGGCTAAGAGCCCAACTGTGCGTCAGAAACCTGCAAAGGTAAGGCAAATGGTAGATGAGACACCCCCAACCCACGTGGTGCTAGTGAACCCGGAGGGAGTGACATTGGACTAGCTGAATTTCCCCATGGGCATGGGGGGGGGGGGGGGGGGGGGGGAGAAATGACTTGTGATCAGAGATACAGTAATGCCTGCCATACACACCTCGATGGTGTGCAGGCAGACTAGTCCCGATGTGCACCGAGATTCAAACGTGATGACGTCATCACGTTTGCACCCCGGTGCATCATGGGGCCCCTTCAGTCGGTGGCACCCTTTGTGTACCGGCCATAAGCTGCAATGAAGACGCCGTCTTCATTGAAGCTTATGGCATCGGCTTTCATCGGCTCGCGCCAGCCAGAGATTATGGGACATGTCCGTTCTCTGGCCGGCCAAGCTGTGGGGCGACAGGGATCTGTCGCCCATGTGGGCACATGCCAATAAGCGGCTGATTTTTAACCTGACCGACGGCGCGAGCGCGCACGCCCGTCGGTCAGGTTACAAATCGGCCGCTTATCGGCATGTGTATGGCTAGCATAACCCAGCTTGTGATGCGGATGTTAGAGTTGGCTGAGGTTGCTATACATAGTTCCAGAAACATCCTGGGTGAAAACCTGCTCCAGAGCGCTTCTGAACTCAGGCTGGGGCAACCGCTCACCTTTAAGCAGGACAACGACCCTAGGCACACAACCTAGACATCAAAGGAGTGGCTTCAGGACAACTCAGTGTTTGTCCTTGATTGGCTCAGAGACCAGACTTTTCCAATTCCGATTTCTGGAGAGATCTTAAAACAACTGTGTACCGACACTTCCCACCCAACCTGATGGAGCTTGAGAGGTGCTGTAAAGAGGAATGGATGAAACTGGCCAAGGAGATGTGTGCCAAGCTTGTGGCATCATATTCAAAAAGACCTGAAGATGTAAATACTTATGTACAAAACCTCAAGTAAACTTGTTCACATTGTCATTATGGGATGTTGTGTGTAGAATTGTGAGGATAAAAATGAATTCAATAAATTTTGGAATAAGGCTGTAACATAACACAATGTGGAAAAAAGATGAATGAATACTTTCGGGATGCACTGTTTATCCTAAAGCTACTATTATAAAGGTACACCTAAAGCTTCGACCCATAGGGAAGCACCACCTAAAGCTACTACTATAGTTGAACAACTAAACCTTAAGCTAGCCATACACGTGTCGGATTCCATGTCCAATCGATTCCGGCGATTCTGTCGGGAATCGCAGGTGTGATCAATCGGCCAATTAAGAGTATCCATCGCAGCATACCACCTTGTCCGAGCGGATTCCACCTCCGATTCCACCTCACAAATGGCAACTCCCCCTGATCCGGGCAGAATCGGATGAGAAAGACCAACATGTTGGTTCTCCGTCGGATCCGATTCTGAGCCCCTGAACGATCGGACCTGATCGATCGGACAAGGTGGGCTGCATGCGATTCCGGCACGATCATTTCGCGTGCACGCGCCCGGAATCGATCGTGCCGGAATCCGGTGCGAATCCGACACGTGTATGGGGGCCTTTAGACCTATAGTATACATCCTAAAGCAATTGCCATTGGGGAACACCTGAAGGTTCGACCCATAGCATATATCCTAAAGCTACTACCATAAATAATACTACACAAACATTATATGTTTTCACGTTTTTATTGAGCATAACGTGTAAAGATTCACAGTGCAGGTTGGAAAAAGTATGTGAACCCCTAGCCTAATGACTTCCTCAAGAGCTAATTGGAGCCAGGAGTGAGCCAACCTTGAGTCCAATCAATGTGATGATATTGGATGTGTTACTGATTGCTGTCCTGCCCTTTAAAAACACACACCAGTTTTGGGTTTGCTGGTTACAGGAACCACTGCCACTACCACTGATGTTAACCATGCCTCGCAGAAAAGCTTCATCTTAGATGTTCCACAGCACTATTTGAAAAATATTCTGCGGACAGATTAAACCAAAATTGAGTTGTTTGAAAAAAACACACAACACTATGTATGGAGAAAAAAAGTCACAGCACACCAACATCAAAACCTCATCCCCACTGTAAAATGTGGGGGATGAAGCATCATGGTTTGGGGCTGCTTTGCTGCTTTAGGGCCTGGACAGATTGTTGTCATTGAGAGAAAAATGAATTCCAGAGTTTATCAAGACATTTTGCAGGAAAACGTAACACCATCTGTCCGCTAACTGAAGGTCTGCAGAACATGGGTGATGCAACAGGACAATGACCCAAATTGTCATTCAACAAAAGAATGGCTTCAACAAAACACAATTTGGAGTGGCCCAATCAGAGTCCTGACCTCAACCTGATCGAAATGCTGTGGCATGACCTTAAGAGACCGATTCACACCAGACATCCCAAGAATATTGCTACACTGAAGAGGAGGAGTGGAGAGTAAAGGGAGTGGTCCAAAATGACTCAGATCGTTGTGCAGGTCTGATCTGCAACTACAGGAAACGTTTGGTTGAGGTTATTGCTGCCAAAGGAGGGTCAACCAGTTATTAAGTCCGAAGGTTCACACATACACACACATACTTTTTCTTGCAACTGTATATCCCAAAGCTAATACCATAAAGGTACACCTACAGCTTTGTCCACCTGGAGATCACTACCTAAAGCTACTATTTTGGGAAGGCACCAACTAAAGCTACTACCACAGGGGAAAACCTAAAGCTGCTACCACAGGGAAGGCACCTTATAAAGCTATAGTCTACCATAGTGGAACACCTAAAGATTTGACCCATAGAATATATCCTAAAGGTACACCTAAAGCTTCATCCCCTTGGAAATCACAAACTTAAGCTACTATCTTGGGTAGGCACCTCCTAAAGCTACTACCATAGGGAAACACAAACTAAAGCTACTACCATAGGGAAACACAAACTAAAGCTACTACCATAGGGAAACACAAACTAAAGCTACTACCATAGGGAAACACAAACTAAAGCTGCTTCCACAGTGGAGGCACCTCCTAAAGCTTTTACCATGTGGAAACAACTAAAGATTCAACCCATAGAATGTATCCCAAAGTTACCCTGCTTCCCCGAAAATACGACACTTATAAATAAGCACTAGGGCTTATTTCTGGGTTTAGAAGAGGTGACAAAATATGTCCTGCCATGTCTTCCCTAAATATGGAAGCTTTCTCTGGGACATGGTAGGTCTTATTTTCGGAAAAGGGTTTATATTAGAAGCACAGGGGGGAAATAGTAGCTAGGTCTTACTTTCGGGGTAGGTCTTACTCTTGGGGAAACAGGGTACTACCATAAGGGTACAACTTTGACCCATAGGAAAACACCTATAGCTATAACCAAAGAGCTTTTACCATCAGGGAGCACCACCTAAAGCTACTACCATAGAGGAACACCTAAAGCTTAGACCCATAGGAGAACACAACCTAAGGTTACTACTATAGCTATAGGAGCACCTACTAAAGCTACTACCAAAACGGAGGCACCTTCTAAATCTACTACAATAGGGGAGCATCCCCTAAATCTACTACCATAAGGGAAGGACCCCCTTAAGCTATTTATATAAGGGATCACCTCCTAATGCTACTACCATAGAGGTGCACTACCTAAAGAGGGGAGGAACCTCCTAAAGCTGCTACCATAGGGGAGGACCACCTAAAGCTAATACCATAGGGCAGCACCACCTAAAGTTACTACCATAGGGGAGGACCACCTAAAGCTAACACCATGGGGCAGCACCACATAAAGTTACTACCATAGGGGAGGACCACTTAAAGCTAATACCATGGGGCAGCACCACCTAAAGTTACTACCATAGGGGGGGGACCACTTAAAGCTAATACCATGGGGCAGCACCACCTAAGGTTACTACCATAGGGGGGGGACCACTTAAAGCTAATACCATGGGGCAGCACCACCTAAAGTTACTACCGTAGGGGAGGACCACTTAAAGCTAATACCATGGGGCAGCACCACCTAAAGCTACTACCATAGAGCAGCACCACCTAAAGATAATACCATAGATGAACATCTCCTAAAGCTAATGCCATAGTGCAGCACCACCTAAAGGTAATACCATGGCATAGAGGAACATCTCCTAATGCTACTACCATGGGGCAGCACCACCTAAAGCTAATTATATAGAGCCGGGGGACTCAATAGGCGGACCCTGGTCCGGATCCGGACCTAAGTAGGGTAGCTCTGCTTGTAGGCGGGGCTTTTCCTGTGAGATCCTGTCTGTCCTGAGGAAGTGAACAGTCACACTGGCAGGACTGGGCATTGTCCTTATAGCACCCTATTCATGGTTATTGAGGCAGTGTGAACGTGGTCACCTCAGAGTCACATATACTACACAGGAAGGTTAATAACAGCTTGTATTTATGTCAATGTTTTCTAAAGAAAGAGCTTTGTGAGCAGAGAAAATGGCCATCCCAGGGCTCCTCAGGTCCTCCTACCCCTTTCACCCTCCACTGACCCCTCAATATATACTTGTGAGGTGCCCCTTGTCTAGTTATTAAATACATATGTTTGAGACTGTACTGTATAGACTATAGGGAGAATATTTATATAAATGTATTCAACTATGTCAGGCTTCTGTCTGGTGGACCGGGTCAGCACCATGAAATCTGCCGATCCACCGGCAGTGCACGGTAAATTTCCAAACTCCAGACCTCAGACTGAATGGAAATTAAGTAAGTGGACCTTTCAAATTCATATTTGAGTAGCTCTGCCATAGAGGAACATCTCCTAAAGCTAATGCCATATGGCAGCACAACCTAAAGCTAATACCATAGAGCAGTGGTTCCCAAAGGGGCGCCAGCCCTCATTCTGAACCTGTATTGCAATGGGGGGGGGGGGGGGGGGGGGGGGGGGGGGGGGGGGCTCAGGGATGTTGCTAAATAGAAAAGAGGGGCCTTGCATGTAAAGTTTGGGAGCCACTGCCATAGACGAACATCTCCTAATGCTTCTGCCATAGGGAACGTCTAATGCTACTATAGGTTACACCTCCTACAGCTTCTCTCTACACCAGCTCCAGTCAGCCGTGCCAGGCTCAGCCATAAGCGGTGAAGCTGCACTCGGAGCACTACTATCACAGTTCCCTCATGGTATCCACAGAGAGAGAGAGCCGACATACAGCCGGGTGTCTGCACTCAGCAATGCCCAGCTCTGCGCGCTCTCCCTCACTGGCAGCACCTTATATAGTCCTCTAAAAATAGCTCTCCTCACAATGCCTTGTAAGGCAGCAAAGATGATCGCCGTCAGCCAATACAAGTCTGCCTTCCCTCCCTAGACCCGCCCTCAGTCTAAACCCGACGTTGTCATTTGCTGTGGGACTTGTCACCGCCTCCAGCAGCCTCCCTGCTCTCCTAACATGGTGGGAGCTGTGATGAGTGACAGCAGCTTCCCAGAATTGGCACGATGTGGAGGAGGGATGGAGGAGGACGGAGGAGGGTGTGCTCATCTGGCAGAGCTGGAGGAGGAGGAGAGCTGACAGTGTGAAGGAGGAGAGGGAGGAGGGAAGGAGAGAGGGGAGAGAGGAGAGGAAAAAATAAAGGAAAAAGAAGATGCGAGTGCTTGTCTCCCCTTCCTCCTCCTCACAGAGACATTGCAGTGCTAGTGCACATAGGTGACACTTTCATGTCAGTGAGTTTGCCTCTTCCTGGAGACACCACAGCCGAGGATCCCTTCCTCCCAGTAGTAACATTGGATGGGTGACTTTAGCACCCACTATAAGAGACATCATTGTGCTGTGTCCATGCTGGGGCTCTACTGGTCAGCGCTGCTTGTACTCCGCTACTGACTGTGTCTAGATACTTAGAAAAAGAAAAGGCACCCCGGATCTATCCCTTGTTGTAGAAGGACAGCATTTCAGGATTATTGCGATTATTTGTCTCATTATCCTACAAACATGGATGGTTTGGCTAGTTATAGCATATTCCAGGAGCTGCAGATTGTACACGACACGGGCTACTTCTCAGCAATGCCATCTTTGGAGGAGAATTGGCAGCAGGTGAATGATTTATATTAATCCTGTAAATCTCTAACTCTGTTACACACCTTCACTGTGCCATTCATGTGCAGGGTACACATCGCCTGGGCATCTCTCCCAAACCCCATCACCACATACTCTGTCCCATATAGGATTGTCTTAGTACATTGCTGATGTGTCTGTATCACAATCAACATGCTTATTCAGCAAAAACCATATAGTCACTTCTTTCTTCAATCAGCAGGGATCTCATGACATGGCAGTGACAGCTTTGATCATACATATTTATTCATCAATCAATCAGTAAACAATAAATGTTTATAAACACAAACTTGTAGAATCCGATTGTTTGTTAAACATCCCCCTATTGTGTTTGTAACAATTGTGTTGTTCCATGTGCTGTACCAGAGATACAGTGATGGCGATGTTAGAGTTGGCTAACAGAGGGTTAATACTTTTACACGTTCCATTTTTACCACTTAAAAAACTAAATCGTTTGAAAATGGATTCCTTTTCACCTGAATTGATTGACTAAAAGTGATGGAAATTGAATATAAAATCGATCGAGCAGAGATGTTGGTAAATTTCAGTTGATCATTAAAGTATCTGATGGGTTTTCTTGGTATTTTACTCGATTTTTTATCCAATTGTACTATGGAGCATGCGCACAGGTCTTAGGAGAGGAACTGATCGGTTTAGAATCGATAACACAGTGTGGTGGTACGATTGATTGATCAAAGGGTCCCCATACACCTTTAGATTTCTAATTCTAGTCAGGTTTCCTTTTGTTTTACCAAAACCATGTAATATGAGGGACTTTCTAAACCATCAAGTCTACCTGTGTTCAATCGCAGAGGACCCTATGCTATATAGTTGTTGGTAGATCTAAAGGATATCTGACAGAAATCTAAAGGTGTATGGCCAGCTTTAGACTGAGTCGATTTTTCAATTGCACAAGCCAGTCGAATCGAGTAAAAGTTGATGTGTGTATGCCAGCTCCAGGGTATGCTAACATAGGGTTAATACATTGGCAATGGCTTATATGTCCCCCCTCTTTTCAGTACAGTTTGTGGGGACTAGTGACACAAGAGCGCCCATCAAGCCTATTCTATGGCTGAGAAGAATCAGAAGTTACTAAACAATGGTGAAACATGCAGCGTGAGGCTTCATTTGAAGTCATGAAATGGCTGGGATGTGCTCGAGGGGAGAAAGGCTCCCCATGTGCGAGGCAGGAGACTTTGGTCCTGCGTTGGATGTTGGATGGCTGGTGAATAATTAAATGTTTCATATTACATTAGAGATGGTTGATGCACCCATGGCTCCCATCCAATGATATTGACAATGTGATTTATGCGCGCCATTCTTTATCCTGAAAGCAGGCAATGTCTTTTAAAAGTACGTGAATGCATTTCTGATGTTGTCGGGGAAGCTTGATATTTTTATATTGTGCTGTGATTTTCAGAAGGGACCAACAGAAATAATTATCTCAGTTTTATAATCCATCTTGTGGAAAGGCCACAGCATCCAGCCCCCAACTCAATTGCTTGTGAGTAACAGGCTGGACCAGACATGGCCAACCTGTGGCCTATCAGCTGTTGAGGAACTACAAGTCCATGCATTTAGACCTGGCACCTTTACATAAATTGTAAAATGTTTCCTTTTTTTTAAGTATTAAAAACAATTAGTAAAAGCTACACGTTGGATTCTTTAATTAGTAAAAGCTACACATCAGATTCTTTAATTAGTAAAAGCTACACATAAGATTCTTTAATTAGTAAAAGCTACACATAAGATTCTTTAATTGGTAAAAGCAACACATCAGATTCTTTAAAGAAAATCAATGCTCGTTCTGTCATCTTCCTGCAAGGAACTAGAAGTCTCAGGATGCATTGATGCCACATCTGCCATGTTTTCTAAAGAGGTAGGCAATTATCAGCATTAACCCTTTTTACTCCATGTAGAATCCTGCTTCTACCAGCACAGATTGTATTGCACATCCTCTTGGTCATGCATGTATGATGAACAGGAAGTTTCAGCATGGACACTGAACATCTGGCTCACAGCGCATGCTGGGACTTACAGTTCCTCAATCCTTAGATGTCACTGACCCTTGTTGCGGACAACTCGGTGCCAATTAAGCTGTTCCTTTAGGCCATGGAGCTCAAGGTAGACTGTATGTGATACTTTGGCTGCAGCTGTTGCCTGCCCCAGTAGGAAAGCATAACACATGGTCGCAGGCTTCACTGAGTGACAGCTTTTTTTTTCAAGAATTTTTCATGCCTGTGTAATGGTGTCTGTCTTTAGAGGAGGGGAGGAGGAGGGATAGAGGTGGAGTTTACTCATCTGGCAGATCTGAAGGAGGAGGGAGAAAGTCTCTTAAGAAACAGAGGGGGAGAAAAGAGAGAGAGAGAGAAAAAATGAGAGGAAAAAATGCAAGCACTTCTCTCCCCCCCTCCTAATATAGAGAGCAAAGATTGCATCCATGAGCAAGCAGCACTAGTGTACCAATAGATGACAGCTTCTTGTCACTGAGTTGGCATCTTTCTTCCTGGTACAAGCTCTGAGCACGCTACAGCCTTGCAAAGGATTCCTTGCATCTTATTAGTCCACTGGATGTTGACTTTTTCATCGCTTTTTCTCTTTTTTTTTTTCTTTTTTTTTTTACATATAAACCGTATCTGAATTATTCATCATTTGAATTGTTCAAATGCTGGGGTTTGATTGATCAGCACTTATTTGTCTGAGCTTCTGCTGACTGTTCCAATCACTTCAAAACGCTCCCAAAAACGGGACTCCGGATCTATCCCTCGTTGTAAAAGGACAACAATTCAGGATTATTGCGATTATTTGTCTCGTTATCCTACAAACATGGATGGTTTGGCTAGTTATAGCATATTCCAGGAGCTGCAGATTGTACACGACACGGGCTACTTCTCAGCAATGCCATCTTTGGAGGAGAATTGGCAGCAGGTGAATGATTTATATTAATCTTGTAAATCTCTAACTGCAAACACATCCACTGTGCCATTCATTTTTTTTATTCGTTGGTACCTTCCAAATTTTACAAAATCATCAGATTTTGGGGAAAATAGCTGCTTTCCTTTTCCTCCACCATGTGGATTTAATTGAGTTGAGCTTTAGACTTTTGTGGAATAAGTGTTATTTAATATTTTATGTCAATGGGGGGGGGGGGTCAGGTTATCATCCTGTATGGATGAACCTCTGTCAGCTCAGCACTGATTTTTATTTCAAATTGATGCTTATTCAGCAAATCCATGTGGCTTGTATCCTAGTCGTAGCTTCAATCTTACCCACGTCTCTCATTCTTTTGCATTGTAGTGGATTCACTATGTGGATAAAGTGGAAAGGCCATGTTTTATAATATAGGTATTAGAGATGCAAACTTGTATAGAGATGTCCATTTTAAATGATTGGTAATAGTAAGCAGTGTCTTGTTCCATGTGCTGCACCGAGATACTGTAACACAATAGGATCCTCATTTACTGTATTTAACAAGACTTTCTCCTAAATGTGTGTCATGCATGCAGTGGGACGACTGCTAGTTTTACGTACGCACTTTCTACAATGCAGATGGGCTATTGATTTTTGCTTTCTTTGTGGCAGTTGGTGATGTTTTAGACATAGATTAGCTTCAATGGACATTGTGTTATAAAAGTAGCCATATGTCTAATGTATCTATATGCCCAATATGGTTATTTATGAAATAATTGTAAAAGCTGCTCTTTGGTGTCGTCTATGCTGCCTCTTTGAAGGATATATCTGTGTGTTCTGTGGCTGCACGTGGAAACTTCTGCATGGCGACATTTTTAGAGCTATGAAGAATCACATATTGGCTGTTAGAGGTTATGGCACGGGTCCAGTGATACTGATAATATGAGTGCCATTCTGTGTCAATATTGGGATAAAGGTCATGAAAAATGTGCGTACCTTTCTCATTGTTGGATGTGTTGCAACCGCATATGCTGCCATGTTGACTGGATAAGCTAATTAAAATAATTATGAAGACGTTTCGCTTTTTCTGATTAAAAAGAAACGCACCATTTACATGTCCAGTTCTTTGAATCAGTTTCATATTAATAACAGTCTAGACAGCTCAGTGCAAGATAATCTGTTGACATATCCAGCATGCCCAAGGCACACTGTATGTGATACTTTGGCTGCAGCTGTTGCCTGCCCCAGTAGGAAACTGTAACAGCATTTGCACTTTAGAACAATAGATCAAAGTACAGTGGGATCCCCATTTCAGTTTTAGGAGTCATAATAAAAAGAGAGAGGCATACATTTATGGGAGCTTTTTTCTTTTCAGTCTTATCTGGCTATTATTGAAGATATGATGAATAGGTTAGCTGTAATTTGGTTTCTTTATGGTTTGAGTGTTTGGCTTATCTTTGCTGCATAGAGACTGAGTTTGTATCATCCTTCCTCTGTTATGTATGCTGAGTCCTGTTCACTTCTCCACAATAATTGCTGTCGCACATGTCCATTGAAAGGAAGGCCGCGCTCTCTAAATGGACAGGAAACTGTTTCTTTTAAAATGGATAAGACAAAGATATCAGATTTGGGGCTACTGTCTCTTTAAGTTAGCACTTGGGCATGTTAGGTGCTAAATACTTTGATGGTTTAAAAAAGAACCTTATAATAGGGTCCATCTGAAGCCTCAGAAAAATGTTTATTGAAAAAAATGATTGTAAAACTAACATAGTGGGTTTGATTTTTGCAAAGAACATCCAATATATGTAAAAAGTACAATCTTTGCTCAAACACCATTGGATGGCTAAAGTCAACTTCGCTTCATTGACTAGGTAAAAACTATTTTGTAGAGTGTACTCTACTGCTTTATTAATCAATCCATGTACATCTGAGTCCATATACAAATATTTCCAGCCATATGCATTATTATTATATTATATATAGAGGCAAGGATTTTACTAAGTTACTGTATATAAGTAATATTAGCTTGATCAAGCAGGGTCCTCAACTCCATGTCATAACCTGTATCTTTGTGTTATCTTGTGTTGCATTTCAACTTTAATTTAATGTGCAGTGCAGTAAAAATGATAGTTACTTATAAAAATAACAATATGGTCTAATTAGGATTTATCACTACCAGATTAGGCATAGAGGCTCAGCAGGGTCTATTGTTGACTTGATATGCCCTTTTTTTCTATTTTAATTGGCAGATAAAGAAATGTCAGTTTAATTCGTATTGACGGTTATGAAACAATCTGTTAAAAACGAAAAAAAACCTTCATCCCATCCGCAAGCATTAATATGAATAATTAAAACAAGACCCAAAGAGCATTGCCCTAATGTTTAATAATTCAACAGAAAATTACGTGCAGAACCATTAGTTCCTGAAGTCTGTGTACAGTATGTGGGGGTGCACTGTATTGTACTGACCTCCTTTCTTTGTATTTCCAGTAAGAAAATAAGCATCAGTATGTCCTTTTTTCATACATCCGATTCATGAAAGGTTAAGTCTGCGTGTTATATGATCAGTATCTACGTCTACAAAAACCATGTGATGCTCAGGAAGAATATAACCTGACATACCATAATGGCGGATGTCTTCCATGTTTTATATGGGAATAATGAAATCCTAGAATATAAATAAATCACAACGTCTGAGGACAATACGTCATTTACAATTCAATGTTAGATGTCAGTGTGATGAAGTCAATTATTGAACTTTGCAAAGTGTGATCTAGACGTGTAGACCCCTGCCACATTTATATGTGCCATGATAAGGTATATTATGCATACTATGTTATGTAAGAGCAGCTACCATCAAAGAGGTTGGATGGTGGTGAACCTTTTTTTGAACTATTGAAGCCTGATGAGTGATGAGAGCTTGTGGTACTTTATTGCTGAAGAGAAAAAAAAACTTTATAAATGTCACATATTGGCTTATGGAAGACTGTGTTACATTTTACGGTTATCAAGGCGTTCAGGGACTTGTAATATTGTTGCCAGAAAAAAAATGATAGTCACTCAGGGTAAAGCAGCATTAAAATATAAGAAACCCACATTTCTATAAGTTAACTTATATGTTCCTCATTTCAAGTGTTTAGAAATAGCTTGGCTTGGCATGTCAACTATACAAAACAAGGATGTTAAAACTATCCAATTGTAATAAAAATGAATTATTATATATGAAAATGTTGCTTTTAATCTTTGAATTACATTTTTTCCCACCATCCTCCAGGACGGTTCACATGAGAGATGGCTCCACCCACCGGCAGGAAGTTTAGAAGGCCAGTGGGAGCCAGAGAACCCGGTTCTTGAGTTCTTTGCAAAACACGTCTCCCTGTTTGTTATTTATGATTCCTGTGGGTTCCTCTGCTAAGGTCAGGAGCCACCCTCTCGACAGTCCCTGTACCTGAGCAGGACACCTGTACCTGTGGTCCTGGGGCAGGGGTGCGAAAAGGGGTGGGGATGTTTGCCAGGGTTCCCTTGGCTACATACCTCCTTCCCTGTAGTTACCCAGACCATTCCTCGTCACTCTGTGCCCCTTTTTCTACAATAAGGCTATGTTCCCACATTAGGGATTCTAATCGCAGCGAGGAGCTGCAGGAGATTGCTAGCACCCAGTGATCTCCCGCTGGCCATTCAACTAAATGGAGGCGATCAGCCGCAATCGTCACATGCGATTAAAATCCCGGCGGCCCAGTGGTTGATCGCCTATGTGGGAACATAGCCTAACCCATTGTAAAGGCTTCCTCTTTCTTTCTTTCTTTCTTTGTTCATTCTGTTGGCTATAGCCATACCTTGTGACTTTCAGGCATCACATAATTGTCAGTGAATACAGGAAATAGTCTCCTGCAGTCGAGCAAATACATGGAGTTAAATTTTTAAGAAATGTTGTGTGTAAGCTTTGCCTTAATTGTATTTTAACTTACAATACACAGGCTTTTTGTTAGCAATATTATTCTAATTTTCCTTTCCTTTTTTTTTATATGCAAATATGGATGGGATACTTAAAATCCACTTACATAAATGTTACAGATAGAGTAAAAGGTGCCAAGACCCATCTTCTTACTTCTGTCTAAGTTGTCACTTGGAGTAGGTACAAGTCATCTCACCAACTCTTTCTTGGAACAACTGACAGAATCCTATGATTGAATGTATCAGTTGGCAGGCAAATGATATAGCCGGAATACAGCGAATCTGAAATGTAGAAAAGCAATTCTGTATTTTGTACTCTTGCATTTTTTTTTCAAGGAACAGCTTATATCTTTTTCAAGAGACATTTACCTGAATGTCTGCTATTACGGTATATCATCTATATGTTTCACTGTCCCGGCTTCTACTAAAGCAATCAGTTCTTCTTTGAATTTTGCATATAAATGAAGGTTTTCAAGTGAGGACAGTTCATACTACTAAAGCTTGTTTTTTCAATGGTTGTGAAGTGTAATGTTCTTTCCAATATAAAATATTTCTCTAGTAATAACTATTTTAAGGATATGGAACTTGCATCAAAGGTCTCATGTTCATATTGTTGTCTGTTTAATGCTGAAACCATTTGAGATGATTACTTCATTGTCATTGCAATTTGGTACACACTGAGCAGTTGCTCAATGTATGCTTGTTGGTAATTATTATATTTACCTGTACAAGACCCAGAACAAAGGGGGAGTTCATACAAAATGGCTATCTGCAGTATATACCAGGTACATGAGTTCTTAGAATTTTACTCATACAAAGCTTCATTAATGAACATTTTGGGTTCACTGATTCCTGTGTTGCAGCTAAACTAATATTCACATAGTAATTTGTGTGCTTGTGTTAATAGGTTTTAGAATGATTACTGGTTTCTAGCCCTAGGAATTCTTCACAACTGAAGAGAAATAGATACCATAGGCTGCCTTGTTCAAATATTCCTTTCAATCACAATACACAGGGGTGCACATAACTTTTTTAGTGAGCTCCTCAGATAAGTACCAGAAGATGGTGTTTGGTACTCACCCCATATGTAGGGTGGTCTTTCTCACTGTCTCCCTCTGCATCAGCTTCCTGCATGGTAGATTCTGCAGATGGACCTCCCTGTTACTGATTGAATCTCCGATTAGCTGTCTCCATCCACAGGTCAACAGCTGGCTTTGGGTCTAATGTAATCACAGCATAACACTATTTGAACCCCCAGATCTCATACCTCAGTAGTACAACCCTGAAATTTTCTGGCTTAGTAACTAACCTGAGACTACCTGCAGTCCAAATGTCAACCTTCCATAGTCATATTTCAACTGTCATGCAGTGCTTTTTTCTTGTCAGATTTTACCCTTACACATGCCTATTCTGACTTTCATCCCCCAGATCTCCAACACCCTTAAAAGTCCCCCAAAAATGTTTTGGGCCAATTTCACACCCATAACTGCAACCTTTCATAGTTATTTGTATAGTTATTTGTATTTCCCTGCAGTTATCCAAGTGACATAAATTGTATACATTAAACATTTAGCTGTGACCGCCCAGACATGGGGTGCCTCCAAGTTGTTAGTACGCATATGAGCTGTAACAATAATGCAGGTACACATAGATAGTTTGGCACCTTTTGAGTACCAGAGTACCACTTATATGCAATACACACTTTGTCACACACACACAAGAATTATTATATCTGTAGAGTTGGCAATGGTGGTTTTGCGAAATTATTTGAGTTGCATTGAGTTGCAAAAACCAATTGAGTAGTTCACAATAATCGAAACATTTTATTATTAGCTGTTTCCCAATGTATTTTGTCTTATTGAATAAACCTAACTACATCATATACTTTTCACAGAAAAAAAACATAACTAGTGCTTCTACTGAATACATGCACTCATTTTATTCTCAGACAGCCTGCAATTATAGACAGATACTTTGCCCTCTCTTGTTAACTTTATTGCATTATTATAACCAAAGAATACAAATTAAATAGTTTACAGCAAGCTTTCTTTTAGTTTTCTCCAGGATGTAGTCTGAAGTCAAGAATTGCACAAAGAGTATAGAGGCAGAGCTTAGGAGCCACAAAATGTTATAGAGTCATAACTCTAAAGCCGGCCATAGACATCCTGATCTATGGCCGACTTTTAGCAGACTCTTCACAGCGTGGTGACGTCACCACGCTGTGAGCAGTCCGCTACAGAGAGGACAGGAATCCAGTGTGTTCCACTAACACACACACGCGATTCTTGTCAGACTGTAGCCAATTAACTCAGAGGGGGAGGAGACTTCCCCTCCAAGTTAACAGCCTGCAGGACAGTCGGGCAGAAAAAGAACCAGCAGGACGGATCCGTGTGCGATCCGACCTGCCGGCTTTTTTTCTACGAAACTCAAGATGGACTCCCTCATAGTTGCGGCCGACCAACCTTTATGTGCTCGGCGGGAGCGAGCACGCTGGTTGGTCGGCTGCAACTATGGCCGGGAATCGGCCTGTCTATGGGGGGCTTAAGCTACAAGAAAGGTGAAGATTTAAAAGTCAGGAAACTCGAAAAGGATGTAGAAAGTGATATCAAGAGCCACAAGAAAGGTGTAGAGTCAGAGCTAAGAACCACTAAAAGGATATAGAGGCAGACCTTAAGAGCCACAAAAACGGTGTCATAACAGAAGAGCCAAATAAAGGGTGTAGAGTCACAACTCAAAAACTACAAGAAAAGTGTTAGAACTCAAGTTCCCAAGAAAGTCATAGATTGAAAACTGAAGAACCTTAAGATGAGCAAGTGAAGAGCAAGATATCATAATCTACAAGAAAGGTGACTAGTCAGAACCACAAAAAGATTCAATGTGGAAAAGCCACAAAAGTATATAGAGCAAAGGTGGGCATACACAGTTAAATTTTTTCTGTTCGAACGACTACAAACAAAAATCTATTTAAGTCGATTGTTTAAAAATCCTTTAAAGATTCCTTTTTATCCGAATCAGAGAACTAAGGAAAGGAATCAATCAGTTGTGAATTACATTATGTTTAAGCAATGGGGGGGGGGGCATGGTTAATATGCACCACACCCAGGGAATTACAAATTACACAGAAAAAGTTGCCTCATTCATCGTGAATGTGTCCTCCTCTTAGTGAATAGACACAAATGTAGGGCTTTTAGGGCACTCCTGTACTCCTAACTCAGTTTAACTTAAAAAGTCTGTTATTACAATCGAACTTCATATACAATACAAATTCATTTTAACGTTAAAAATTTGTTTTACAAAACTATTTTTTAAGACGATTGAACGGAAAATCAAGTCATGTATGCCTAGCTTAAGATATCACGAGCCACAAGAAAAATGTAGAGTTGGAGCTTAAGAACCACAAAAACTGTCAATATGGAAGAACCACAAAAAGGGTGTAATGGAAGATATCAGGAGCCACAAGAAAGGTGACAAGTCGGAGCTTAAGAACCCTGAAAAGGCTAAAGAGTTAGTACTCCGTAGATTTAAGTAAGCTCCACATATATTTCTATTAAATATATGAGAGGTTATAGGTCACAAACACATAAAGTAGTGTATAGCCTTTGCTGTATGTAATGAATCACCATTGTTTGTCCCTCTACGATGACAGTATGTGTTAAACAGTTCTCTGCTCTTGTCTCCCAAGTGCTTGTGATCCCATTTGAAAAGCTCCATGAACCCTGTAGAATTTGGGTGTCAATTGATGGGTCCTTGAATAAACAAGTAGTAAAGCATAAAACATTTGTTTGACGAGCAATTCTTTGTTGATATATGTGTGTAGATTTCATTATGGCCATGCATTGTCTTCTGCCATTCATTCTAACTTCTTTCCTGGCCCATTAATCTTTTTTTTAATAGGTTTTATAAATGAGAAGTTGAAATTTCTCCATAGCGGGGTCTGTGACCACAGACCGTGATAAGCAGACTATAAGAAAAGATTATGCTTGTAAATCTTGCCTTGAGTTTTATTGCATCTGTCTGTATGCTTAAAACCTAAAGCAACCAAACCTGGGAAATAAACAGATTTCTGTAAAAAGTATTCCTAGATTGCAGATTGTTTGGGAAAGACTTGACTGTAGGGTGATTTAGCATCATTATTAGGTATGCATCGCCCAATGGCTTATAGCATTAACACAAAATGGTTTATTGTAGTCCGCATAAAAATAAAGAAATCAACGCTTTCTACCTGAACAGTTATGTGCATTATGTAAATCTGGCTTCAGCTAGGGTAAACTTGTGGCTGAACCTGTGAGCTAATTTGGCTGTAGTGGTATGTGTGGTCTATCACTGGCAGCTGCTCATGGTAGTTTTTTGTTTTTTTTACGCTGCCACTATCTGGCTATTGAGATCCATCGTTTAAGGTAGACCCCCATTTTGTCCAATGGGTAATGTGTTACAGGGTTATATAAGTTACTAACCAACACGTGCCAACCAATTGTCCATGCCAAAGGCACGCCATGTGACAGAAGGGATGACATGTTCTTGCGGCTTGTTGTTATACCAGTGACCTAAGCACTCCCCGTGGGTGAAGGGTGCATTCAAACCCATTTTGTGGTCTTTAAAAGGCATTCTGTAATGGACGGAAATGCTGGCCCCTTTTACAGCTCTGCCTTCTGCACAGGCTATATACAGCTCAATGCTGATGTCACCGCTACTTCGAAAAGGCAATGACTAGATTTGCATTGGCATTTATTTGATGCACCCTAAGCGGCTTTGTATTCCTTTATGACTATTAAAGAATATTCTGTATTTAAATAATGTTTTTTGTGACTGAAGTTCAGCTATTAGTTTGGCTTTAATGCTGTTTGTCATTCTTTTCTGAATAAAGGTAGAGGTATGCGGTGTGTGTTGTAGGACTTCTGTGCCAATAAGGTTTTTCGGTATAGGTTACATAAACTAGAATTTTTTTTTTTAGAAGAGTGGAACTTAACATTTTTAATAATGTAGAGAGAGAGAATGGTCACACACCACTTAGTATCCCATAAAACCTACAGCAAAGAGAAAAATGTCAAGTGGCCATCCTTGTTATTTGTTTGCAGCCTGGACACTAGGGATATGTTGTATGCCTCAGCTAAACTTTGGTGGTAGAAACAATGATGGTCTAGATGTTTCTTGTAGTGGGCTAAAGCTGGCCATACACCGTTCGATAGTAGCACAATTTAATGTTCGATTTTAAATCTTTAAGCTAGCCATACACGGCACGGATTCCCTGGCTGATTCACCATCCGATCGATTCCGGCGATTCCGCCGGGATCCTCAGGTGTGATCGATCGGCCAATTAAGGAATCCGATCGCTGCATACCACCTTGTCCTGCCGGATCCGTGTCCGATTGATCACCTCCCGGAATGCAACTCCCGCTGATCTGGGCAGAATCGGACCCGAAAGACCAACATGTTGGTTCTCTGGCGGATCCGATTCTGAGCCCCCGATCGGTCGGACCCGATCGGACGGACAAGGTGGGCTGCACGGGATTCCGGCCCGATCGTTTCGCGTGCATGCGCCCGGAATCGATCGGGCCGGAATCCGGTGCAAATCCGACCCGTGTATGGCAGCCTTTAGATCTTTTCATCGAATATCAATTGTAATGGAATCCAAAGTTCGATCGTAATACTACTAAAATCGGATGATTTTAGTTTAGATCAAAATACACAGGAAAGTCATATATAAATGTGTTCATTGAATACAATTGACCCGACCAACAAACAAAATTCTACGATTTTAGTTTCATCATTGTCCGATCACTTTTTTATTGATATTTTGATCGTTATCTAACAATTTTCGTTGATTGAATTTGCGCAGTAAATTATTTAAGTTCAATCGATGTAAACTTTGATCATTTTAAGTTGATCGAATGCTAAAATCGAACCTTGAAAATTGTGTATGGCTAGCTTTAGTGCTCTCCTCTAAAAAGAACTAACTTCCCAGGCTTATCACTACTCCAACCTGTAATGGTGGATTTTTTTGCTAAGCACAGCTACATAGAGTGCTGGCTTTACCATAAGCATTTTTGAAAATAAATAAAATAACTTTGAACAGATCTCAACCCAGATGTATGCAGTCAGTTGGAAAATATAATTTCCAATTTCCAACTGTTCCAATTTGTTTTAATCTTCTGTGTGAGTTGTTGATAGATATTTGTCTAATTAATTATCCACTGTAAGACTTCTTCTGTAAATATAATTTTTGCATTATCATGATGTTTTGTATTGTGCTACCTTACAAGGTAATTTAAACAAATAAACAAACCTATATGTTTTATTTTGTTAACGTGGTGCACAACAACACAAAGCATTGTGGTTCACCACAGTTCCAGTCGGTCTGCATCTTCCTATGCTCTGAATGCTGTACATTCCTTCAAATGATGTAGCAAATATTGCACTACTAGTTATAACCATAGCCGTGAAGCCAACATTGCTTCTAGTTTCATGGTCAACATTCTGCACATTGGCTGTTGCCTTTCAAGGGTCATAGTCAGCATGGACTTTGTGTGCTGACATTTTGTTTCCTCCACATGTTCACATGCACCACGCCAACAACATACTAGTAGATTTACTTTCCAATTACCATTATGTAATGCTGAGATTTTTATGAATGGTTTGAAGATGTCTGCTAGGTGTTGCTGAAGATCTTGGCTCTAAATAAAGGAATAAAATAAATAATGAAATCATTAGCACAGCAGTTTTGTAGAGAGCTGCTTATACGGCAGTTTATCTGAATCCAGGTGTCTGCAAAAGAACACCTTGAGCAAAAGTCTGCAATACTTTGAGGCACAGAAAGAACTGTTATATTTATCATACCATGTTGCAAAGTAGGACATATGACCTACCTCTATCAGGGTTATTTTATAAGTGAAAGCACAATATCAATACAGTAGTTTTCTACAGTCAATAAGAATCCATTGTTCTGAATTCTGAAATTGAGTATAGTACAATTTGATTGGTGGCATACTTTACTGCATTTTCCAATTATCATTGCTCTTTGCACTGTCTTATTAAATATGCCCTTAAGTGTCCCTCTAAATGGCTGTAAAATCTGTTTAATTTAATGCAGTTTTGGCAAATAGCTGCCATGATTTTCTACTCATTTTGCACAATGGTAAAAGGGGGAGATTTATGATAATTCCTCCAAAATTGCTCTTTTTAGTAAATGTAGTCCACAAAGGCTCATTGTTGCGTCCCACATGTCAAGAGGATCAGTAAAATTGTTTTTCTGTGTCAAAATGGTTCTTCATTTTTCAAGGAAATTGCTGGCATTGTTACATTTGAATCTGTCCGAGCTCCAAATAATTGTGTTTTATCAGCAGAAGCCAGCGCTGCGCCACAAGTCTTTGCTGCTTATTACCCCTTACTTTTATTATCTAGTAAAGCTGCTGAGACAATTAGTAAATGCATTTTTTATGGGTCGGCTTTGTGAAAGTAAAATGGATCACAAAGAATGTGTCCTTTCATTGATTTAATTAACATAGATTTTTTATTGTAAATCCAAACCTTAAATTTGCTAAATACCCTTTCTTTATATATGAATAGTCTTGTCCACCTATTTTAATAGACCAGTAATGATAGGGGTCAGTTATTTACAGTCAGTGACATGCACTAATTAATTCTGCTTTCTCATTTTCTCTGTCCTTTTTAGCGAAATGTGCAATATGCTTAAGGAAGAGCAAGGCCAGATTTTATATCTTTCATTAGTTTAAAAGGATATTTAAAGTATTGTGCTTTGTCTATGCAGCCCCATCAGCAGGAGAAATTAACCTGCCCTTTCTTTCCCTTTCCATGTAAAAGCACTGGGTGGCCTTTCAGCGATCAGAAACTGCCCAGCACTGTCACATAAAGCCGATGCTTTGCATGGAGACCCCATGGTCAACCATGGTCCCTGGTTTCCCTGTTTTCTGTTGGATTGATTGGTCCCTCCCTGACACAGGGATTGCCGCATTAAATATGGGCCAGATAAATGGCTTTGAGCTCGCACGGAGCTCGAAGCGGGCTTTGATCTGGCCTATATCTATTTGTGTGTTCCCTGCTTAAGAGTTAGAAAATAGAAAAAGTCTCATAGTACAGGATATTAATTTAACAGAATAAAGAGGGATTTATAAATGTAAAAATACATACTTTATAACTGTAAGCGTTTTGGCATTGCAATAACAAGTTGGGGGAGGTACTCTTCTCCTCCAGTAAGATTGTGCCTTTGCTCAAAAAGCCAACCCCATGAAGACATGGTATGATGAATTTGGTGTGTTTGAACCCAAATAGCCTGGAAAGAGCCTTGACACCAACCTACTGAACATCTTTGAAATTCATTTTAGGGCACCAATTTCCGAACAAGTCGATTTCTCATACAACATAGGTACTTGAGCTTACAAATAGTCATTTGGCCGAATGAGCACATTTTCCCTTAAACCAGTGGTTCTCAAAAAAATAAAATGTGTCACACCCTGTATTTGAAGTGCGGGTGCAGATTGTCAGTTCCGTGTTTAAATACTGGTTAATCAGGTAGGTGTAATGTCCCTTACTCTTATTTTTCCACTCTGCTTGTACAAACCATGTGCATGGTGGGAAGTTTACAAGAAAGCATATCTCCCCATCCCTCCTAAGTTAGGCATTACCCTCCCTCCTGTCTTCCCACCCTGCTTGTGACCATCAACGCTGCTGCTTGTTAAGAGCAGCTCTGATGCTTCCAGAGAACTCGGGGATCCCTGTCAAATGGTCGTCCGACCCCCATGGGGGTCCCAACCCATAGGTTAAGAACCACTGTCTTATATCTATACACTGACATACCACTGTCAAAATCCTATAACTAGCCTTCCCAAAGGGGAGTCTGGGGTGTGTTTGGCCTACATATTATTAATATTGAACATTTTGGTTGCAGAACAGAAATTCTGTCAAGCACACACAAGTGTGATGGCCAAGTGTCTATAAATATTTTACCATATAGTATTTGTAATGCTAGTGCTTACATACCAACTTTTGTAAGACTTATCTCTTTAATAAGCATACCTGTACCATTCATCGCTTCAAATAAACAGTGACTAAATGACACCCTACCATGTCCTGGTACAAACCCTATGCATCACCCGGTCTAATTTTACGTTGAGGACTGGTAGACAAGTTTTGATCCTGATTGTAGCAGTGTTAACATACTTTGGCCAACATTCTGACTTCTAAGTATATTAGGTATTCTAACATGTTTTACGCCCCCCATAGGCGTTTCGGATTCTTATTGATCTCTCTGCAGATGGATAGCGCATGATGACGTCATCACGCACAGCTGGTTGATACGAGAATTGGCTGCACACCCTTTCTGTGCTGACATGTCCATAATATCTTAGATCGATTTGTGGGCCGATTCATGATTCGACTAAAGGAGGGCACTTTAGATTTCGCGGCAGAGCTATCTCCATGAGCACGCACGGTGGTTGATCGGCTGTGAAATTTGCCGCGGATCGAAGCATGTATGGAGGGCTTTATAAATACACTACTAGATGTTGGCTAGATGAGGAAGTGTCCTGTGGGCTTACAAAGCAGGAAGACCTTTCTATAAGTAATTACTACAGGGACAACCTTGTGCGCAAAGTTACAGGAGGATTACTTGAAAAGCCACACTTTGAAGGTCACCTGATCATTGAAAAATCTACCTATCTTTTCCAGTGGTGTATAAGATTTGTTAAGAGCTCCACAAATAATGCTTTATAGGACACAGCAAATCCATAAAACTCTAATCAATACAACTAATATGTAGGTTACAGAACAGAAGATGCAATAAAATGAAGAGTTTCTCATGTACATTTTAAATGTATTCCCATTAACCTTCTTGGAAGCTCTGCACTATACTAAGCACTATACTGGCAGCCCTAAGATCTAAGGAAATCTGATGAGCTTGTACGATAGCTTCCTAAAGCAAGTGAGATGTTGTCAGAAATGGCATAGCATTAGAGATAACCAATATACCATAATTCCCTTATCAGACCATGTGTCACCATCGAATGGTAGTCCAGTCACTCATCCTGAGTTACTTCAAGTGTCTCCTAATCCTTTCGTCCTAATACATAGTGATTGTCAAAATTTTATGTAACACAATGCTATGTTGTGTGTGTGTTTTTTGTGTGGTTTTTCTAAGGGCTAAAAAGTGCTCATCATGGCCAAACCATTTTTTTTCTAATTAACAATCCATCCTTATTGTCCACCTGAGCCAGTCTATTACAATATGTTGAGTTGGTGGGCCAGGTTGCTCAACAAGTCCAACCAAACAACCAAGGTAGTAATGGGCACCCGAGGTCCAAACCTATTTACTTATACAGATCTGGAAGCTTTTCTAAACTTTTGATTCTTAGATCCATTAATGAAAACTAATGTAGGACTTCCCATTTGCTGTGGCTTTTATGTACTATAGTTAAGTGTTGTACCGTGTTAGCCATCAATGAATGCAAAAAGTTTGGAGTTCAAGTTATACCGTTTATTGGCTTACTGAAGTCATTAGAAAAGCAAGCTTTCGGGATGTCTCAGATCCCTTCCTCAGGCTGAAGCCAAGCCTGAACAAGGGATCTGAGACCCGAAAGCTTGCTTCTCGATTGACTTCAGTTAGCCAACAAAGGATATCACTTAAACACCAAACTTTATGTACTATAGTTGAAGTGAAGTGGATGACAACTAAAGAAAAGCAAGTTAACATTTTGGTTTAAGGTGGGACACCTTAATAATTATATGTTCAGTCCATGTAACTTAGTTACCCCCATAGTAAGTTACCCCTATATATATGAGCATATGTTGTTTGTTCATCCTGCAGACCATACAGTATACAGTTAGGGGTTTTCCAGCTGAATTGGCTGCTCTTGTAGTCTGAACGCATGTAGTATTACATCACCACTGACCTCTTATGACTGCTCACAGCTTGCTTTGTCACTCAACATCACTGTTATCACTAGACCTTTCCTTTGGAAATCTAGGCATCCTGTGAGCATCAGCATGTTCTTCTTTATCTTGTGCAGCGTTATATTTATACATTCCTTATATTTCTAAATATACCTACTGAATGTTAAGTCTAAGGGTCTTCCAGACATCCCTGTAAAATATGGTGAACACTTAAAATGTTTGTATAGGTTTATCTTCTAAGCGTTTTTTTTTTTTTTTGTTTGCCTATATTTTGTCTTTCATGGTTCCTCCTTTTCCTCTAATCAACATGCTAATGCAATTTGTAAATAGAACCTTCCATTTATATCTCATGCGTTATTTTAGACCAAGTGATGTCATCTGTGGAATACAAACAGTTCATGGCTGGTATGTAAAGCTAGTAAGGTTGCTGAACCTTGCTTTCTGAAAGCTTCAAGCATCATGGACTTTTGGAATTGTATATCTTTATTTGGAATTTAACTTTCAGAACTTTTTTTAATTTTTTTATCTGAAAACACATTTTATGCAGACATATCCGCTTGTCCATTCTTTTACAAACAAAAATACAAAAAAACAGATTACGTGTGGCTTGTATATGTTAGTATAGGAAACACAACGTTTTATAGAAGCCAGAGATAGAACCAAAGGGAAATTAGTTGTCTACGGAAGTCCGTGTTTGCTAGTTCTCTCTATCAGACCAATGCAAATGATTTTCCATGAAGGAAATTGTTTATGTTATTTATTGAATGTAAAGTATATCACTTGTGCTTGTTCACCTGGTAGCTTAATGCCATCTCTAGCTTACCCCGAGCCTGGACATATATGGCAACAAACCCATTTTTCCTCTTTCCCATCTGTTTACCTTGCTAATGGGAAAGATGGTTATAAATTTGTGGTACTTTTGTATCCTCATTTAAAGTGGAACTCCTGCCAAGGCTTTTTATTTTGGGCTTGAATAGAATGGTAAAGATGGAAACATCTGTCAAGGTTTTTTCTTTTTTGTGCTGCAATTTTTTAAAGACTTTTTTATGGTCTCAAGGGAAAGAAGTAAAAGGAAATTCTTACCTTTAACCTTAATAAGGACAAAGACAGAATTTAAACCTTGACAATGATTTAACCTCTCCTTACTCTGTTCTCCCTAAAACTAAAAACAGTTTGACTGGTGGAGTCTTCCCGTGTCTCCAGTCATCTAAGAGTAAAGTAAAGTATCTACCTCTAGGAATACTGTTTTCTTTACTGGGTTCTTTTAGATAAACTCTTAGAGAAGCATGTGGTGATTTTGATTAGTTAATTAATATGTACTTTTCTGGTCCTATTTCTACTTGGTGTTTAGGTTAAAATGGCACCAGTCCGAAGGACAAATCAATCTATTTATGAAATGGTTCATGTTCTTCTCTATACAGTAGAACCTCTTGACTCCTTTGTCATCTTCATTTGTGTTCTGTAGTTGCAGAAATGTTATCCCAGCCATTGTAACAAAACAGTATATTCTGTAGTATAACCTTTTTTGCATTAATTCAGTTGTCAGAAGCATTTCAATACATACAAAACATGTTTTTTATTTAATGAAAGGTATCACATTCCATGTCCTTTCATAATTTTCTCACTGCACTTGAAGAAAATCATGACAGTGTTTTAATAAAGGAAGCGGTGACGTTTATCCTCTACCAGACAAGACATCATGACCGAGGCCTAGTTGCTTTGCCAGGGCCTTGGGCTTATACAAGAGCTGTTGCCAAGGCTTATCTTGTTGGCTGAGAATGCCAGTTCCCTGAGGGTTTTAACGGAATTAACATCATCTCCTCGAGCGCATTCTTATTTTCCTTGCTGTTTGGACCAAAATTGCTAGAAATAAGACCATGTCTTCTATAATTACTACATTTCACTAAAAAGCTATCAATCTCAAGCGCCTTGTACCTTTCAAAAGACTAACTATGGGATCTAATTGGGATAAACACTTAACTAAAGAAAGGAAACTATAAGTGGCAATCTCTCAAATAGCTGAAGTACAAAAGAAACTTTTTTTTTCTTGAAGGGAGTTAATATTTACTTCACAGCATCTACGAGATGGCTGGATTTTGAGCGCAGAACCAGTCACTCCAATGAGGGCATTTGTGGAATCCTTTGTGCACAAGATTAGGTTGTCCATGTCTTCTGCAGTCTGACCAATAAAGCCAGGAAGAAGAAACTGGTCAAATACCCCTTTATAATTATATTTACGTCTGTTCTGTTCGTCTGTTCGTCGAATGTCTGTTACCTGTTCAACAGACCAATCCCTCTCGAAGACAGGGTTGGCCGAATTATATGGGTGCTAGATAGATGGCCATGAACACACACGACCCTCAAAGTGGCCATCATTGTAGTGCCCATTGCCTGCCATACACCTACAGATGGGTGCAGACAGACAAGCTCCGATGAGCTGTGGAATGCAAACGTGATGACGTCATCACGTTGCATTCTGGGGCTGCTTTAATCGGCCAGGCACCCTTTGTGTGCCGGCCATTAGCTTCAATGAAGACGCCGGTCTTCATTGAAGTTTATGGCATCGGCTTGCATCGGCCAGAGGCCAGAGAACATCCGACATGTCCGTTCTCTGGCCAGCCGAGCTGTGGGGCGACAGGGATCGGCCGCTTATCGGCGTGTATATGCCAGGCATTAGTTATAGCAAAACCTTTTGGCTATAAGGCATAAAGTGAGATACAATTAATAAACATTATCTCAATTACACAAGTTGATTGAACAGTTAAAACACATTTGAGATTTGAGGCTTATATAATAGTGGGCAATCATTATTAAATTGTGGCAGGTGTAATATTGGATGAATTTCCAGTAGATAGTGATCTCTTGTTATAGATTTAATAATATCACATAATCTGTAGCTACCAGGATACTTTCTTGGCTAAAAAAGCAAAGACTCAGAGACGTAATCATTACAGTATACAAACATCAATACAATGCTGTTATTATGTTTTTGCCATTGGTTCACAAAAGAATAAAAATGGAAGTAGAGCTGAGAAGGGTAACTCAACTAACAATGTTCATAGACTAACAAAGCTAAAATGGAGAACATCCCCCTGTTCAACAATTTATGAATGGAATACAGAAAATCCAGTAAAAAGTTTAAGGTCTCCACTAAAGATGCAACTTCTGTGTATTAAAAAAGACTCGCTACTGGAAAAGCCATGAAAATATAGAATAGTCTGTTAAAGGGTATTGAAAACCACTAAACATAAAGCGCTGCTAGTATTTATAAAAAACAACATAATAAAAAGTTGATCCAGGGATTTATCCAATGTCTTTAGGGATCTGGAAGGATTTTCTTCCCTGTTAAAACATATTAAACCATGCTTTGTAATTATCTTCTGGATCAGCTGTGGGGGGTCAAGATTCTGAAGATACAAGTTTTACTCAACCTGTTATTTTTCAACCTATAAAGTATAGTTAGGAATTTATATTCCTTCCTTTTAGTATAAATGATAAGATGCACACATACTTTATCATTTACTGCACTATAAAGGGCCCATGGATTGCCTCTTTGAAAATATGTTTGCCTTTATGCACTTCTAGAAGTCTGTCTTCATTGACTTGGTTATGAACCTGTAGGAAGAGCATTGGAGTATTTATATGATATAAACCAACAGTAAATTATCTGACTTTTGTAGTGGCAGGCACCATGGAACGCACCATCCTCAATGTTCACAGCACAAGAATAAAAGTCATTGATTAGATTACCCAGCAGCTTAAGCCCCCCATACACCTTTAGATCACTCCATACAATTTCCTTTAGGTCTACCAACAGCTTTGTAGTGCCGGGTCCTTCCTGATAGAATAGTGATTGGAAGGTTTATAAAGGTCCTCATATGACATGGTTTTAGATGTAAGGCGTATGGGGGACTTCACCCTGCTCCAAGCTTCTTTTTCTTCTAGTCTCCTTAAGTCTAAGGGCTTGTCAAAAACGATGGTGAGGGATGAGAGCATTCAAATCAATCGTCTATGGGCACAATCGGATGCGATCAAAAACGGTTGTGGCAGTGGGGATGAGACATTTTTGATCAGGTCCGATTGTGCCCATAGACATGAATGAGCAAGATTGTGCCCATTCATTCTCTATGGGCGTGATCAGGCACAGCCGAAAATCGGGGCCACAAATCGCGAACTAAACCCTGCAACGGGGCCCAACATAGCAGACCAACACAGGTTTGCCTCATTCATTATAATGGGCTATGTCAACATCCTTCCATTTGACATATGTCAAACGGACAGGTTTTGATGCAGTGGAAACCTAGCCTTGAGCTAGGCATACAAAACTCGATTTTCAAATAAATTGAACACTGTGCTATAAAAAAAATCGAGCTGCCTGGTCGAACAGGGAATCAACATGTTGGTAAACCTTGTTCAACTTCTATTACCGAAGCATTGGGTGACATTGATGATATAACGCAATGACATATCGTGCTGTGCTCGATGCCTCCTCTGTCGCATGGCGATCAGGCACAGCTGAAAATCGGGGCCACAAATCGGGGACAACCCCTTGCGGCAAACCCAATTGCGGCAGCAAATAATCATGAGCGATCTCGGAGATCGCAGGAGAGCGCTCAAGTGGGGACTGATCTGCTGAGAGAATGGTATGGACTATTTCTGCCATAAACTTCGGGGTTTTGTTGCTTCACAGTTCCAGCAGCTACTAAGGTGTTGTTTAATGAATATAGCAACACCCCAAATTCTTTTCAATGGTCATTTCAACGTTGCTAGGACTGACATAACACATCTAAATGATTTGAAATAGGTTGTCAGTATAGTAAGTAAATACATATTATCAATGCACACTATTTATCACTTGACATGTGTTCCTCATCATACCATTCACCATGTATTCCATCCAACAAAAATAGTAAGACCTTGGGTCTATAAAGAGGAGATTTGTTTTTGTTTTTTAATACTTGAGTTCAGATTGCAAATAACTGTATGTTGTACGTTTTTTTTCCTGTTAAATGTCAGCAATGAGCTCAACATTGTACTTTGCCCACAGCTGCGTGCAACTGACCGATAGCACACAGTACAGAAATACTTGCTGGAGGGGTTAAGTCTGGAGGAGTCAGCGCTGCAGAATGACTACAATTTTTGTTTTTGTTTTATCTGTTTTGTTATTGTTCCGCTGGAATGTGCTGCGATAAAGAAATACTCCCATGAATTTGATTCTTTATTCATATTTTTTTTCCGCTTCCTTTGTTCTCCAGCTTTCATTTTCTTTTCACTCGGTTTTTTTATTCTTTCTTCCATATTGCTCACTTTTTATGTATATCTGTCTCCTGTGTGAAAATAAACTTTAATCTTCCACTCATGGCAAGAGCCATGGTATTCCTATTACAAAACCGAGGCTGTTTACACGAGCATAGCATACACCAAAATGGGTTTGCTTGGAGATTGATATTTCTGCCTTCTATTGCTGTTTTGAAGCATTATCCCACACCGTTGTGTCTTCAATTCCCTTCTTCATTACTTTTGATTACAAGTGATAAAAGTACATGTTTATTGCAGCTTTTATTATCTGACCTTTGCACCGGCTTGAAATCCTCCGCCATCTTAATCCATTTCTGCAGAAATATCATGTAATCTTGGTTTATGGCACAGGTCCTAATCACAGCTCTCCACTTAAAAAGAGTTTACATGGTTTTTAGGTTTTCAATATTTCAATATAATTTTTTATCAAGAATTGTTGAATGAGGTTTGTGTTTTAGCAAATGAATGTCTAAATTCTTCTAGAGCATGAGAAAAACACATACTTGTAAATGTAGAGATAAAAATCACTTCAAGTGACTCTCAAACTCAAGTTAAAGTGTTGCCTGTTAAAAAGAAGGTTAATATTTTCCAGTCTTGAGTCTGTACACACTTTGCTCTTTAGAATCGGACACTTTCAGCCATGTAGACCTGTTACTCTCCCTGACCCTTATGTCACAAATATATGTCATCTCTACTGACATTGGAGTTAGAATAAAGAATCATTGAGCAACGGTAAAAGATTGTCACCACAAGTTTTGGCTAGGTTTCCACTGCATTGTTCAATCTGTCAAGGTCTCTCTCATCCGTCAGGGCATCCATCATGAATGGGCCGTGCCGCGATTAAAATCGCAGGTGATTGCCGATTGCACCTATAGACATGAATGGACAAGTTCATAATATTAATATGTTATATAAGCATCCGTCAGGGCATCCATCATGCCATCCGTCAGGGCATTGGTAACCTTTTTTCTTGTGAAAACAGTCCGTTACTGATGGTTACCCATCCGTCGGTAACAGATTCAATGGATTGTCTATGGGTTCGTCAGCGCACCCCCTTGTGTTGGTAACGAATGCATTAAGATCAACGTAGTGCTCTACGTTGATTTTATCGCAATTGGTCACAACGTAGCAGACCAACACATGTGGAGACAGCCTCATTCATTATAATGGACTACGTCAACATCCTTCCATTTGATGAACGTCAAATAGACAGATTTTGACACAGTGGAGACCTAGCTTTAAGCTAGGCATACACAGCTCGATTTTTTAATAGATAGAACACCGTGCTATAAAAAAATATCGAGCCGCCCAGCCTTTCTTCGACCGATCGTACAGGGAATCAACATGTTGGTAAACCCTGTTCAACTTCTATTACCAAAGTATCGGGTGACATCGATGACGCAGCAGGAGGAAGCTTGTGCAAAGACGTCATCGTGTTGTGCTCGACGGCTCCTCTCCTCTTTCGCATTGGGAATCGGCCCATGTATGCCCAGCATTACTAGAATAAGCATTGGATTTCCAAAGAGCAGGCCTCCATTTTTTTATGTCAGTCCATTTTCTGGCAAAGTATAGCAATCTCATGCACCGGGCAGTCTCAAAACAGGTTTCAGCTTACTCAAACCCCATCACTTACCACCAAACCAGTGAAGACCACACACTTGAAGATCCCATAATTAGCTAAGAAGGCAAAGTCAGAGTAAAATTGCATGTTAAAAGACCATCTGCTTTTTAGAAGCTAAAATGTGAATGGACTCTTACAGGGTGACATAAGGTAAAGGAGGGTGGCAGCTGCAAAAGGACAGTGGTAATGTTTCCTAAGTGTCTGTTGGAAAAAAAAATGTACTTGATGGATGCATTATCACAGACACTTTATCTTGTTTTTCCGTAGTTAATTGCTTTTGGATCTTTAATGAGCAAATCCAAGCAAGCACATAAAGCGGCCTTTACCCTGTTGTGTTTTACACTCTTTTTTCCTGATTTGTATCTAATTTGGTTAGTGTGATTACATAAAACAATTCTTCATTTAGAATTGTTACCTTACCTTTGTTCAGGTATTATGTAAGGACCATAGTGCAGCCTGCCTGGTCCAGTAATCGCCTCTATCACCATTTCAACCATCTTCAACGTTCAGCTGTACCCCAAAAAATTCTTCTGAAAGAATCTTCACTGGATTCATTATGAAGATTCACTCCTATCTATTCCTTTGTTAGGAATTATACTCCACGGGTCATTGGAATGGACTGGGCAGCAGCATAAATTGGCAGAATAAAGGGCTGCATGGTGGCCCTACATTTAAATCAATCAAATGCATCCAGGTATATGAAAACAAAG
Organism: Ptychadena robeensis; assembly: GCA_036250615.1. NCBI lineage: Eukaryota > Metazoa > Chordata > Amphibia > Anura > Ptychadenidae > Ptychadena > Ptychadena robeensis. The sequence goes on from CM070039.1 coordinate 43,623,784, forward strand.
GTGTTCATTGTCATTTGGCTTGTTTTCATTCTAAACCAGCTATAGCAGGGGTCTCAAACTCAATTTACCTGGGGGCCGCAGGAGGCAAAGTCAGGATGAGGCTGGGCCGCATAAGGGATTTCACCAAAAAAGTCCTCAAATGTCATTATTAACAGTTTTACTTATTTCTTCTGAACATGAAGTGTCCTGAACATGAATAGAACATTGAGTAAAAACCATAAACAGTTCTTCTGAACATGGCATCTTTTGCCTACTCCTTGCTGCCAGAGACTTGACAGCGCTTCTTCTCACAAAGCTGAAGGGGGTGGGGGGGAAGGATCGTGTGAAAGTGTATGTATTAGTGCTGAAAAATAATTCAAATAAAAACTCAATGC
>CM070039.1:43624257-43655387 GCA_036250615.1 Ptychadena robeensis
GGGAAACGCGTGTGTTTTTATATATATATCTGTACTGATTGATTGTACCGTCGTACCACATGGGGCTGGCCAGGTCTCGACTCTCTCAGTCTCTCACTGACTGCTGCTGAAATTTGAACTGACACGCCCCCCCAGGTCTGACTCCACTCCATGCAGCATGAGTTCTTAGCCATAGCCACACCCCACTTGTCCAACCCATCTCTCCATCATACGGCTGCCCTGAGCCCTCATTCACGGGACTGGGCTGCTTGCTGCGCATGCGCAGTGTCTCCAAGCATCGGCTCTGCCGGACAGGCATCGGCGAACGACCCATCACTAGTTTGTCCTCAGGATCTCTGCTATGATGCAGAGTATCCTAGGCGGGCCGCAAAACAAGATCCCGAGTGCCGCAAATGGCCCGCGGGCCGCGAGTTTGAGACCCCTGAGCTATAGCCTGAGTGCAATATGCCAACTTGCCTCTTAATGAAAATGAAAGCCAGTTTCCACATCAAGGTCTATGTTTAAAATCATTGGGTCTGGAGCTTAGGGCTCTTTCACACTAGCTGCGCTGCGTTAGTAGTTCACGTTGCTACATGCGTAACTGGCACTCAGAAAAAAAATACACATTTGGCAGTGTGCTGCCCTTGCGTCTCCCATAAAAGTGTATGGGAGAGGCTTGCTTTGCTCCTGCAAAAATGTGGCGTTTTCGGTAACGCGCAGCATTGCAAGTGCAGGTCTTGTGTCAAAGGTTCACAGGTTTCCATCGTAAAAATTAAATTGTTAAAACAAAAGTAAATCCCTATTGGGCCAAATATGAACAAGGATTGTCCGATTCCCTCCAAAAATACACCCTAACTTAGGCTTTAATTCTGTAATGCTAGCCATACACATGCCGATAAGCGGACGATTTTTATTCTGACCGACGGGCATGCGCGCTCGCGCCGTCGGTCAGGTTAAAAATCGGCCGCTTATCGGCATGTGCCCACATGTCCCTGTCGCCCCACTTCTCGGCCGGCCAGAGAACGGACATGTCCGATCTTCTCTGGCCGATGGGAGCCGATGAAAGCCGATGCCATAAGCTGCAATGAAGCGGGTGCCCGGCCGATTGAAGGGGCCCCATAATGCAACGGGAGGCTAACGTGATGACGTCATCACGTTAGCCTCCCGGAAAAGATATTGGGACTAGTCTGCTACACACATCGGCGTGTGTATGGCAGGCATAACAATACGTCAGATATACATAAAGTAAAAAAGTCTTTATTAATATATGGAAAATGGAGAACTCCTAGCAAGGAGAACCATATTTAAAACATTAATTTGTTATTATGTTTTAAAAATGGTTCTCCATGGAAGTCCATGTATTAATAAAGACTTTTTTACTTTATGTATATCTGACGTTTGTTGCTGACTTCAATTCACAGTCAGGGTGTATTTTGGGGGAAATTGGACAGTGCTTGTCCATATTTGGCCCCATAGGGGTTTACTTTTGTTTAAGCATTAATAGGGGTACAGCATTTGACATTGTAACTGATAATGGTTGAGGCCCCTAGTGATTTATGGAACTTTAGCACATGCCTTACATTACACATTACTATGTACAGCAACACCCAAGCATACTGCATGCTACTCCTTCAAATCCGTATCAAGGTAATAAAGTGTAATACACTTTTTTACAATTTTGTTAAATACTAAAAAATTATGAACATTGTAGCGTTGCATTCACGTTTGCAGCATTTTTTGTTATAGCCTTTAAAGTTGTGGCTTATGATTTTTTTTGCTAAATAAGTTAATATTCAGAAAAGGGCCCCTATTATTCCTGACTCAGTATGCATTGTCAGTTATTTTGTTGTCTAATATCTCTTCTGTTGTGCAGAGTATTGGATGAGATTGCTGGAAACATACATGGTCATTCGCTGAGTAATCTTTTCTTTCTGTCTGTGCCAAAAATGCTGATGTCTCCACTGGAAAAAGTCATTCCAGGAAGACAGATGAAAAGCCCCTGCATGAGGAAGGAAAATAGCATAGTTTCTACCGAAATGAATATCTGCAGGCAGTTCAATGGATTGTCTACTAACCTTGCCTGATTTATTTATGTGGTCAGCTGTATTACTGGCAAATACACCATGAAAACAAGGAGAATTATGCAGTATCACAGGAACTTGCAAACCATTCGTTATGTGCCAACATCTCACTCTGCTTTGCCACAAAACAAAAGTTAAAAGTACAAGATATTACTTGTTCTTTACTGCCTTTCACATTGTTACCTTTTATGTGCCCTACCAAAATCGTTACACTGGTTTACAACTAACAGATTTCACTTTAATATCTAGCACCATATTTCACTGCTGGTCCTTGTGTTCAATAAGAAAAAAAATCTTCAAGGCAAACAGTATAAGCCTATGCCTGTGAGCATTAATTAACCTCCTAGGTGTTACGCCCCGAAGCCAGTATGGCACCAATGTCTGTGCCAGCATAGGGTGCAATTGCCTGCGCTCCGTGAGCCTGCATTGTTTCTTCATAGCTGCAGGCTCACAGAGCTTTTCCGGCCCAGAGGGGGGCGGTGCCATAGACCTCCATGTTAATGTTGGGGGTGTCGCTATTCCCCACACACAAATAGACATTGATGGTGTGTAGAGAGCCAGGAGGACAGCAGGGAATCACGGTGGAATACACTGTACTTAACGGTGGTTGCCCGGGCAGTTTAAATAGTATGTATAAATTGATATATATTGATTTGTGGCTCAGAATTTTACAGATTGTATGGCTCTGGTATACCAGAATGTGGCTGGAAAAAGCACAATTGGTCTTGAACTTTCTTAATGTGGGAGGGTCTTTGGGATCTCAAACAGCACATGAGCAGAAGCTTGTGTGTATGTGTACTATGTTTGATTATGTGTACATGAACTGCCAGGCAGGATTTCCAAGGTTGCTGATAGCCGGCAGTTGGGCAGAAGCTCCCCACTGATGCTCACTGAAAATGGCTGAGCTGTAGACTGACTTTTGGCAGTTGGCTGGTCATTAGCCAACACTGTTGGTTTTCAATGACAGCCAAGACCAGCTTTGGCTACTGTTGTAGATAGATAGGAAGAAATAAACCCACTACTCCTAACTGTCCATGTAAACCTAGCCTTATAGGTAAAGTAAGTATGTATACAGTAAATAAATTAGTGTTTTCACCCAAAATGAACACATTTTTTAAATTAAATGTTAATGCTAATGTCTTATATTTTCCTATTAAGTCTTGAAGGCTACCGTTTTAATGGCCAGAAAACCCTTTTCATTACTCCATTTGAGAAATGCAGTGGCATGGTTGGTAGCTTTTACAATACAAACAATATTTTCATCCATGTACTTTGCACAATACAATGAACTTTGGGTTTCTACTAAATGTACCCAGTATCTCATTAAATGTACTTTTTATATAATAATGCTTTTCCGTTACCTTGATTAGCACCAGCTGTAAAAATTCATGCCGCCATTCTGCCAATGTCAATAATCAGCATTCAGAGGATGGCTCCATTGTCCTTCCAAAACTCTTTCTCGACCTCTGTTCGCTCACAACGGTGAAATTCTTTTCACACCATATAATATAGACTTCTAAAGAGAAGGTATATATTACTGCTGCACAGGGAGAGGAAACTCTGCTTTTAATAGCTTCCTAGAAACTGCAAATCTTGCTGAATTGGTTGACTTATCCATCAGAAAGCATTTTGTTCTACTCCTAAGATAAAGTACATCTCATCGTTTGCATGTATATTTTTTCTACACTTGGAAAATATCTAGGCTTGTAAGTGACAGGATGGGCTCATCTCCAAGTATTATTATTTTTAACCCCCTTCCATTATAGGCTGACTGCTGCATAAATGTATGGATCTAATTGAAAATGCAAGAAAATGATAATGCAGCATTGAAATAAGAGCTCCAGGCAAATAAGAGGTGGGAGGTGGAGAACAATGCACTGAAGTGACTGTAATGTAAATGGGGCCATGTAATGAAAGAATATCACTGCAAGCTATATGTTCTAGTCGTTACAGCGAAAAAGAAAATCAAGCCGTAAATTTTGTCGGTGTAGTTTGACATAATACCTCTGGTATAGATGAAGCATGCTGCCACAAATAAAGGTATACAGTCCCTATATTTATTTTAAAGAAGTATTGTCCCAGAAGCTATATCATAGCATTAGAATACAAATCACTTTTAACGTTTCTGGTGGTCTATTATGTGTACTTCTAATAGGTATATTAGTGGTAACCCCTAGAAAAAGAAAAGGCTTTTTGGAGGCATCCCATATGGTGATAAAAAAAAGTCCTTTATTTGGTAAAAATAGGTATTTTCTAAATTTTTGGGGCGAACTCTCTCATTGAGATATCCAATCTAGCCAATCATCTAGTATGAGTACTTGTTACTTTTTGAAAGTGAAAAAAAATTCTTTTGCAGGTACTTGAATAATTATTAAGCAAACTAAATGCATTTCTAAAGACAGCTATTGTGGGTTTAATTTACTATATGCCTTCTCTATTTGATTGTAATGTAGTAACATTTAGGAAAGATTGAATATATGGTTTATTTATCTTTGTTTCTGTTTTTTCTTTAGCATACATTTACACTGTGCTAATTGGCTGTTTACTGGACATTTAACAATGGCCTGTGCTTTTACTATATTGTAGAGTTGTGTATGCCCTAGGACTAAATAGCTGGAAATGCACATAAATAATACAGAAACCAAACGTGTAATAAGGTGCTGTAATCCTTTACTCTAGGGTCAGTTTTAAGTGTATGTATAGCCCAAACCCAAACAAAACATTGAAACCCGTGTCTGTTGGGGTAAAAAATGAGGAGAATTTCCCTATTTGACAGCTTTTGCCAGAACAGGTGGCCCCAATGGAAGACTAGCCATTACCCAATTTTCTGCTGACATCTGCAAATGTTTGATTTTTGCGTCACATTTTGACTCAATGTTACATTCTGTCACAATGGCCACCATGAAACATACAAAAAAACAAACAAAAGATGGTTCTTTGTTGCACTTTCCATATAATATGATTCTCGAATTCTAGTTTTGTCATTTTCTATTCTTAGAAAATGGAAGTTCTTAAATGATTTAAAAGGTCGACACTTGTGTTGAACTTTGCATTACATTATGAAAGTCTGCATACAAAAAGCAGACCTTTGCTGAAAATGTCTTTTCTATTGAAACCCAGCTACCATCCCATCAAAGTTTAATGACCTGTAAAGTGTAATGTCACCAACCCAACTGATGCCTACTGGGATTTAAAGAAATCCCATGATAAGATTACCTGAACTAGTCTGAAGAGCATTCTTTGGTATTTCAAGCATCCAGCTACTCCTGAATGCAGATTATGTGCCCTGTACATCCTGAAGGGTTTAGAAGATCCGGTCATAATGAGATATTTTTCTTAACTGCATTTTAATCCTTACCATAAAATGGCGCAGTTAAGTTAAATATGCTTGTGCCAATGCTTGTTATTTAAGGTATGTGCTTCCGAGCTATCCCTATCCTTGTTTCACCCTTTGGTAAGTCATGGACTTAGAACAGGCAAGCACATAACCGTTTTCTTGATAAAGATGACTCACACACAGACATTCCTTTTTTATTGTTATCTACAGCCCTTCTTCCCTCAACATGAGTCAGTCTAAAACTATAATCATCATGTACCAGCAATTTTGTATGCTGGTTGGTAAATGACGACATCCTAGACATGGCAATGTTTCTGCTCTCAGGAGTAAAGTCCTGACAGATAAGGTTTGCCTTGAGCACCATCTTCCAACACTTCACAATAATCCAATCACTGCAATGGGAGACACGCTTGCCTTAAGTGATGACATGAAACGCATTATCCCACAGGATGTGGGGACCTTTGTGTTCTCATTATCTGCAAAAAGTTCAGGGACCACCATAAATTGTACTTGTTTTGATTACCATCAACTGATTAAAGCTGAAAGCTGCCTATCTTTAGGGCTTCTGTCTATCCTTACATTTTGCCCCTTCACTGCATCCAGTATTGACACTCTTACTAGTGGCACTAATGATTTGGTGGTAGAAAAAAAAGCTTCCAGTAATAAAAAAAAATACCAAATGAATTTTTATACAAAATGTAAGAATTCAAGAAATTTTGGAAAAATAAAAACTGGTACTCATTGTCCCCATCGCATCCCCTCCTATGGGCTTTCTACCTTTACAATGCTTTAGTAAATCTAAATAAAAAAGTAGACTATACAATAACATTTTGAAAATTCTGAAATCTACCCTTTTTTCAGAAATAACACATGTGAGTTGACAGTGTCTGATTATAGTGATTTAATCTACGGCCTTTCTCTCTGGCTGCATAAGTATGACAAGAACTAATGCCACTCTTTGCTAGATTGGACCCCCGGGTAGTATAGAAAGGTTATTAAAAGGGCAATAGGATGATAAATGAGATTATTCCATTCATGCTGGTTTGTTTCTGAAACTGTTTGGTTGTTCAGGACCTATTCTGAGTTGCATGTGGGAGGTGGTGTTATCCTAGACATTTTCACCTGCGGAGCTTTGGGTATTCATTGTTTGCATATGCCCCGTGGACGCCGCGTGTTGTCTTTTTAATACGCTGAAAAATTAGGTCAGTTTTGTATTTCTGGCAAATGACTTATCCCTGCTTCCAAAGAACATCCCTGTATAGTTTGCCCTTGAAATCAGTAATTCAGCTACAATGGATCTTTTGTATGATTTTTGAAACTTATAGAAGTGATTACCATCTTTGTACAGATAATTGAGTGAAATAGAAATTCAATAATTATGAAAAAAAAAGGTTTCTAAGTATAGTCCTAAGTATTGGATATTCCTTATATAACTTACTTAGGAACAACATCTAGCACATTTGGGTTGCTAGATGAGAAACTAAGAAAACTGTTCAGTTAGAGGTATGTGATTGATTTAATAAAAGTAGACTAATTATCTACATGTTATTTAAAAGACTCTCATACGTGTTTGTGGTAGCCAATAAAAAGTTCTTATTACCCAATTAATAGTGTTGATTTCTTTATATCCTGAAAGGCTTTAGGGCTTTAATAGTAGGGATTGCTATACATACATACACAGGAACTGTGTGGGTTCATTCATTAAGTTTCTTAAACTATGGGTCAGAACCCAAAGTAGGTTGTGGAGATCTTTCTATGGGTTTTCTTTTTCAAAATGTCCAAAATTTTTGTAAGTTTTATTATTTCCTTTTGTGGAACAGGAGTGTGTTATAAGGCCATTGGTATTTGTCATTGTCTTCAAATAATATCTTTTTAGGTCCTAAGTTATTACCACATTTGGTCTTTATATTTAAATGTTTAGGAACCCCTGATATAGTAAGATTAATGGTATGCTACGGTTTAATAGTATGTTTCGATGTTGAAAACGGCTACGACAGGTCCCCCTGCGCTAAGCGCATTCATTGGCGGAAACCTGACGGAGCCGATCCACATTACCTGCCTACAGCACCGGCTGTTCCCATGGCCTTCTGTCGATCCTCTGGCCAGAAGGTCAATGTAGTGCAGTACATCAACCTCCGGCCGGCATATTGGCAGAACACCATGGGAACAGCCGGTGCATGTAATGTGGATCGTGTCCTTTGACCTTGATAGCGCTGTGGAGACATAGTCTATGGAAACTGGATGAATGCTTATAGTGACTGGTCAAACAAACCTTTTCAGTTAATTTCAATTGTAGAAATGAAAATCACATAAATAGCATACTGTGATTTATGTTTTACAGCATAGTATACTTTTCTACATGAAACAAATATTTATGTTTATTATCATTTTACATTTCCAATTCTGCCAGCAAAATGTTTTCTATTTGGGTACTCCCAATATGTTTGACTTTGAATTTGCATGTATGGGCCATAAGAATGCCATTCCAGATGCATACATACCATATTTCAAAGCAGCACTGGTATGTCAGGGGTTACAAACATTGCACCACCCCACATAATGGAAACCTTACTTTGTGGTCATCACAAGTAATGTGTTTAAAAAAAAATTTGTGGAGTTGTTGACGTTATCAGTTAATCTTGTCAGATTAAATTTAATTCATATTTGTCTTTGTTTTTCTTAACATGTGCTGCTTGGTGATCACAACAATTTTCAAACTTTGTTTTGTGGTTTATTTTCTTTGGGCAAACATTTTTCATGTTTTTTCTGGTTGATTTTTTATAGTCTGACGTGGTTTATATCTGATTGTTGTTTAAATTGTCTGAGAGGAGCTTTGGGAACCTAATTCGGGTTCCATGAATGCAGGAACCTGTGACCTCACAGCTAATTTATTTAGAAATGGAAAATCAGTACAAACATGTTTTTAGCTTACTGTGCCTATCAGTCAGGAACAAAATGCTATTGAACAGAGCAGCTATGGCTGATAACTGTATTACCGCCACAGTGACTTATTTACCATCCTGTTCCTGAACAACGGGTTCCATGTTTTACATTGTATCATTGACATCATGGAAGCTAATGTGAAATAACAACTATGGCTTGGTATCTGCAGTGAGATCATTGACTAGGTGATGATGAGCAAGTATAATGCTGTACCAACCACATTTTCATAACCGTTCTAAGAATGACCTATTCAATTCTAAATGGGAAGTATTTCTAATCTATGCTCAGAGAACAATGCAATGGAAAGCCTCTTCTAATGTTTAAAAAAATCACCTTCCTTTTTCATTCATTGTTCACCATGATCATCATATTTTGAATGGGGTGAATAAATTATAACTACTGAAGATGAAATACATGTGCAATAGGGTTGCACTGGTGGCTTCTTCACATCTTCCAACTTTCTCAGATAGGAATTATGTTATGTTAGAGTCATGAGAGGATCGTCACTTGACAGTTTCAGCCCATAATGTCAGGAAGTGATGTGAGTAAGGTGATCTCAATTCCACCAGCCATGTTCTATCTGTATAATAACCAGTCAGGCAGATTAGAAAACCTTACCAAAATAATTTTTCTTAGATAGATTTCTTTAGCTTAGATAATTGACAAGTCACCTTTCTACACTGCCTAGCCCCAAAAATATTATTAATTATTTCATGTTCAGCAACAGTATGTGCTCCAACTGACTACCTTAATATATTGAATGATCTTATTCCATCAATGGACTTTTTCTTCCCTGATGGTAAGGGCATATTCCAAGATGACAATGCCAGGATTCATTGGGTTCAAATTGTGAAAGAGTCCTTCAGGGAGCATAAGACATCATTTGAATTGGACAGCACAGAGTCCAGACCTTAACCCCATTGAGAATCTTTGGGATGTGCTGGAGAAGGATTTGCACAGCGGTCAGCCTCTACCATCATCAATGCAAAATCTTGGTGAAAAATGTAAAAAATGCAACACTGGATGGAAATAAATCTTGTGACATTACAGAAGCTTATTGAAACAATGCCACAGTAAATGTTTGCCGTTATCAAAGCTAAAGGCGGTCCAACGACATATTAGTGTGTGTGACCTTTTTTTTGGTGGCGTCTTTTTCTTTGGCCAGGCAGTGTATATGGCCAACCAGTGATGGAGGCTTTCGATGTGCATATCCTGTAAGCATCATCAACCAAATTTCTTTGAATGGCCTCAGAAATGACTGATTGGTTGAGCTTCTACTGATTCACCCTAATGTGAAACATTTGCATCAGATGGGGAAAAAATGTTTACCATTTTAACAGTAGGAAACAGCTTAACTACAGCAACCAATCATTTTGTTTCTTTATAAAAGTATTTAAGTTCACACTCAAGACTATGGCATACACTTTGTACACAGTCAAGTACAGGTCTTCATAAACCATTATCATTTCATATAAGACATGCTTTGTTATCAGCCATAATCTATGACAGGTACCTTGGATATATCAGTCACCCCTAGTGAATTTTAACCAGCTGAAAGTATTTTATAGTTCTCATATAATGGCCCTTTAATTTTCACTGCTAGTAGGTACCTTTATATAACCCTCATATGTGCAAAATCTCTTCTACTTCAGTACAGCAACTTGCATATCCTTTCATGGTTTTAATAGTCTAATTGCTTTCATTAGCATAGCAATTTACTATGCATTTTAACAGAGTGTTAATCAATTGTAATCCATTTTTGATAAAACTGCATTACAAAGCTGCACAAAGGCAGCCTGGAAATGTACAGTTTTGTCGTAACAATCCAATGTGCCCCTGGGCTTGTGTAATGAGTTATGGGAAGGTGATTATCTGCTAATGCCTTTGCAAAAGACAGTGTTTAAAGATGCCAGCCCACCATTACCCACTGTACAATCAACCAGGAAGCTGTCTGATTTCAGGTTTGTAAGGGCAAAAGACACTTCTGTTCCAAATATATAGAATGTATTTTTAGGAATTCGAGCTGCTAGCCATCTTAAGCAATCTGTCACATTGTAAATATATGTTACTGATGGGTTTTACACATTCCAGTGCAGATCGTTAGCTTTCAGGATTAAGATCTTGGCAATGTCGGAACTCAAAATAGGGTTAGTATATTCATGCCCACGCTTTTAATGGCAGATAAAAAATTATTGCTGCTAAAGGGAATCATTTACTGCAAGGAATTAGTCAGGGGCTTAGATAGAAAAATGTTGGGGGCGAGGGTTAGAAGGGGTTGAGTAATTCTCTAGTTTAGGTGCATGTTGATTTTTAAACTTAAAGTAAAACCCTGTTTCCATGCAAGACAAAACTAGAACTTTAATAGAGCGTTTAAGCTGCTTAAACTCACTATCCTTTGTTATTCCTAGCACTTTTTGGCACCTGGAAACAAATAATGCCTTTAAATTTGCAGGGTGGGGATCCTCTTGCAATCTCCAACTTACATGTGATGATTCATGGTGATTGGTAGTTAAGGCCCCCAGCATTGTCACATGGGGGTGAAGAGAAAGGTCCTAGCTGGTAGTTAAGGCCCCAGCATTGTCACATGGGGTGCAGAGAAAGGTCCTAGCTGGTAGTTAAGGCCCTTCGTGTGTGTAGCTTCTAGGTTGCTCAAGGACATGCTAAAAGTCTCTTCTTTGTAATTCTGGTGGGTCCCTGGAGTTACAGGGAAGAATGGTAAGTATAGGAGGCTGGTGGAGGCCATTAAACATAACCTTATGCTTGTTATGTATGGGAAAAGCACAAGTACAGCCTTATGGTTAGAGTAATTTGCAGAGTTAGGGTAAGTTTTAGAGATAAAAGTTAAAAGTACATAGGTGGGAAACATAAAGTGTGTAAAGTATGCACTTAACAAAAGCCAGTGGTTAAGGAAAAATAGAGGAAATCTAAACACTTAAGAACTGAAAGCTGTGCCCTGAGATGTGCCAGGAGCAATGCAGTTGTGAATGATAAGTGCTTTTATTTTGGTTAACATAATATAATTTGCAGATAGATAACATCGCTGTGAAAGTGGCAATATCCTTTGAACATTAAATTATAATTTTTTGTAACTATTGTTTACTTTGAGTATATTTCCCATTCTGTTTCCTTTTCTACTGCTAATAACAAAAGAGCAAATAGCTTGTTTCAAGTTGCAATTCTAATGAGGTTCTCACACATGGGTAGATTTTTCTTCCATTCCTGAACAATCGATTGCAGTGCGTATTTGCTATGATAGATCACGGCCACAGGGAACCAACGTGTTGGTAAATCCCTGTTCGATCACCATTACTTTGGGTCCCCATTTCCAGTTTGGGTACCAGGGTCCCCTTCCAAAGTATTGAACGGGAATCCATTGCACAGTGGGCGATCCGTGACATCAACACGCTGCCATTGATCAGGAATCAGGACAAGCAATTGGGAATCAACCCGTGTGTGGCCCCTTTAGACTGAGCACTACATTAGGGTCTTGGATTGGTCATTACCCATCTATTGTTTACCCAACCTATTAGATTGTAAGCCCGATCCGGCAGGGTCCTTTACTCCTCCTGTGTCATAACCTGTAAACTGTGTGTTATCTTGTGTTGTCTGTAATTTATTGTACAGCGCTGCGTAATATGTTGGTGCTATATAAATAAATGATAATAATATTAATACCAATTGCTGATTAGTTATACAAAATCTTAATCAAAATGCAAAAGGAGCCTATACCTTTATCGTGTGTCCTAAAAGCTGAAAACAAAATGTGAAAAGGTTTAATATTTCACCAATCACCAGTCAAAATATTATTTTTATACTCTGTATATTTACATATAGCTCTGCCCATAGTCAATACTATATGTACAGTACCACTATATATTCCACTAAAGGGTACTTACCCTAGGGTTTCCTGTTTACATGCAATGACTGCAGTACCACAATACGTATTTTACCTTGTGTGTCCAACAGTGCCCAAGGTAACTACTAAGATAAGGAATACATTCAAAAAGGAGGTTCAAAATGGGGTGGTGGAGGGGTGTCACACTTTAGGAATGAGCTAAAAACATAATAATTATTAGACATTTTATTTTTTCTATTTATATATGATTTTCGTTATCAATACATCAGTGATTAGATTTACCTTGTTAAACAGTGTTAAAAAAATTTACATTTTGTTGTAAGCATCACTCATGGCATTTCTGTAAAGAAAATAATGTATTTGTTTGTCTTTCTGTCTATATAGATCAGTGGTGGGCAACTAAGTTGATATGAAGGGCCACAAGTTCGGCCCTCTGCGTCACTAAAGGGCCACACATAACATTTTCAATCTATAGTGACTTGTATAAGCAATTTTAATGAAAGAAATGGTAGCAGGCATAGCTAAGACATTTGTTTTAATTTTTAAATAACAAAACATGTTTTCATTGATACTTCAAGCATTAGGAAACACTGTAGTGTGGTAATGCACATTTTGTGTCATGTGTACAAGGGTGTGTGTTTTTTTTATGCAGCCCAGTGTAATAAACCGAGATTAGAATGTGCAATGAATATCATTGCAGTGACCATTACCTTCTTGCCCAGAGCACCGTGAAGCCTAGGACCACCCCTGGGTGCAGTTGTCATATGTAGACCTTGTTTTCCTGATCAACACTGACAATTTTACTGATGTCACTAGGAGCGCCAAAGTTGAGTAGGGACGCCAGGTCAGCGTGTGACCGCTACACATGATAATATATGGAATGCCCCATGTATATCCTTAAAGGTTATGTGCCCCTATTCTGAGGTTATGAGTCGCATAATATATTGTAAAACCATCCCATGTTCGTTGGTGGGATAGTGGGGGCCGCCAAAGAATGCCCAAAGGGCCGCAGGTTGGGCACCTGGGATATAGATCATCTAATGTTAGTTACTTTGTCAATAGAGACTACTTGATAGAATGCAGGGTGGAAGATGCATTGTCTATAAAACAACTAATATCCAGGCTGATATTTTATTGGTTAGAAAAATCTCATTGGTAGCCCAAAACAACATGTCCTATCTGGGTGGAAGTTGTATGGAGACTGGCCAACTTTCACTATTTGGTGGAGTGTTAGTAAAGTGCTGCAGTGAAATCTGGTGCACGGTACTATTCAACACTGACGTACCTAGTACACTGATGATGACACTTTATTCTTTGTCCCACATACTCCCAGCAGATATTTTTATAGCGTTTCAGGTTGTGAGAATTGCATATGGAGAGCAGGAAGTGGTGACAGGAAGTGGATTACCACTGCTGTTTTTGTAGAAGGAAGCAGCTTGCTTTGTTAAGCAATTACAATGCAGATTGCTTCCTCTTGGATATGTTGACCGACTTTTGAACCTCTAAGGAATTCAATTTAGACCATAGATTTGTGCTCAAGAAGAGGATATGCTGCATCTGTGTGTCTTAGCTGAGAGACGTATTCTTTCTGAGCATTTCTAGCTTTAAGAGACTTTTTTTGTTCTGTAGCTTTTAAATGTTTGAGAATTTATACCTTATTCCTCACATTTCCATTTCCACAATGTATTTACGAGCAATCATTTTTATTCATGAATACTAAATTGAAAACAAAATACATGTAGTAGATCATGGCCATAGGGAACCAACCTGTTGGTAAATCCCTGTTCGATCACCAATACTTTTGGTTCTCATTCCCATTTTGGGTACCAGGGTCCCCATCCAAAGTATCGGATGTAATCCATTGTGCAAAGTAGGTAATCCCCGATGTCAACACGCTGCAATTGATCGCAGGGCGATAGAACGGAAATTAACCTGTTTGTGGCCACCTTTAGACTGAGCCCTGCATTAGGGTCTTGGATTGGTCATTGCTGATTAATAATAGTTATTAGAGTAGTTATACAAATATCTTGATCAAGAGCCTTCAAAATGCAAAAGCAGCCTATACCTTTCCTATCTGGTGTCCCAAGATTGAAAACTAAATATTTGTTTGATTGAAATGTATATAGCATATACCTATGGTTGCAACTGCCATCTGAAACCCTAATAATAATTTATATTGTGGAGGTTTCTAGCCTCTTTGAACAAGACTGTAACGCAGGGTACAGACCTGCAGAAATGGGCCAGATCGATGGCCGCTTTGAGCGCTGTGCGTGCTCACAGCCATCTATCTGGACCATATAATATGCACCCATCGCTGTTTTCGAGCGGTATTAATCAATCCCGCTTGAAAACAGCCATATCGGACATGACCGTAAATACAGCCGATGTCCGTTGCTTTGCCTAGAGACCGCGGGTCTCCAGGCAAAGCATCGGCTGAGCTGGGGAGAGCAGAGCTGTCTCCCCGGCTCCGCAAATATCTGACAGCAGTGTGATGCCGTCATCAGGCTGCTGCAGGGAACATCGGACGGCTCAAATATGTGTAAATGTATATGAAATGAACTATGGATTGTCTCTGTGCCATTTTCTTCTTTTAAATCTTCTTTTGAATCTGTACCAATAAAAAGCTGCATGCTTTCCCATTTAATGTTTTGCCTTTTCACCAGGTCACGAATAAGCGAAAGTAGGTTTATTGGATATCTGAAAAAAGCAGAACTAATCCTTTTATTTGTTGAAATTTTGAGGAAATGTAAAGCATAGGAGAGGCATAAATGCACTGGCAAAAGGTCTTGGCAATGATATCTCAGAAGGAAAGGAACAGGGTAGCTTGTGTATATATTTATTTGAATTTGTTCTCTCATTTTCTTACATGCAAAAAAGAAGCTCTGTGAAACAAACAATGACTTTACCGTGGATATTGTGATAGCATGGCTGAATGCTTTAAGTCTTTGTGTAGTAAATTAATCTCACATGTAGCAAGTTGAATGTTTTGCATATATAAAATAGGTAAGGGCATGCTCTAAACTACTACCATATCAGCCAATACATGAGCTGTTTTGTCCTATAGGTAGGGGGCCCGATATATGTCAGAAAATGAAATAATATGCACTCCTACTATAACCACTTGTTCCATTGAAGTATGCAACGTGACAACATATTGATTGCACAGTTCTACCTTACCACAAAGCAGAAGCTTCTCTCCTAGTGGTACACACAGGGCTCAGCATTAGAAACAATATCACACATATAAACTATGAAGTGAATGCTTTAGATTTTTCATCTACAACAAGCAATTACAGTGGACACTAGGGTTAAATTATATAAAAATTATGCTAAAAGGGTCTCTTATAATGTGTACTGATTACCAGCGTTTAGGTCATGTATATGGATTTGCATTATAGGCCACCTATCAAGACCTTGGTCAAGACCAAGGAGAGCACACTTCAGCTTTGCCAAGAGGCATAAAAAATGAGTTGCTAAGAAAAAATAAATCCTTCTATTTGTTTAATGTCCTTATAGGTGATTTGATGTAGGAACTTTCATTTCAAAGGAATTTCCATTTTTATGGAAGGTCCATATAAAATCCACAATAACCAATGTCATACTAATGTACTAAAGGAGCCATTCCATATGAACCTGTGTTTAGTTACACTTGTTTGCCATGCAATGTCGCTGTTTCTGGCAAACTCTGGAGTATTTCTAAAGAATTTCCACTATCGAACTTCCTATTTTTAGAGCTCAGTTTGTAGTTCCTTCATAGTGTCATGATTCCAAAACATTGATGTTCTCTATGAGAACTTTGTGTTTATTAAAAAAAAAACACAGAGTTTCCATATTAATACAAGATTTCCAAAAAAGGAGGTTACTAATTTATACTTATTTTTTTTATATATTTTTATTTAGTTTGTGAAATAAAAATGAATATTTTATAGCAATAAAGAAGAGATGCATTTACTTTTGGTTGTAATGGAATGTTTCTATAGTCATTTAGTATCCCATTATATTTCCTGCAACTGACGTGTTAGGTTATGTTCCCACTTATCTTCCCACTTACTTGAATCTTTTTTGTACAATTCAATCTGGCTCTTCCTAAATACAGTGGTGTATAGAACCCCACATGAACAAGGAACTGACTTGATATGTTTGAGTTTCATTAATCTCCAATTTAAATGGGCGGTTAACTAAGTCATGCCCTACTGCCCATCGGAACAGGGGATGACTGGGGAAGTATGTATGAAATTAAAAAAAAACATTTAAAAAAAAATCAGCATTAAGGGAGCATTCTCACAGGCGATGACATTTGTCAGCAGCTTGGAAAATGCTCACATATTCCTGTGTTTAGGCATTTAGGGGACCTTTCAAAATGCACCCATATATTCTATATCAGACTGAAAAGGGTGTTCAAGTGCTTGAAACATGTTGTTTACAGGGCCCGTAATAATGCCTCCTATCTGTTTTTATTTTTTCTAAATATCTTCAATTTTTCTTATCCTTGTGTCTTAACCTCTTGGACATTACGCCCGAAGCCATGATCAATCTTGGATCAAACTGCACCGTGCCGTGATCGGGCACAATCTGCAGTTCTGCATGAGCCTGAAACCTTTCTGCTTCGCTAAAGCCTCATGGAGTTCTTCCGGCCCAGAGTCTTTGCGTCAGTGATGCCGAAGGGGGCGGCCCATGGACCTTCATGTTAATGGAGAGGTCGTTGCTTTTCCCTGCACACACTGCCAGTGTCTAATTGATGCTGGCGGTGTGGAGAGGGCCGGTGGAGGGCGGAGAATCACAGTGGAGTACAGAGTGCCCAGGCAGTGGAGAATCACGCCTTAAAAAAAGGTGCGAGAGGCCTGTAACCCCCAGGAGGAGTCCGAGAATTTGTGAAGAATTCGAATAAAGTGCTATATATTCGTAATCGTTTATATTCAAGATTTTTACATCAGTTGTGTTAATTGCGAAAATATGCACATTTTATTGCAAAAATCTTTTTCGCAATGAAGGTGATAATCACTGTAGATCACAAATTCTTGAATTTACTAATTTGTTGCGAAAATTATGCGAAATATTAATTATAGTATTTAAGTTGTAATTTTCCTTGCCTGTGGTGAATACTGCTGCTCTATATTATTTACTTAGATATGATACATTAACAAGGCCTTAGATTTAATCTTTTCAAAAAATGGTATGAATACAATTTGCTGGGAGATTTATTGGAGGGAAATACAAGAACATTCTTTGTATCTGTTGGGCCATTTGTATCCCGAACCTTCTTCCCACCTTGTCCAACCAAGCCCCCCCCCCCTCCATGCAGATGCACAGAAGCATGAGATTGGTTTTATTATTATATCACTATTACAAAAGTATTGGGATTGAACTACAACTGAATCTGCTTGCCATAAACAGGCACCTAAAGCTGCCATACCATGTTTCACCAAGCTAATTTGCATATGGAGGTGGGAAGGGTAGGTAGGTGGATCTGGGGGGGGACTGAAAGTGCACCCCACACTGGATGGCTCCCTTGATAAACGCCAAGGTCACTTATGCCTAGAAGCAGTCATGGTTATTTGATAAGGCATGGTACCTTCTGCTCACATTATCTAATATTTTAATAAATTATTCATTCTTGCACTCATCTATTTCTCAGCATGCTCTATATACCAGTGCAGTACTGGAGTAAACATGTTAGTATGCCTACAGAATGCATTTCTGATAAGCGGTGGTTAGATATAGGGCCTGGTTCTATTCTAATTCTGGGCACAGTGACTGCTGCCATGTAGCATATACAAAAGGAGGGCAGCACTGTATATTTAAATATTTTTATGTATATTATTTTTTCCTTAAGGCTTTAGCCAGCTATTAAATCACTCAATTTAGCCTTAATTTCAGCAGGTACGTGAGAGCTTTTAATTTGTGCAGATGTGCCCATTTCAGGGTTATCTGCCATGCATCATTTGCCAGAGAGTGGAGTGGGATTCAAGATACTGACTGTGCTGCTTACTTACCAATTAACCATAAGCTGTTCCATTCGGACACCTGGCATCCCATCCATCTGTCGCTGAGTTCCTTCACCCCCCTCCCCTTTGTCTTTATAGCTAATGCAGACATGACAAGTCAATTTCACCTTGATGGCAGCCCACATAATAATACAGTAGCCAAACTGAAGACCTTGCTTTGTTAACCATTTCTTTACTGAAGAGAACAGAAGTGGTACCCCTAACTATTATTTGGATGTGTTACAGGCAGGACACAATATTACCCCTACCTTTTATACAGCATGGAAATTACAATGGCGTTCCTTTTCCTTCTAAGAGAGCGATAATATCCAGCTGTGCATGGCACAGTGCCAGTGTTCTGCAGGAGTGCAGGTGAACCGCTAATAGACCCCTAATTCATGATCTAATTCTTGTGTCTGAAATGTGGTGTCTGCGTAAAACAAGCAGACTTCTGCTGCTTGTGATGTGTCATGACTCTTTCCTGTGCCGTATTGTCAGTGAACGCTTGTTCAGGACAATAGACGTCCCGTTGCAGAGTGGTGAACAAAACAGAATCTTCACTCGGATGCCAAGTAGGACACTATAGGCATCTACATTAGCTGGAATAGTTATCAAGAATTAGCTTCATGTCTGCACTACATCTAATTAGGTTCAGAAGGGCTGAGGCCTTTTATGTGTTGGAATACATGAAGGTGAGTTGTCTGATCAGTGTCAATCACTCCATTCATTCAATCTCCTATGTGAGGGCGATACAACTTTCTCTAGAGGGGGTATAGTATTATAGTGGTATCACCACTCCAAACCTGAAGCCTACCAATTGGGCAATAAAGCTGCCCTTATACACTCTGCTCATCCCTCCTGTTAGCATGTTACCTGTAAGCATGTAGTTGTGATCTATTCCAGTCGTGATTGGCTCCTTTATCTTTCCCTGGTGTGAGTGCTGTTGTGGTGGGAATTAAAAACCCTCCATTTGATATAATAATATAATGGATGGATATTATCTTTGTACAGTTTGAGATCTGTTATCTTTCAGACTTCCATGTGAATGCCTTATGGGGTTTCAACTACTATCTGATCTCCAGGATTTGATGGGAAGGTTTGAAAAAAAAGCTTTAAGATCTTCAGATTTGAAACTGAGGATATCTGTTTCTTCTCTAGGCATGGTTTCCAGTTATGTTCAAAGAATCTATAAAGCTTGATGTGCACCATCTATCCAAGTGAAGTGCTGGAGCAGTTTGTAGTCTGTTAAATTTGGTACAAATTGCCATCTCCTCCTAGTTCTTCTAGTGTTGCAGTATATTGGCTGGGGAAAAATGTTGACTATCCCATTGTGTTGAAGATTTAAATAACAAAAGGCTTGTCTGTATGAATGCATCAAATATAGCATTCCAGAACTATTTGCTTATAAAATATAACTTATATATTGCTATTAGCTTTGTATGGGTCACAAAAACTGTTCTATGGAGAAAAATGTTTTCAGTGTCATTCCCCAGAAGTTAACCCTCTCTTCCCTGGTGTGATGTCACCAGGTCCATTACACAAGGGGAGAGAGGGTGCCAAAGGGAATTGTACTGGATACAGTGCTAATTGTATCAATACAATTCAAAGTAAAAAAAAAGAACACAAAACACATTTTGATTTGAATTAAAATGTTACCATAAACAACATATAAATACATACTGTTTTGAAATCTATCATACAAAAAAAGTTTTTAGAGATTTTATCATTTAAATTATAACTTTTATTTTTATTTAAATTACATTTTTTTTGGTACATAATTGTGTATTTAAAACATTATTATTTTCAGGATGTCTACTAGACCCTTGTACTGACATATTTTGGAAAGTCTATGGTGCAGTTTTGGTACAGAAATCTGGACATCACAAGAGCGCTAATGAGGTTAAACATGCTTTAAAATATGATACCATGTAGATGTTGGCACATTTAAATGCATGTGTCCCAAATTAAACACCATCATTGTTTAGCGCCAGTATTTGCAGTAAAGATTAATTATATTTAATGCCATCCAAAGCAAGCATGCTCAAAACACAACTGAAACACAAAGTAAATAGGACGTATCATACAAGCCATTCTCAAAGAGTGAAAAGAATAACAATAGTAAGATTGGAAGAATGTTAGTATTTGAAAAACTACTGGTAGATTCCCGTGCAAATGATTTCCATCGAGCAGAGCATGATGACGTCATGGCGCTGCGCTCAAACTTCCTTGATATCGAGGCGCAGCACTGCTGCATCATCGATGTTGCCCTATATTTTTGGAAGACCCTTGTCCCCATCCAAAATAATAGTCGAACAGGGTTTATCAACATGTTGGTTCAAATCGATTCAGCTTGAAACAAGGCTCATTTTTTTTTATAGATTCATTCACACTTGAGCGCCGTGAACGTGCACGGTGCTCGATTGTTCTCAAATCTATTGAAACATCGAGCCGTGTATGCCATAGCTTAATGGTGTTGGGATCCCTGACCCACATAATTGCTTCTGGTTGGTGACTTACTATGCATAGCGATGATAGTAGCTAACAAACACGTTACCAGCAGTGAATGCTGTAATATTTTTGTCTTGACATTACCATTATATGGTATTTATTTATATACCATAATAAACCCTTCTCTCTCCTATATATACCGTTTCATTGGATCACTCTGCACTCCCAGCCTGTTAGCATTGATTGCTCCAAAGTCTGTATCTAGACTTCACTCACTTCCCGTATGTCAGCTTCAGGTTTACTGGTGCCATAAACAGACAACTGACGGGATGGGTTAATCCTACATAACACTGATGGGATGTGATGAAATGTGAATTACTCACTCACTACAATCCCGCTTCCACTCTCTTTGCTTTCTCAGCAATTTTTAATCCATTGACAATGACTTCTAATTCAGGGACCTGTGGTCACATCGCTGGGCTAAGGACTAAATGGAGTCATCTGAGGTTGAATTCCAGTCATAGTCAGCTGCAACTGTAAAAGTCGAGGGCAAAGGTACATTTAAAAGTTAAATATAGGTAATCTGGAATCACATAGGGGTCTGTTTATTATTGTTATCTCACTCAAGAACATTCACAAGATATATGTTTTTGTAACAGAAAATTGTTATGAGTCTTCAGTAAAAAAAAAATAGGTTTCTTAAGATTTGAACTTCGAAATTGTGAAGGATGTTGTTGTCATGTTTAACCTCCCTAGCGCACTGCTGAGGTCCAGATTTCTGTACCAAAAGCACACCATAGACTTCAATGGTAAATTTTTCTTTATGTTGTAGGCTTGTAACTTCCCAAAATCTGTCCGTACAAGGGTCTAATAGACATCCTGAATATACTAATGTTTGAAACAAACAATTATGTAAAATATTTTTTTTTAAATAAAATTAATGAAAAACACAAAAATCAGGGCACAAAGCTATGCTGCTATGTACTTAACATCGCCCACATAAAGTCTCTGGTGCCCCAGATGTGCCCATTTGCAGTTAACCCTCTCTAACCTGGTGTGAGGAAATTAAACCAGGGAAGAGAGGGTTACTGCAAATGGGCACATCTGGGGCACCAGTGACTTTATGTGGGCGATGTTTAGTACACAGGTGCACATTGAAAGCAGTTTTCTTCATAGAAAACAGCTTTCATGCAATTTACTTTTCAAATCTCCCTACGTTATCACGTCACTCGGAGAGGGGGGGGGGAGAAAAGACGGAGGAGCTGCCAGCCTGCCTGTGACATCGGGGACACCGGGACAGCGCAGAACTGTGAGTATGCGCTCCCAGAGCCCCGATGTGTGCTGGACGGCAGCATCTCGTCCAGTGCTATAGTAGCAGTAGTAGCGCTGGACGAGATGCTGCCATCCTGACCGCTAAGGCGTTTAACAAGTGGCTTCAGTAACTAGTTACTGCCTGAAACAAGTGTGCAGATCAGGAGTCCTCATCTTACTAGACTTATCTAATGCCATACATGCAAAAAAAATTTCAGACAAAAACTAGAAATGGCTGCATATTTCTATCTTTGGGATTTTAAGTTCAGTATGATACTGTGTACACATTGTAGATGGTCAAAAAATTAGAAGATCAAATTATTTAGTCTGAATTTCAAATTTTTTTTTGGTTCAAATTTCAAATACCATCTTTTTTAGACTATAAGACGCACCTGACCATAAGACTCACCCTGTTTTTAGAGCAGGAAATCAGAAACAAAAATATTTCATGTGTCTAAATGAATTAGGGAAAAATCCCATGCAGTACCCAATTTCACCCCCAAAAATGTGTCACTAGAGAGCACACTTCGGCATCTCTTGGTAATACACAGGGAAGGGAGGGGGGCTAGCAGGGGAATCTGAACTCTGTTCTCCCTCTCCTCTGTGCGCTGTGTGTGAGGAAAGTGTTGCTTTTCCCACGTACACTCTGCATTGGCTATATCTGCGGGGCTCTGCGAATAAAGCCAATACAGTTCAGGTGGGAGATACGGCTGTGTGCAGATCTCCCATCTGCCAGGAGAGCTGGCAGGGAACCAAGTTGCGATCATCCATGGCCAAATGGCCGCAGGTGGTCGCACATTCAGACCATAAGACGCATGCACCCCCCCCAGATTTTGGGGGTAAAAAAGTGTGTCTTATAGTCCGAAAAATAGGACATTTCGACTAGCTGACTTTGTGAGTTGATTGCAACGCCCCTAAACATGATATTATCATAAACCTGGAGATGTACAGGAGGGTTGTGGGAATATTTATATTGTGATGCATATATATTATGATGCAGTCAAAATTACGAAATGAAATTTGAATATTCGTATATTTTAAAGAATCCAATTTTCTCAAATTTGACTATCTCTAGTACACATCCATGCCACTTTATTGTGTGTCTCAGTAGGAGATATCCCTTCACATCCTGTTCCGTAGGTTAAAAAAAAGTAAGAGGATATCTTTCTAATATGAGAACACATATGAGTACACTTTTTTTTTCTTGGGGACATTGATGAACAGGACAGTAAAAGAGAGATAACCTTATTAACAGGGACAGGGTAGCAATACAAACCTGTCAGCAAGTCTAAACCCTTCCCCATGATATCCATGTTAAACAAATGTTTAGCAAGTATATTTTGAAAACTAAATGAATAAGAAATATGTGAGATATTAGAGAATGTATATAAAAAACTGCTATATGCTATAATATATGGGCATAGTAATAGGATGAGTAGTGTTTGTTTACCAATGATACAAGGATGTAGTTTGTTTGCCTTTATTCCTTGGATTAAAGGACACAAGACTGTTTTCAGTGAACAAAGACACATGTAATAAATACTCAATTCTCCAAGGGATTAGGAGCCCTGTTAATATTACATTCTCACCTTGTGAAGTCTTTTGGTGCGGCTTGATGTTTGGTGGTTTATGTTCTCTTTAATAGTATACCTTTGTTGGAAGCCTTTCATGTTCTGTTTTCACATAGAAAGTCACAGCCATTGTTTGGAGCTGCTGTGGGCTGGCAATATGCACATTGTAGTAGCTGAATATGAAAATGTCTGTTTGTTATTAGTTCTCTTCTTCTCCTCCTATGTTTTTGCAGAATAGTGCAGAATAGTCAGAATAGTGTCCAAACAAAAAAAAGAAAAGCATTTTTTAATTTGTTAGGAAAATTGAGAGTAAGCTCTCAACTTAGCCGGGGCAGATAGACGAGCGTCGGAGCACAACGTGATAACTTCGGCGGCACCCTGCGCTGGCGTTTCCTATGCAAAGTAATGGCATTGACTAGAGATTTACGGACATGTCTGTTCTCTGGCCGACCAAGCTTTGGGGCGACAGGTGATGTGGTCATCCGCGGCCGATTTTGCCACCGACCTTGCTAGGTGTATGGGGGCCTTAAGTCCTACTAAATAATAATCAGTATGTAGGCAATCTATTGGTATAGAGCAGTGGTTCCCAAACTTTTCCCCCCTTTTCTTGATACCGAGCCCCCCCCCCCACCTTTAATCTACACAGTTTCATGTTGAGGGCCTTTTCATGCGTGCCATGTTTGCCTTGCTGTGTAATGTACAAGTGTGAAATGCCCCCCTTATTTGGTTTTCACATCAATCAGACAGAAACATTCATCATTTACAAAGAGACATGAATCATTTCCATAGAGACAAACACATAGAGACACATATTATATGCACTCTACATACAGCCCTGAAGCTACTTCCTCCATGGTTGGCTTCCTGTTTGTCCCTCACACAGCCCCCTAGCTGTGCCCCCCAGTTTGGGAATCACTGGTATAGAGCAAGGCAGAGAACCCAATCTTACTAAGGTCCATTACTGTTGTGGCTGTTTATAGAAGATACCAGTATCTGTCAAAATATTAGGAGAACATGAGCATCTGACTCTCTCTGACAACTGTAGAGATTTTGTGGGACAGCATCTCATCTTTTTTTTTTTGGGGGGGGGAGTGTTAATACAAGAGCACTAAAAAGTAGGTTTTGTGAATTTAGAGTTAGACCAGCTAGGGTTGATCTATTTGGAACCTGACATTAAACACAATCCCCTGACTTTCTACCCAAAGGCACAGCAGAAGTGAGGCTGCCCACAATAGTATGAATGGTACAACAGCCAACTGTAAAGTGTACTCATCTCCAAAGTGTGCGCCTAAGAATCATTCAGCTGTGTGTAAGCAGGAAGCCTCTCCTCTTCCTACATGCACGTGTATTCGCACTGAGTTTATTGTATCTTCACTCATCATTCCTATAAGTTTATTCCCACGGAAGTGACTTTTAGAATGAGCATTTATTATGAACAATATGTTTCACAATAAAATTAACAGATGTTTTGTCAATTGTAGTACAAGATTGTTCAACTGGACTTGTTGTTATGTTATTTTTCTTGGCTTATGATGAAATTGTTTTTTTTTCTGTATGATGTTTATAAATTTTAATAGTTAAAAAAAATTATTGTAATTCAAAAGTGTGTTGAGGTTTCTTTAGTTATACTCATTCAGGACCAATGTGTCTTTGTAAAGGCGTTGCACTCAATATACTAATTTTGCCAGTTCCCATTCTTTGTAAGTCCCAGCTGAACAATGCCTGGTTCTTCTATAGGTGGGAAGCTTGCTATTTCACCTTTAAAAGTATTATTTGGAACGAATAGCCAGTTACTAGGCCCAAACACTGTCATAAGACCAATGAAGTGATGAAAACTCTCTCCTTATTTTTGGAGACCAATACCCACTTATTTTTGTGATTTATAAACCCCATATTTTTGTGATTTTAAATGTTCAGAGCCATTTTATTTACAGAAGTTTCTACTATTCTAATAGTTTGGGCTTATACAGGATAATAGTAGGTTTACTGATGCAATTAAAATAAGCTGTAACCCTGTTAACCCTGAGATTAACATTTGGGTTAGGGCAGTGGTTCCCAAATTTTCTCGGCAGGGCCCCCCTTTTCTTTTTAGGAACATTATCGAGCCCCCCTCCCCATTCAAACACAGGTTCAAAATGAAGGCCAGTGCCCCTACTGGTATACCTTTGTACCGCCCCCAGTTTGGGAACCACTGGGTTAGAGGGACATGCAAACTAATTTATTCAAATACTGAACACCTAGTAAGATCCTTTCACACTAGCCGGGCTGCACTAGACCATGGGGCGCTAACTTTGACCGCTACCGGCAAAGGAAGCATTTTTAAAGTGTTCTGCACTTGCGTCTCCCATACATGGGAGATATTTGTGATGCACCTTCAAAAATGCAGGCTGTAGGGCATTTTCGGTAACTCTTGGCAGAATGAAAGAGCAGGTCTAGTGTGAAAGGTTTCCAGAAACCTGTGTACCTTGCATAGACCCTAGAGCATTGAGGGCGAACCTATGGCATGGGTGCCAGAGGTGGCACTAGGAGCCCTTTCTGTGGGTACCCAACCTGGTAGCCAACAAAGAGGCTGAGGGAGGAAACAACTACCGCCCATTGGCTCTCAATGCAGTCGGTTTTCTTCCCCTCTCTTCCAATTACATACAGCACCCCATACCCTCCACTAGCACTGCCAGCCAATCAGAAGCCCAGGGAGGGACAAGCAGTAAGCCGAGAAAAAGGTGTATGTATGTGTGTGTGTATGTGTGTGTAATGTATGTATGTGTAAGCGAGAGTGTGTGTAATGTGTGTGAGTGAGAAGACAGAATGATAAGAGAAGGCAGAAGAATTCTCACAGATTCGAAGTTGTAGTTCTACAACAGCTAGAAAAGGCAGCAGGGCATGCTGGGTAGTGTAGTTCTTTAGCAACTGGCAGAATTGAATGCTTGCTGTTGTAGTTTCTTTACACAGCAAGTTGGTTCTTTGCCTTTTGTTTGATGTCATCAGCATCATCAGCATGTCATCAGATTGTAACTTCACTGATCCCCTATGAATGGCAACTGAACCCAGAGTTAT
The DNA here is from genome assembly GCA_036250615.1 of Ptychadena robeensis. Classification (NCBI taxonomy): domain Eukaryota; kingdom Metazoa; phylum Chordata; class Amphibia; order Anura; family Ptychadenidae; genus Ptychadena; species Ptychadena robeensis. The sequence continues at coordinate 43,650,822 of CM070039.1, forward strand.
AACCCTGAGGATTTGTATGTGTGTAATTCAGGTTAAAGGTTCAGGCACTTTGAGATAAATAATTGGGTTTTGGGTTACAATTTGGGCACTCTGTCTCTAAAAGGTCACTGACCTAGAGTTCCTGTACTGCAGCGCAGCTAGTGTGAACAAACCCTTAAAAAGTTGCTGGACATCTCTTGTAGCCTACTTTATTACGCTCCAATTTCCATGTCTGAAATGTTTGAACTCCACAATTGTATTATTTTTTGTGGAACATCAATGTGTCTGCAACTGTCTTTTTTTGTAATAATAGGCCCCAAAAGTGGAATTGTGTGTCCAGTAAACTCTACAAGAAGATACAACTGCAGCATCAGAATTATATTCTCCCTCCTGGTGCTTAGAATGCAGACTAGACATGTTTAAATAATAACACAATGACAGAAGGGCTTGGAAGTGTTTTATATGTTTGAAGTAATCCAGTAATGCCATAATTACTACATTCAAAGACACTTCCTTTCATGTCTTTATACTCTGAATGAATTGATTGTGGTTAGTTAAAAAATTTGCAAACATCTGATCTCGATGTCCTCCTGAAGCTGTGACTTTTCTCAGCATCAAAACCAGCTCAAAAGCATATGGCTTAAGCCACAATTATTTGTGCTTCACGCTTAGATACATTTTGTTTAATATTAGCACTAGGCAAGTCTTATTTCCATTTTCTTGGATCAGAACAGAGCTGGGAGCTAGACTAAGCTGGATAGACTCCAACCATTATGTGTAGAAGAAACAATGATTGAGTTGTCAAAAAGAACACAGGTTAACCTCCCTAAAATTCATTCAAGTAGACAACATCTACTACTTAAGTCTTCTGTAAACCCAGGTTGGATCAAATCAGTGGATGCCCGTTCCATTGAGGAACGATCGTGGCGTGATGATGGTTCGTCAAATGATCATTTGTCGAATCGATGGGCAACACTTTGAGCGATTGAATCCTGGTCATTCATGGATGAGTTTAGATAGATGACATGGATGAGTTTTATCCTTCCGTCTTACGACTAGTGACTAGTAGTGATGATCGTGAATATTCGGATTCCGAATATTAATCGCGAATATCGTCAATTCGGAAATTCGCGAAGATGGTGAATATATTGCTGAATATTCGCAATTCCGGATATTCGGTATTTTTTATCCATTACACACGCCTCTCAATGTGAGTGGACGAATGGGAAGGCTGCAACAAGAGCTTAGCAACACCATCAACAGATTTTTAAATGAATATTGGGGTGATGCGAATATTGCGAAAATCGTCACTTTTAAAATTCGCATAAAAATTCGCACCATGTTAAACATATATTGCGCGCGCGAAATTCGCAATAAACTGCCGATATTCGCAATAACAAAAAAAAAAACGAATATTGCCGAATGTGAATATTTTCCGAATGTTTTCCATAAAATTCGCGGCATGCCGCAAATACGAATGTTGCCTATGCCGCTCATCACTAGTGACTAGCAATGCGGACAGTTCGGCGGCGAGCAGTACGGGTTCTCGACAGCGAGAAGGAGATCTCTATTTTTCCTCCTGCAGCATCAGAAGCAGCGAGATCCCGCCGGAGGAAGAATCTTTTCACTAGAAGACCGGGCATGAAGCTGGTCTCCTAGTGAAAAACCGGCATGAGAACAGGAAGTGACGCCAGCTATCGTAACCAGGAACTATGCGTTCCAGGGACCGGATGTGATGTCACTGACTGGAGGCGGGGAATTTGAATCTGTCCGCGAGCAGGCGGACGGCCGACTTCTTTAAAAGTCCGATCTACACGTTCACGGACAGACCTGGCCGATGTTTGGCCATCACTACTTACGAACAATAAATACTTGTTTTTTCACATACTTTACTTCGCCTTAAAAGTCCCATTTACAGTGAATCTTGCGCTGGTCACACCAGGTGCAATTTTCTGTTCTTTACTTTGTATTTCTTTGGGATGTTGGCAATCTACGCTACTAACTAACGGGGATCTATCACTCCTTTTCTGATTCCTGGTCAAGGATGGTCCCCATTCCAAATAATGGCAATTGAACAGGTACTTAGCAACATGTTGGTTCCCTTTTCGATTACCATTGCTTCGAGTGGGATCAATTGAACAAGGGTTTTCGAGTATAATTACTGAACAATGGATCGTTTAGGAATCTAATGAAAAATCAACCTGTGTATTCACCCACCTGGAAAGATCGACCAGGATTGTACCACAAGTCGGAAGCATGGTGATCCAACTTGTTGGTTCTTTTCTGGTTGATCACATTACTTTGGATGGGGGCCAGGTTCAACATGCAAAGTATCGCCTGGAAAATAGCGCACACATATGGTTCGCCTTGAGTCTCCGAATGATCATCCACAGCGTGAGGGTGTCATCATCCTGTGATTGGCCATTTGACGATTACACCGGGATCTATGCGTATATGGGGGGCTTTAGAGTGGATTTGTGTCAGATCTTGTAACCAGCGGGGCACTGTTCTTTTACAACCTAGTTATGGTATTATTTCTGCCAAAGCATTATAATGTTAACTTCTGTTTTACTTGTTCATAAATTGTGTAGTCATGTAATTGAGGATGACTCTGCAGAATGAACTGTTACTCTCCCCTCATGCAATGTGCATATCCCTTACTACAGGGTGTATTTCATAGGCATAAAACATTGCTTTTAAATACATCATCAAAGTAATTGGCTAAATAGCCTTTCAATCAACCTTAAGCAAGAAATAAACATTTAATTTGCATCTATTCTAGCCCAAGCAGATTCCTCTACGTAACATTTGATTTGCAAAGCTGCTGTAACTAGATTTCCTATCATTACCACATTTATATTTTTTTGCTGTGCAACTTATGGCAGTTCTAGGCAAAATGTGTGTAATATATACGATTTGTCGCTTTCATCTGTTTACACAGCTCTGGTTACGACCCTAGGGCACAATTCACTACCTTTTCATACCATGAAAAAGCCTGTTTAGAAACCAACTCTGGCTTTCGACAGCACTAAGAAAAGTTTATTACGCGAACAAATCATCCACAATAGAAAAACTGAACGCTTCAACGCTCGGGGAAATCTTAAAGCATATTTCGCTGAAAGCTTGTGTAACACTTTCTTGGCAGGCTCATGGGTTGATTCTTCTTGGATTCGTTGAGGTCGAGAAGGCCATGGCCCTAGTTTTTAATAGTTCTTTACACCCTTATAGGATTGGGAATGTTAAAAATGACATTTCTGACCTTATCTTGAGTGACTGTATGACAAGGGTAATGTGGACGTTTTCTATATAGACGAATAACCAAACTACATTTCAGCGCTGAACATAAGTTTTGACATTTTCCAGGCCAAATTGGAGCTTGATGACATTGTTGCATTTGAATTCTTTCTAAAGCCTGCCATAGATGTGTAGATCCATGGCTGGCTTGTAGCAGACTCATAACAGAGTGGTGACGTCACCAAGCTGTGAGGAGTCGGCTACAGAACTGACAGGAATCCTGTGGGCGCCAGGGATTCCTGGCAGATTGTATCCAATTAACTTGGAAGGGGAGTAGATGCCCCCTCCAAGTTAACTGACTACAACAGGATCTGCCACAAAACAGACCGGCAGGACGGATTGCCGTGCCATCCAACCTGCCGGCTTTTTGGGTCGAAACCTCAAGGTGGGCATGAGCGTGTTCGGCGTGAGCGCACATGATGGTCGATCGCCAGCAAATACGGCCAGGAATCTTAATTTAGGTTTAAGTTAAATCTTAAGTAAGTCTTAAGTTTGAATAGTTCTTTCTTTGTATTTACAAAACAATAATAGAACTAGGATTTTTGTGTTTTGGCTAGAGGTGACCATTCTTTTCTTTGGTTTTCTGCTAACATGGGCTTTGGTAAAGAAATTTACGTGTCTGGTCCTGCTAAAAACTCTTAACCATACAGGATGGAGGACCCTCATGCGACATTCATCCAGTTCAGCTCTCTCCGAAAACAATTCTTTACAATCCTGCTTATCCTGTTAATAACAATGCATGCAAAAGACATGTAAATAATCCTAATTATACTCATACAACAATTTCGGAAACATTCAGACAAACTATCGATGATTTGTACTGCACACCTGATGTAAAGGGGATGGAGCATATTCTACTCCAAATGATAAGGATGTACGTCCGTTTTGTTGGTCTGACATCTTGACAGTCATGACTAATTTGTTGATCATTCTATGACCATACACAGTCAACTTATTCAACGATGGCAGAATGGCTTAGATCCTAATTCAGGTTTTTTCTAATTCAAATCCTAAACTGTTTGATGATCCAAGAAATGCAGATTGTTCCTGTACAGAGGATAAGATTAGGATGATTTGAGTTATATGGAGCCAGTTAATGGTGATTGCTGGTCATTATGAGTTTGGGACTCCTGTTCTGTTCTTCATCAGAGACACAGACACTGTTTCAGATAGAAAACTAAACAGATGCTAGCTTCAAGATATCTAAAGATCGTTGTATAATGCATTGAACCTCTTACAAGGAGTGCAGAATTATTAGGCAAGTGGTATTTTTGAGGAATAATTTTATTATTG
>CM070039.1:43669123-43680832 GCA_036250615.1 Ptychadena robeensis
TCCAACATTACTGGATTCAGATGTGACTGGCTGCTGGGAGCAAAGAGGCTTGGGAGAGTAGATGTCACTGCTGTCCCAAGTCCTCTTTCCCCCGTAGTGTCATTGGATTTTCGCAGTTTTAACTAGCAAGATTTTTTTTTTTACCCCTACGAATGGTCCTCTGGTGCCTATAAAAGAAGGCAGATGCGGAGGTGGAACTTAAAGTCACCCCAACCAACCACTGTTTCAAAACAACCATGATTACAGTTGGGTTCCTGAGATATAGGTATGTTTTATTTCCCATATTTATACAGCACTGACATATCGCATGGTCTTTTATGGGAATACCCATATCATATTTTAAAGAGGTTTAAGATTTCCTGGGGAATTCAATCTGCACTTTCTACAAGCAATTCCTAACCGGCTGTACAAAATCTCTTTGTGCAACTGAACCCATTCCCCTTGAAAATAATCTCCATTTATAATGGTGCTCGGGATATTCATCAATAACATTTCTTTGAAGTGGAGAATGTTTATGGCTGAATTTGTTATTGTGACCTTTTTCTTTTTTTTCCGAGAGGTTTCTAGCATTGTATGTGAGCGTGTCAACATAATCTGTCATGACACCTTTTTTCAGCCTGGATTTCAGTTACAAGAAATATTATGGAGCAGTTTTAACGGAACAATTCATAAAAATTTCAGTTCTCACTATGTCAGCTTCTAAATCTCCATCATATTAGACTGGCCCTGGGCAACCATTTTAATAACCACGAAATAGCTTATTTTCCAAAGCGCTTAAGCTCAGAGGAAATATATCTGCATTTCCTATTGTCTCTAGGCATCCATTATGTTTTCTAAAAGCTGTTATTGTCAGTCTGCTAACCATTACGTAAAGTTAATAACATGTTAATTTCTCACGGTATAGCGCCATGCAAACTCCTAATCCTGCACCGTTTGTCAATAAAAAGTGAGACAAAGTAGCTTTTTTTTTTATATATACGGTGTATTTAGAAAGTGTGTTAGATAAATTGGTATTCATGGTGCTGTTGTCTGAATTCCACTGAGAAGTTGTTACAGGCTAGTAAAAAGAAATGGGAAGAGAATGAATGTTATCACAGACTTTCAGATATTCCTGGAATGCCTTGCTGCCTTTTTTTTTTGCCATTTATTGTATACTGGCAAACAGATGCTGTGAGCCCTTAACATCTTACAGCTAAGGAGAAGAATGACAAGGAAATTCTAAACGCCATTTAGAACGTATTTAACAACATAGTCGCTATGCTACCCAGGACAAAATGACTTTCTGCTCAGGGAAGTGGCTAGAGAGTGCTCAGTTCCAGGCAGGAGCATTTTCAGTCTGTGCGGAGTAAGTGGAGCACAAACCATTTTACACATCAATTACCTTTATACTATGCGGACATGTTTGTTAGTGTCAGGAAATCTAACGACTCATGTTCTTTCTTCTGTGATGAGAGGTACACAGTGAGGAGTCCTTTGATATGTGTTTCAAGGCTTTGCTTTTCATAAATTGAGATTACAATATATATATATATATATATATATATATATATCACACAGTAAATTCTGGTATAAAATAAGCAAGTGTCTAGATCAGGGGTGGGCAAACACTTTGACTTGTGGGCCACAATGTTTTTTTTAAATGTGACATAGGGGCCTGACCAAGAGCCTGCAAGGGCTGCCCGGCATAGGGGTCCTAAGTCCTCGTAGCTAGGACAGGATATTTAAAAAAAAAGAAGAAAATATGTTGAAAAGTTAATTAATAGAATATAGAATAGAATAGCAGATATTCTATAGAATAGAAGAAGCCTAAACATTCTACTGCCGGCAAACTATGGCGTCTGTGAAACAATCCAAACAATTATCCTCTAGTGTTATCTTTACTTATTGCAAAGAAGGAGGGTAGCCAGTGCATCCTGACACCAAGGTGACAAAGTCCAAATTAAAAAACTAAAGGGCTGGTTTTGGCCCCCGGGGCCTTTGCCCACGTTTGGTCTAGAACCTGATGAAGATCAATATTTTCTGAAGACTTCTATGGATTGTGACATATTTTGCTGCAAATGAGGCATGACTCAAGGGCCCACAGAGGACAGAAATTGTCCCATGATATCTATGCATAAGTATAACTTTAAAGCTGAAGTTCATTTAAATTCCTTATATTAAATTTGTTAATGATCATTAATTTTGTTAAAATAAGTTTGAGCATGACATATTTTACATTGAGCATTGGCATCTGCAGAACATTTTCCAGGGGGTGATGGGGCCAAGATTCTCTGTCAACGTAGGCAAAATGACAGGCTGCTGTGCTGTCAGCTGAAATCCCGAAGCGACTGGCAGGCCACTGCGGGCACTGACACGCTGTGATCTTCTCCTGTGCTGCTGCATGGGGGTTGTGAGCGACTTCCAGGTGCCTTAGAGGAGGACATCTCGGAGCTAAAAAATACAACACAGTGGCATCCTGACTCATGGGGTTTTGTCGCATTTTATGTGCCATCATACCATTGTGTCAACACTACCACCATATTTTAATTTCTTAACAACAGTAAATGAAGGTGGAGTGACTGGTGGCTGCAGGGGCGTCCAGTTCAATGCTTAAGTCCCAGATGTTTGTCTGTATGATAAAGCTTCAGTAGCAATGCCAAGGTAGCATAGTGTGCGGTAAATCAGACAGCAGGTTTTTAATGGCTGTTGACGTGGCAGAAAACTGTTGGGGGGGGGGCGGCTTGCAAATACACAGCAATGATCAATCTCACAATCAGCAAATGTTTATGGAGTGAGGTAGCAGCAACAGATCAGCAGAGTGTTCTTTTGCCCCTATAGTTTCTTCTTTCCTGAACTACTGTCCAGGGGTATTACAAGACACAACAAAAAATTCAAGCATTTACCGTACTTTAGTATTTTAATGTAATGTTATTATTATTCAAAGTAAATGAATAACACCATGTATTTTCTTTATTAGCTTGGAGTTTAGCTTTAACCAGAAGGCATAGAAACAACTGTTAAACTATGTAACAGATTGGCTCAATTTTTCGCACAATGTAGGGAAGACTCCTTTTGCTGAGAACAACTACACCAGCACATTAACAGTCATATGGATATGGCTGTCTGTGTTGTTGTTGCTGCTAGTGGTTTCTTCATTCTGCAGGATGCTGATATATGATGGGACTGTATAAATTTTAGAAACTAGTAGCTAACATGTCAGGGGTGGGCAAACTTTGTGACTTGTGGGCCACAATGGGTTTTTAAATGTGACCAAGAGCCTGCAAGGGGCGCCCAGCATAGGGTTCCTATATCCTCGTAGCTAGGACTGGATATTTAAGAAAAGAAAATATTTAAAAAAAATAATAAATATAATCTTTGTGGCCTCTAGGAAACAATCCAAACAATTATCCTCTAGGTGTTATCTTAACTTATTGCAAGAAATTAGGGTAGCCAGAGTGTCTTGACACTAAGTTGACAAGGGGAGAATTTAAAAGACTAAAGGGCTGGTTTTGGCCCCACGGGCCTAAGTTGGCCGCATCTGATTTATGTGATAGTAGTGAGTAGGAACCCAAATCAAACACAAAGCTAATATTTGTTGGAAATCCCTCTGTTCCAGTAATGTGGTAACTCAGTACTGTAGATCCACGCTGATGTCCAACGTTCTTTATTATGAAAGAAGGTCTTGGAGTGCTAACCACAAGTTACTTTTTTAAAATAAACATTCAGAATGAGAACGTTCCAGAACACATGAAAGGCTATGAAAAGTAGGATGTGTATCATAGCTGCCCAAATTTTCTAATACTTTCCAGAAAAGCTTAGCTTCTTAAGCTAGCCATACACAGTCAGATTCCATGGCCGATCGATCACCTATCCGATCGATTCCGGCGATCTCAGCGGGAATCGGAGGTCCGATCGATCGGCCAATTAAGTGTGTCCGATCGCTACATACCACCTTGTCCCACGGATTCCTGGACAATTCCGTGTCCGATCGCTTACTCCACAAATGGCAACTCCCCCTGATGTGTGCAGAATCGGATCAGAAAGACCAACATGTTGGTTCTCTGTCCAATCCGGAATCGATCGTCCCGGAATCCGATGGGAAACGGACCCGTGTATGGGCGCCTTTAGTGGATATATCCAAGTGTTAACACATCACAGCAGAACGGAATCCATTCACACAGGAGTTTCAGAGGCCTCACTAATGAGTAGGAACTTTAAATTGTCCATTTAAAATATACCTTATTGAGTTTCTTATATGGGTATATGTTGTAGCTTTGTTCAAGGTTGGTATAGTTCTCTACGTGATGCTAAAATTAATTATATTAATGGTGAAACCCACATTGCAACAGCTTTATTGCAATTTTTTCTCTAGTATAAATTAGCCTTACTGTTTTCATTACAGTTGTCCCATAAATATCTGGGATGAGGGTTATATATACAGAAAAAAATATACCTTGATTAAAAGTTTTGTGCATATTACCTATGCCTGCCTATGTATTCATACTCAGTCCTCATGCATCAACGTGCACTATGTTGTGCGACCAAATGCGTCAAAGGAGTCCACAATGTACCATGAGGGGCACTGCATGTGTAGAACACATGTTCTACAGAAGGGCATTGGTGTGAATAGGTTGGTTGTAAACTGTTAAAGGTTTCCACTGCTTCTGTGTTACATAAAATATTTGCATTTTAATTTTGTCATGGATTTAGTCACTTTGCTATTTGGCTGTATGATATAAGATCGCCAATGTAATGTCTACAATGGCTGGGCTATTTGGTGACACTCAATGTAATTATTTTATGTCAAAATTGCTTTGTTAGTAAAATCTTCCCCTTATTGTTTCTATAGACTTGTCTGGAGCTGGAACGGTATTTACAGACCGAACCAAAGAAGATGTCAGAAGCTTTTGGGGAGGATTTAGACTGCTTCTTAAACAGCTCAATTCCTCAAGGTACAGACGGTTGTGTCCGCAAACTAGATCCAATTGTCATTCCTGTGGATATCAGCACGTACGAGAAGCGCCCCAGTATGGATATTTTACTATCACAAGACAAACTTTTGTCAGAGACCTGTGTCAGCCTACAGCCTGCAAGCTCCTCTACAGAGTGTTACACATCGGTAAACCAGGCACAGCTAAATGCAGTTACATCTCTAACGCCACCTTCTTCCCCAGAACTCAGCAGGCACCTTGTCAAAACCCCACAGTCCCTCACGGCTTTGGATGGAACTGTGACATTAAAACTGGTTGCAAAAAAGGCCTCCATCAGTTCTGGAAAGGCTGCAGAATCCTCGTCAGCTGCCATTACGTCAAAATGTGGGCTAAGTGACAATGAACAGTCGGGAAATGCAGGAGAAGCCTCACCTGAAAATAAGAAAAGAGTTCATCGATGCCAATTTAATGGCTGCAGGAAGGTCTACACGAAGAGTTCTCACTTAAAGGCCCACCAGAGGACGCATACAGGTATTGTGCCCTTAAAATTGATCTACATCCAACTTTGTTTTTGGAGGTGGGGGGGGGGGGCAAACCTATGGACACCTTCTAGGGAGGAGGGATGGCAAATTCTCCTAATAAAGGTTCTAGCTAGTGATGAGCAGCACAAGCAATATTTGTATTCACAAAATATTGGGAATTTTTCGCCTAATATTCACAACAAATTTGTAAATTTGATAATCTGTGCTCTCCGGTCATTATTACCTTTATTGTGAAAAAGATTTTTGCAATAAATTGCAGATATTAGCAATATTTTCACAATCCACACTATGTACTGATGTATCTCAAATATTTGCAATTACAAAGATATAGCACTGTATTCGAGATCTTTGTGAATTCTCAAAAGGGACGATATTCACAATAAAAATTTGCAATTTAAATATTTGTGATCAACACTAATTATGACCAGAAAATCAGATCAACAGAATCAGCTTATTTTTTACTATTTAGATTCTTGATGAGTGTACAGTATGTTGCAGACAAACTTTTCCAAGGACAACTTCCTGCTGCTTCATCCTTTCTTTTTTTTTTTCTTCATATAATTTTTTTTTACAAATGTATTTCAGTGATAGGGAGGTGGAATTTTTCAGAGAACATTGACAGGTATTTATCATAGATCCCCACCATGTAAATAAGCTTGTAATGTTCTACCGTGGCCTCTGTGTAATAGGCTGGAAGGAGATATGTTCACTCAAAGGGTATCTATCTTGCTTATACTGATCTCTGCAGTGTGATGTTCTTCTATCTAGAATCTTACTACTGTGATCCTGGACACACAGTACTAAAGCATTAATTAATGGAAAATAGGAACACAAAACACAAGCCAGGAAGATGAAACTGAATGCATTATGCTATTTTGGTACAAAGAGAGGATTTTATTAGATTAGCGGTACAGAGGTTGCTTTGTCAGTGAAGTCACAGGTTTCTGCAGGTTTAACCATGAAATAGCAGTGAGATAAACCCAATGTGTTTTCTACATTGTCAGGTTATAGATTCATTTTACTGACTGTCAATGATGTAATGATAGACATATTGGTTCAAACTTAAAAATGACTTATAAACTGTGTGTAAACATATGAAGGTCACATTTATAGATAAACAACATAACATCTGAAAATGTACAGTTAAGTTTTAAGGGACATAGATCTAGTATAGTGTTTAGATCCCTATTCAAACTAATGGCATCAGCCAGAGATTTACGGATTAGTCCATTATCTGACCGACTGAGCCCATGTTGGCATTTTGCTGACGGTCGCAAGCGTGTGCGCACATCAGTTAGCAGCGAAATTGGCCGCGGCTTGCTACATGTTGGGGGCCTTTGCTTGGTGCATTAGCTTTTGTAACACAGGCATCTTTGTGTAATATACATATACCACAAGAACATATTCATACTTTAGTTCCAACTCCAGGCAAACAGCAAAATATATAGACCAATCAGCACATCCTGAACAAGCTTCCTTGATGCAGTTATCGGGGAATTGTAAGGCCTATCCAGAATAGTTGAAATATGTTTTTTTCTCCTTTAGGCTACTTTAGCCATTGATCATTCCTTATCACACATACCTGACTGCATCTATAGGGGCATTATAGACTACATATGTATTAGATGATTATACACACTCAACTGCAACAAAACCTGCGATCCCAGAGTATGCAGCTATTAGAAAAATAGTTCGACCAACATCCCAAATGAAAATATAGCGAGGGGGGAGGGGGATGCGGTGAATGATGTTACTGGGACCTGATTTTCATCAATTCGTCCTGGACATCCGCCTCACAAACTTTTCCCTGAGCAGCAGGGACCTGGGGACTTTAGAGGTCGAGGGTCTACAAGGGTCAAGAGGTCTTACAATAATATGTCAGTATCTCCTACGTAGTTATAGTCTATCCAGTTCAGCCGTCAAAACATTGGCAGGATCAACATGTAACGATACGATATAGTATGGTGTAGACAGAGGTAAATCATAACAATTTTAATGTCCATTAAAAGCATAAAAATTCCATGCAGTTTGCCAAGTTGTCGCCCACGTCCCTCACGGCGGACAAGCAGAGAAAGGAGGGAAACAGGTTAAGGTCCCGGAAAACGAAACAATGATGTATAACCCCAACATATGTTTCAACTGTGGTTTTCATCAGGAGGTCCACATAGTTATTCAAGGGAATCTGCATATAAATATATTGGTATTAAAACTGTGTCCAGGTTGGTGTATACCACAAACTAGTCAGGTAATAGGCTTACCCCATTTCCTCACATCCAGTATTCCACATGTCCCCGCAACTCCGGGTCACCGGTAAGATGCCTATCGTGGGGGAACGAGGGGCCACCTTCTGGGGCTGGGCGGCTGAGGCTCAAATTCAGGTGTACAGTTGTCTATAATATAGACAACTGTACACCTGAAGGCCCCAGTAACATCATTCCCCGCATCCCCCTCCCCCCTTGCTATATACAAACTCAACTGGTCTACATAGTTTGACAGAACACCTATCAACATTTTAATACCTGATATCCAGAGATACTGACAATGTTTTCCTAGGATGTCATCTCAAGCTGTTTACCCTTTATATATTTCCTGATATCAACATATTTTGGTCAATTCATCTATAGAACGGCACCATGGAAAAGCCATAACCATAATACAAGGAAGACATGAGAGGACATTGACAGATTTCAGAAAATAAGGATCAGATAGATAAAATGGGAGAAGAGCCAAATAGAGATACTTTGGCTCCTGTGCTTGTTTGCTGGAGAATGATTAAGCCACTTTGGTTCTGGCACAAAAAGAAGAAAAAACAAGTGCATCAAAATAAATCTAAATATGTTTCAGTGATCATTAAACCGGCTATGAAAGTATCTGAATTTCAATGTAAAGCTGTTTCACCATTTTCGCAGCTTTTGCAGTATGAAGAATGTAGTCATCTTGCTCTTTCACAGTCTGTCTAATCAGTGATAATTCATGCAGCGTTGTGTATCTTTTTTTATTTAATTTGACCTATGAGAATATTTAGCGAATGTATATGTGAAGATGTAAAGGAATACATATTACAGGGAATAGAAAGATTGCAGTTATAATTTAAAAGCACATTTAGATTTGTTTTTTGACAGTTACAAGGAGTCAGAGCAATGGAAAGTGATTACCAAATGATCGCTGGGAGTGTTCAACTTTACACATTGCTTCATGTTCCCTGAATTATATATAGTCTATACATTGCCTGTCTGGTGGCTACCATTAAGGATTAGGCCTAAGAGTGAAATGTAGGCAAACTATTGATAAATGTTACATCTCATGTGGTCATCTGACTGATGCTGCTCCTTATGCCCCCACATTAATGTATGTATGAATATATGTGCTCCAAGGAGATAGCACATAGTCCTAGCACTATTTAGGACATCCATCAGTAAACTAAAGGTAGTCATGCACGGGTCAATCTTTTGGTTGGATCAACGTAAAAAATCTATGGTTTAGATCGTTCGTTGAGGAATAAATTCCCGTTTTAAGGAACCGATTGACCAAAAGTGATCGATATTGAAGAAGAGATCGAACAGAAGCCAATCAGTCATGTCAGTAATTGTTGGTCGATTATCGATGTATCGTTGGTGGTGAACAATTCTGCATGAACACATTTACCATGGTACCGTATACAACAGTGTTTAAAAGAAGCTATATCTTCCATTACCAAAACATAGACTTTAAGCTTCAGCCAACAAACCTTGTCAATGGTTCACATTCTTTCTCTGGCTATGATGTCATTAAGGATTGCCTAAAGAATATAATGGCAATCTCTTTCCCCAGTGATCACATAGCTACAACTCGCTGGGGGGTGGGGGATAGCATATGTCTGTGTCAGCCATAATGTGTATTCAAAACTCAAAAGTACACCCTTTAGTTAACTTTACTTTTATGACTAATACATCTAAGGGCCCCCATACACCTTTAGATTTATTTGTCAGATTTCCTTTAGATATCCTTTTGTTTTAACAAAACCGTGTAATATGAGGAACTTTCTAAACAATCAAGTCTACCTGTGTTCAATCTCAGAGGACCCTTTACTACATTGTTGGTAGATCTTGAGGATCTCTGACAGAGAGATCTAAAGGTGTATGGCAGCTTAAGGAAAGGAGGTTCATTCCGAAAGTAGATTCTGATATAGCCATGACAAGAGATGTAATAGAGTCACGCATATGTGCGATATAAATAAAAGTAGACCCACAAAGCTGTTGCGGATTTAGCATCTCCCAAAAAAGGGATTTCATGCTATAGTAATGTCCAGGGAGCATTCAAAAAAGTAAGAATACAGTAACAGAAGTATTAGTCAGGTTGCCGACATCTCGAAAAATAGATAAATCCAAAAAGTGGGTTTCATGCTATAGTTTCTATGATCTGTTCATAAGGATACAGTGAATTGCTCTAATTATCAATCAAACATCCGTACAGGGTGAGTGATGAGCGGCATAGGCAATATTCAAATTTAGCGAATACTTCTACTAATATGCGATTCAATATTCATAAATATTCGCAATTTGAGTGTATGACCATGAATTGCGAAAACATATTCACAATTATAATCACAACACAATTACCTTACACATATATAATTGCAGTGCATGGCCGTAAGCTTCCCAATGCATAATATCGTGAATGTTCTTCATTGCAAATATCCGCCGTCATAGTTTTGAATTCTTGAATAGCCGATATTCGTAGAATATATTCACAATTCGAATATTCGATCTCAACACTATACAGGGTAATCCTAAGGTTATACAATCAGTAAAACATTCTCATGAAAGTAGCAGGTTACTTATTACTATATCAATGATAGGCAAGGGAAAGTTATTGATGGGGACACAAGACTTATTAGAATATCTTCCCTGTAGATTCCCTTTACAATGACTTTAGAAGTCTGTTATGTATGATGTTTAAAGTGAATACAATGGTGTGTTTGGTAACAACACATTTTAAAAGTATTGATTCAAGTGATTTTTCCATAAAAGTGTCAGGAGTTTACAAGCATATAATTGGTGTTCCTAATTAGCTTTTCACCATATTTTATCTTGCTCGTTGTTATTCTATAGAGTTAAAATATATGTTTAAGTCTTCTTTAATCTCCAGGGGCATGGAATAATAGCTGGATGAGGTAAAGGAACTATAATTAGGGATATACAAAGTGCTAAGAAAAGGTGTTACAAAGGGAGTTGGGGCAGAGCAATAGAAAGGTGGGGGGAGAAGAGAGGCACCATGATGATGCCGGTTGCTAAGTAACCCCATCAGCAGTAAATGCAGTCTGCTAATTGGCTAGCCTGTTAAAACCTGGGTACCGGCCCTAGCTTGCTACACAGCTTGTTTCTTTTCAGCCGCTCTGTTGCTAGACTACAGCATCTCTTCTCCGGCTCGCTCTACATCCTGACAGCTAATTGGCTGGCTGGCTGGTTGGTGTTTCTGCCGGGTACCAGTCTGAGCCTGCATCTCGGCTGTTATCCCTGGAGGCAGGAGGGGGAGGGAGGGAGAGGGAGCGAGAAGGATATGTCAGCAATTAATGGAGCACAAGTGTAAATTCTACACAATGTCTGCCACCTGCGGCCCCCCTGAAACAGACTTCACAATCCAAATCCTTTATGGCCGTGAGCAGATCACAAGCTTGCCTTCTCCAAACCAGCTCTTGACTTTGAAAGACAAATGCAAAGTCTTTAAATGTATTTTAAGTTTAAAGGATGCATAGGTTTGTCTATATCAATCAGTGCCCATTGCATCCAAAGGGTTAATGAAATCTCAGCAGCTGCAATAAATAGACAGATGGTGATGGTTCAGAAATGATGCACAGATCACATTTTTTATCTTCAAAATTAAAGAGAATTTGCACTAAGACCAAAAGAAAAGTACCAGCTGCCTGGCTGCCATTTTGGCTATAAACACACTTGCAGCCAATTGAGCGTACAGGTTTCTTTACAGAAACCTAAAAAAAACAAAGATGTAAATGTTCTAGATTAACATTTGTGTGTTAACATTTAATTAGCTTGGATCACAGTGCACTGCAGCTCTGTTGGGAGTATTATGAACATCATAGATATACCACTTAAGTGTCAATGTCCCTGAAAATAATTTTGAAGTGTTAATTACTTTTGGACAAACAAAGAGCAGCCATTATAATGCTCATGTTTAGCTTTGTCATCAGCCGTGATCATTATTAGTGTAAGTGCTGTATGTAGAGATGGTGATGCTCCAGGCGTATTGCTGACTCTCAG
>CM070039.1:43680932-43693739 GCA_036250615.1 Ptychadena robeensis
CCTTATCATTAAAGAGTTGCCAAATTAGGCTGAGTTCCATGTTTGGACCACAAACATCTCTATCTTTAGCCTCAATACATAGAAGGTGGGGAATATGTGGAAAAAAGATGATCTCAAAGATGATTGCAATGACACCATCCTGGCAAAATCAGCAGGAATCTTCTGTACAATGTTTTGTAGCCTGAAAAACCCATATACAACTAAATATATCTAAAGATTGCAACGATACAGTTTATCTTTTATTATTTTTTGGGGTATATATATCCTTTGATAACATATATGACAGTAACACATTATATGTGGTATAGGTGGCTTTGGAATGAGCCATTCTCATACAGAGATTCTCTGAGCTATATAATGGCTTCATGTCATTATACATTCATTTATTATATAAAAGCAGGGTGACGCTTTTGCAGCTAATGTAATATACACAGTAATATGTATTGAAATATGGATATTTTAGAAATAAGCTGTACGGGTTGTGAATGAGAAATGTCATAGCTAGTATATTATGTCAGTGAGTTATGTCTGCTGACCGGGGTGTAATCTTCGGCACATGTGTAATATGACAAATTACATTCAAACACCAGACAGAAGACTAGAGAGATGAAATTAAACATAATCTTCTGCCTCTACTGCATGAAACCCCTGACACTGAATGGAGACTGATTTGCAGAGACAACTGTAATGTTTAGATCCTTAATATAAACTAACAACAATTTATGAATAGGTGTTATCACTGCCTATCCATTGTCTTTATGAAATTTGAATGGTGTTATAAAACATAATGGCAGCCTTGTATATCTATGCATACTTTCTACCATCCAGGTGCAGGTATATTTTCAAAAACATTTGCAATATGCAACATGAGATGTTTAAGGCATGAGAGCCATCTTAGAAAAGATTTCAGTATAACGATTATACCTTGTATTTTCACAAAGGGATAAAGATAATCAAGTTTGGCCATTTTACCAGTAACTTGCATTGTGTTTGAAGAAGTGTGATTTTTGTCTAGTCACAGAGGAAATGCTAATGGTTGTCGTCTAAGATCAGCAGTAAAAAGATGACCTTTCTTTATCCTCGTTCTATGGTGCCTCTATGGTGGTTTCACCAAAGTATTTGTGCCTCCACTGCAACAACACAGAGGGAATGTCCACACTAAAGGTTGCCACACACGGGTCGATGCCCCTGAGATGGATCAGCCTTCGAGCTCAGCGCGATGACATCATCATGCTGAGCCCGATATGAAGGAGCTGGTAGCGAAGCAATGCTGCATCATCCAGCTCAGCCCGCAGTCCCCATGCAAAGCAATAAAGCGTGATTTACCGATAACCCTGTCTTCGGCCAATCAGGATCAATCAATCCCGCTCAAAGACAGGGATAGCCACATTAGATATGCACAAGATAGATGGCTGTGAGCGCGCATGGCGCTGGAAGCGGCCATCGATCTAGCCCATATCTATGCATGTATGAGAACCTTAGCAGAGCTGCTGTACGTCCAGATAATAACTCATTGGATACTCTTAAAGTGTTGATGGAAATGTACTTTTCCCCAATACTCAGTGATGAGCAGGAGCATGGATGTACATGTGCTAGATTTTCATCCCCATCCCATGGTTACCTCTATGGCCATCAGGCTGGCTGGTTGTGTGGATTCCTATATTATCTATGCATGGCCTAGTTTGTTGTATATTAGTTTATAATTCCTTCATTTATAAGAGAAAAGTGAGAAATGTAGTCCCCTGTGTGCACATGGTCTAACAATGACATGTCAAATTAATGTGAATAATAGAACAGTCTATAGTGTAGTTTTAGGGTGATGATTAAATAAACTATATCTAGGTCTAGAGTAATTGAAACAGAATAGGATTTATTTAAGGACAAGATGTGTGTAAAAGGTTAATGCCCATAGCACTGGGATTATTCACATGCAGAGCACATTTATACTCCTCAAGATAACAATTTTTTTTTAAGCAAGCAAGTTTCTGGTTGATTAAAGTTAAGTCTGTTTTAGACGTTGAAGTCTCTGCAATGTCCTAATATACATCCTGCTATATCAGAGCCAATATAATATTTGCTAGTGGTTGGTGTTGTTGACTGAGTTCCAATCTGACAGAGTATGAAAGTGAATACATTATACACCATAACCAAGGATTTGGTTATGTACTGCATATTCCAATTCTTCTTACTGCCATAAGCCAATCAGACAATTACTCTTAGTCAGGCAGTAGGAGATACACTTCTTTACCCAAGCATATCTAAATGCGCCTTTTATACTTAATTGCTTGCATGTAGCTCTGTATGTAGCTGGCAATGGTGGACTAGATGACAGTGCCAGGGCCAACTGTGTCAGTGGTAATTGTCAAATGTGCTTACTAACCCCATTATTTGTTTTACAGTCTTGTCTAAAAGTCTTCTATATTTGAGGAGCAGAGATGTTTAAAGAAAAGTGTTCATGTTAGGTCTCTGCACACTCTGGTAACATTTATGTGATATTAGTCTACAGTAGTCAGTTGAGATTCTTGAATCTCGAAACACAGAGCCAATAAACAACAGCAGTGCCCATTTAGCTCCCTATACCACTGTGTCAGTGTTTGGAACTGGTTCTAGTGCTGATCTGTGTGTCATTATGGGTTTTAGTGGCACATAAACAGTGAGCTATTTTTTTCTCCTCAGCTGTATCACTGACTCCCTGCAGGCACACCATAGGGGTCCATAGTCACTATCATTATAAAACTTTTAATGCATTTGGAGTGTACACTGAAGCAACCTGTTGTTTGCCAGCTGCACAAATTCAAAAGAGAATACAACTTTGACATCATTGCTCAGTACAGTATGAAAAGGCTTGAATAGTGAAAGAGTTATAAATGATAAGATAAAGAATGAAGTTGAGTGAATCCATACTGGGCCTTATATTTCAGGTGTCAAGGCTCAAGCTGCAGTCCATGGATCTCATCGTCAATGAGGTAGAAGTGATATGTTGTAGAATTGAGAGAAAATACATAAGGGAGAGTTAGGGTTTTCATACACAAGTCGATACCCGCTCAATTTTTGAATGATCATCGATTGCACATTGTGCACCACTTTGCGCAATCAATTATTTTCAATACAGGGACTAACAGGGATTTACCAGCGTGTTGGCTCCCTATTCGATCGCTCGAAGAAAGGGTGGCTGCAATCAATTCCTGAACAATTGTTTACTACGAACGTGCATGGTGATCAATTGTTTGGAATCAATTGAAAAATTGATCAGTGTATGTCCACCTTAAGTGTTAAGATAAGGTTGGTATGATGATGTCCCCCAACAAACAGGTAGGAAAGGAAGGAAATCAAGGAAAAAATTACAGAAAGACTCTGAGTTCTCAGCATTGCCTCACTTCTGCTCCCTCTGCTCCAACATGCTGTATACCTGTATGCACTTGGGGTAGGGGCAGTGCTGAGAGTCCAGTGCTAGTTTCTCTATAGGTCTCTCTAGTCCAATCACTATGTATTCTATCAGGGAAGCCACTAAACGACGTAGTTGTTGGTAGATCTAAAAGAAATTTTATGGAGTGATCGAAAGTTGTATGGGGGGTTAAGTCTTTGGCTATCCCCCTCCCCCGAGTTTGGAGGTTGTTTTAAAGATTAAAAAAATACACCAATTTAACTGCTTGATTGAATAGAAAAATCAACCATTGTTTTGCAACCTTAAGTTCGAATACTAAATTCTGCACATCACCTCAATTTGTTTTATACTCGTCATTTCGGCATTTGTGTCACATCAGCCTTTTCCCCAGCTGAATGTCAATGGGAACACAAAGAAGAAGTCAGAAGTAACTGAGAAGCAACTCATATGGAATCTGAAGGCACCTGAAAGCCTGCTGTGTGCACTCATCTATACAAACCCTGAAGCAGTTGCTCTTTGCAGATCTCTCAAACTTGCTGTGAAATACAAACTGAAGCACAATGAAAGCTTATTTTACCTTTAAAGCCAAGCTAAAATTTTAATTAGCTGTGTGATGTTAATAAAAGTGCTTTCATATATATTGCATAACACCTTTCTAAATGAGACTTCAATAATGTGGGTAACCTTGTCAGCCAGAATCTGCTTTGTTTGGTGGTTTTTAGCGTCTATTCATATGTTGGAAAATATTTATGTACTATGTACAGTAGCTTCTGTTGTAAGGCTTCATTTGCATTGCCTGAAGTAATTGTGGTCCCCTCTGAGTAGAGCATCTGCATACTTCATAACCACATCACTGTCTCTGTTTCAAGGAAACCTGTCTGAGAGATAAATTGGCAGGTATTGTTGCCCTCTTTCTGAAAATTTTCATTTCCCTGGCCGACATACATACTGGTCTTATGGGTAATGGACTTTCTCAATCACTGACCTGGAACAAGTAGGCATCCAGTAAAATCAGATCTCTTGATCATGCCAATGATTTAGGAAATATTGTCCATTGGATGGTTATGAAGAACAGGGATAGTGAGACATTTAGCTCTTCTATCTGAGATGTCCAGATAATGTAACAGGTAGTCTTAGTGCAGTGTATCGGTAAGGGTCCTTGCCAGCGTGAGCTGGAGTGGATTTTGAAAACTTACCTAGAAGGAGAATCTTGAGAAACACCATGGCAGCCACAAAATGGGTTGTAAGCTGCAGAGAATTGTGGATCTTTCCCAGAGATAAAAAATGAAAGCCAAGGTCAATACCCTCATCCATTTGTCAGATAAGAATATATGTAATTTCTCAGGGACCGCTACCTGATGGGGAATGATGGTGATGGTTGATTATAGTCTATGGAAAAAGAGCATATGGCAAAGTAATAGCAAGAAGAACAACCTAGAGACCAGAACCTGTATCACCATAATAGGCAGTCTGACATTCCAGACCTTCATGGCAGTATTACAAAATATTATTTATTGAAATAATAATAATGTAGCTGTAATAATAATTTATAGCTGTATTTGCAGAAGCAACTGAAGTAATACTGTAGTCTTTTTGAAAACAATGAGTTAGGGTTTCACAGTTACAAAGGTAGAAAAACAAAGTCATGAAGCAGAAGCACCCCAGATATGTGATGACAAGGAGTATGTACATCTCATGAATATACATTTATTACAGGCAAAATCAAAGATCTTCAGAGGACATGATGGATACATTCACAGGATGTCCAGGTCATAAGGCTACACAAGTTTAAAATTCCACAGCTATTATATTGATAATTTGATTTGCGGGAGCATGGCAGTAGGGAAGTAAGAAATGAAGAAAAGGAAAGATAGAAAGGGCATAATGCTGTAGTCTTAGGGCCCCATATACCCCATACATATATAGATTTCTCTGTCAGAATTTCCATGTAATATGAGGGACTTTCTATCATCACCATCAAGCCTACCTGTGTTTAATCACAGAGGACCCTATACTACATAGTTGTTGGTAGATATAAAGGATATCTGACAGAGAGATCTAAAGGTGTATGGCCAGCTTTAACTCTAATATAGTGACATTTGTTTACAAAGTCCACAGAAAATACCCTTTATTTAAAGCTTCCTTGTTTAGGTTATCTCTATTTTTCATCCAATATATCAGGTGAGTTGTGGATTTAGCCAACCTTTTTTGGTTTGCCATTTATTTTACCTTGCAGATGGTTTTTCGTAAATTGACACTTTTGTACAGAGAGATGAGCAAGATCACAATTAGTACTGTCTATGTGACCTTAATATGAGGGAATTCTTACCAATTGGAAGTGTACCAGTGGATCAGCCTCTTATCACCCTTAAAACACACAATGTGTTTTGTAAAAAGAGCTACAAGTTTATTTCTGTACCTGTTAGAAGAATTAAAAGGGTATTCTCACCTTCCTCTTCATCATTCACTGTTCTCAGTTTCCCTCACATAAGGTGAAATATTGCAAGATGCTATTTATTGCTAGTGTTTAATTTACATTTATCTGTCCTCATTTAACTCACAGCTCCACATTTATAGAATTAGCCTCTAGACATTTTGAAAGTGTTTTTTATATAATTCTGCCAAAAAGTATGAAACAAAATAGACCAAAACTTATTCAGAGACCCAATCGTTTAAGGCAGCTGCAAATTTAGCTGCTTATGATTTTTATTGAGCAGAACCTCAACATACATTTGCAGGCTAATAAACCGTTACAGAAATAATATTAAATAAGACCTTGCATAAAATGAAATTATCCATAAAGTAAAACGGCATGAATAGTTACACACAACCATAGAAGGATACAAAACACAAAAAGGTTGTGTGCCTTAAACATATTCAATATTATTATTCTTAAATTCAGGTCTACACAAGCATCTGAATTCTTGGCACTTCATCTAAGCAAGCATTTATCCGGCTTCATGTAGGTTCAGTGGGAATGCCCTTCCTTACAGTGTTACTTAAGTTGCAAGTATTTAGTCTCTGATACACCTGCACACATATGTCAGGGGTGAGGGAAACGAAAAGAGTGTCCATGATCGCCGGTGGACAGGGAGGATAGCCCCCCAGCAGACGGACATCTCTCATGCACCAGATATAAAAGATCAATCTGTTTTTACTTTGGCCAATAGGAGAAACTTGGGTCCTAGATATCACTTATCCCTGTAAGAAGAAGAGGGATGGGCTCACTCTTCCTGGTGTGAACTCTACATAGCATTGGGGAGGTCAACTGACTACTTAAGTGTTTTTGTCTTCTTGAAAAAGCCTTTGGCAAAGTGCGTTGGAGAAACATTAACATTGAATGAAAAATATCCCTATGTTGGGGTCCTCCAGGTGTAAGAAACAAACAGGGAGCACCGGTATGTGGAGCCTCCTTTCAATTCCTAGGAGGATTATACCAATCCAAACTGAGCCATATGATTGGGAATATGAACAATGTGACTAGGAAAACTGTGAACATTGTAGGTCCTTTCTCTGGATTTGGGAAATAACAGTGGTTGTGCAATTGGCCTGCTTTTTTGTGTAGTTTTTTAACAAATAATTTAATAAATCAGTTCTAAGTTGTTTTAACATTTATGGTTTTTGAAAAAAAATGCAAGTTTTCCTTGAAAACCCCATACTGCCCCAAAATTTTTTCCTAAGTCTTTGCTAAAGTAGGAAACATATACAGTAAGTGCCAGCCATTGATTTGTAGTCTATGTCCTTTTCCAGATCTGATCTAACAATTACCAGATACAGCACAGTTACTGTGACAATAATTAAAGGGGAAATCTCCAATGAGAACCCAACAACGAAGAAGCTTATTCAAGAATATTGGCAATAAAAATTGCCTTAGTGCCCCTGCTAGAGAGATTTTCTCTCAATTCCTAGATTAGAGATACATCTAAAGGAATTCTTTTCTCTGCCCATCCAGGGCACACTGTGCAACACATTCTCATAATGCTGGTATTAAATATGCCAAAAGTGAGTAAAGAAATTGCCCAGAGCAGCTTTATAAATCAGGCAAAGTGTTAGAATCAATATTTCCCAGGAGAAACATAGCGAAGCAGTATGCAAAATAAATTTTTACTGCACACGTTAAAACTACAAATGAAGATTTGTGTTGCCATTGGGCGACCACTAATGATGCCATGAACAGCTTTTTTGTTTTTTACTTTAGTTCCATTATTAAAATTTTTACAATGGTGTAAAATTAATACATACACACAATAACATCAAGTAAAAACATTAAACAAAGTATAGATGTTTTATTAATATTTTTATTTCTCACTTTCAGGTCTACAATGCCCCTAATGAAGGGAAAAAGGTGTAGTGCTGAAGTGCGGCTTTGTTTGATATGGGTTATGATATGTCTTTCTGCACAGATGTGTCATAGCGCACAACAAGTTGCATTAAAAACAACGCATAACCCGGCGAGTTTTTTTAGGCGAGTTTTGCCCATTTAATTTAAAAGGGCACATAATGTGGCATGTGGCATTTAATGCTCCCTAAAACAAGGCCAAGTTGCGGGTCCAATGCACCCAGTGTAGCACTAAGCGTTAGATTTGCACTGAAACATCAGTTTCTTTAAAACCTCTACAAAATTAGCTTAGTAAGGTTGCTTACAATCAGGGGAGGTCCTAGGCAGATCAGTGCCCTGTGCGAACGCCCCCTTGGGTGACCCTTCCCCTGAAGATGCCCCACCTCCCAGATTAGCAACTCTGCACCTCTCTTGACTGCCGAACAGCTAGTAGGGGAGTCACAGACTACAGACTGCACATTTTATAGGTGGGCATGCTTGGGGGAGAGAAAACTGTGCATCGGAAAAAATAAATGAATCCAATCACACACTAAAAACAATGATTTAGTATTCCAAGTGAACCAGCTTTGCATTATTATTTAAGCTGAACATTTTCTCCTTTTTAACTAATCAACCCTATCAGTATATGTAGGTAGCAATAAGCAGCATAGCCAATGTTCATATTCACAAAATATCACACATTTTTCCCCTAATATTCCCAACAAATTTGTCAATTCGAGAATTTGTGATCACCAGTCATTATTACCTTCATTGTGATAAAGAGTTTGACAATAAAAATTTATATATTTGCGATCAACATAAATTATGTAAAAATCTCAAATATTTCCAATTACTAAGATTTAGCAATAAATTCAAGATCTTCACAAATTCTCGATGTGCCGACATTCAAAAAAAGAATTTGCAATTCTAATATTCACAATCAACACTATATGTAGGTCCCTTTGTTCATACTTTGAGATTGCCCAATGAGATGTGACAATAGGTCTTTTGTATATTATTGTCAGATATTTTTTATCAAGCTTTATTAGGTCTTCTTCTTTGCTGAGTAACATAAGTCATTAGTGGAAAGTTTTCTGTTGATCAGTTTGAAGTTTTCAGCCATACACCCTTTTCATTGCTAAATAAACATGAAGTAATTACATTCTTTTTCATAATAATCTCTGCTATGCTTTAAAAAAGCAGTTAAAAAATCAGGGATGTTTTGCAAAATGTACCGATTTTTGAAAACCAATCAAATTTTAGTTTAGCATAGTCATATCATTAAGTAATTGTGGTTGATTTCAAGAGGCACTGCATTTTTTACAACTAAAATGAAATGATGTTACTTAGGACTTGGTTGTGATTTAGACAAGATTTTGTCAAGGGAGTTCAATGTCTTCCGCATTTTCTAGACCTCTTCTTTTTACATACAACAAAGTCAGATTAGAAGAGACAAAGTTACACAAAGCAACTGAAAATATGCTGCTATGAGGGCAGTTGGATAATGTCTGTACATTCAGTCTATCATTAATGTCTATTACCAGCATTAGAATTAAGAAATAAGCTTGTGGATGTCTGAAGGAAATTGCAGGGTCACTTTGCTCTGCATGCATAGCTCCGATCGTTCCCAGTGACATGATTTAACGACTTTATCATCTTTATATCTGCGTAAATGCATGCATAGGCCCACAATGCTAACAGTCATCATTGTTTAAATGCTTGGCTATTCTAACAGTAATCACAAATGCCACACTTAATGTATGCTGGGGCACTTGCATTTGGTATACAGTGTGTCCTTTCTTTGGGGGATTTGTGAATTTAAGATGCCTATAGGAAACCTATCACGAGTCTGACATCTTTAATGACCCCAGAGAGAACTCTACCCATTATACCTTACAACAAAAAAATCCATTTTCTAAAATGAAGCCTAATGCACATTATGGATGACACATCCAAACGGCTAGCTCTATGTCTTCTATCTTGCATAATAAAATTATGCAAAATGGATTAACAATTGCATTCTGCCTTCCTGTGTTGGCTGCTGTGGCTCTGCTCTGCTACAGATACTAAAATATCTCCAAGATGGGTTTTACAGCTAGTCAATATGCTTTGCTTAGGAAAACTCTTGCTGATGATGAATTATATATGTTTTGAATTTAAACAAATTAATACTTAGGATAAAATGTTATGTGATGCCCCAGGAACTGCTATCAAGTCCACCTTATTAATAATAGGGGTTTATTTGCTGAAAGAGTTAAATATTTCTACTCAGAAAGTTGTAGCCATGGTCCCACTGAATAAATAATGCAGTTTATTTGGGAGTTAACAGAAAAAAAATTACATAAATAAATAAAGTGAATAAACCAATCAAATCGAAATATTGTCTTTAAAATTAATACATAAAGCTTTTCTAAATAAAATGTTTGTGAACCTGCTGCGGTAATCTTTGTTTAGACAATTATAAGGTGACAACTGCGGCCGCTCCTGCCAAGAATTGACCGGGCACCCTTTGTGTGCCGGTACTTACTATGGACGGGGATGCTGATGAAATCGATCTAAGAATTACGGACACGTCCGTAATGGCTTAGATCTATTTGGCGGCTGATTTCTAGCCGAAGTAGAAGTTTAGGCATTAGATTTGTGGCCAATTTTGTGGCAGATCGCCCGTCGGTGGTCGATCGGCCGAAAAATCTGGTGCAAATCTATATATAGTAGAAGACATGCATTTGGTATGGTACAGAGTAATATAGCAAACTCAATCTATCTCTTATACTTTAAACATGGAAATCCCTACCTAGACCTTTTAAAGCACTAATTAAAAGGTCTTTAATATAAATAGGACCACACTTCCAAAATTACATTGCATATATCGGACATTTGTAAAAAAACAAACATATAAAAGATGTATCAAAATACAACATGCAGATACAGTATCCTGGAGCTATTTATTCACAGGTTTAGCACCAACATGTCCCTGTAGTGCCCCCTGGCGTGTTTGCTCCGTATGGGGAGGGCGAGGAATAAAGACAAGGGTGACAAAGGTTCACAAATCAATATTTTGAATACCGTAACAGGACAAACAAAGTTTAATTGGACAGATCTATTCACAGATGATGGAGTAGCAACAGCTATTAATGCCCACCAACAGGGAACACTGTTCCCAGATGTTTTGAATGGGTGGGCATTACCCAAAGCCTCCTTGGTGTGACCTATGTTTAAAAATGACCTCTGCCTGAAAGTTGGTATTGCAGGGTCAATGAGATATACAACCCCTCCGGGTACACCTCAATATATAACAGTTTGAGAATCCCCTCATATGCGCATCATTCCTCCTTACCCGTCAGGCTCCAAAATCCCTGAAATCCCCTTTCTCAATATTTATTGTACTTACTTATTATTAGGACTTATCTTAGAAGAATAATGCATCTAAATTCCCAAATCTTCAGCTGTTCTTAAAGTTTCCCATGCACACAATGCTGAGAGAATAAACTTTTAAAAAGTGATTTTGGAGTACCCGTCACTGCAATTAGTATATCCTTGTGGGTAAGAAACATACTTGGTATGTCTGACATGAGAATTAGATTCATAAGTGATCTAGATGGTAAATGAAAGATTAATAGGTTTCAGGACTGATCAAGTGTGAATATTGAGGGCACCATGTCTCTGGCAATGCCCAGGGCGCATAGTAAATTTAATGAAGCCAATGCTTTGCTGTGAGCACAGGAGAGACGCTGTCCTTTATTCAAGCTCTACAGCATATCCCATTTGAGGATTTTATCCTGATACTTACCATAAGCCAAATCGGTTTTAAAAAGAAGCCTTCCTCGTGCTCTTGATCTTATGTTTAACTTCAAAGCTGTCAAAATCAATATACTTAAAAAATGTTAATTATCCATACCTTATGAAACCGTTAATTACAGGGGCCGGATCTGCATATTTAACAAACAGTACAATTAAAACTAGGAGCCATTCTTACTCTTTCTTTCGTTCTCTCTCAATTTGCCCTTTAGTCTAATCAGAATACTTAATGAGCATCTGTGGGATATGAAATTAATCCTTCTAATGAAGGAAAGACCTTTCTAATTCACTTCCAGTCTTAACATTTGTGAATCCCTTAACACTAGCAGGATTTATACAGCAATCAAGTTTTCTTGTTCTGCCAGGCATGCGAGGGTGGAAGGCACTATTATCACTGGCACTCCTGCCTATTTGGCAATCTTTAAAAATTAAAAAGTATAGGCATCTTATTGAGCTGTTCAAGGCAATGATAAAACGTTTATGACCACATCTATGCTCTACATTGGAAACTGTTATGCAACCTAAACCATTTTTAGTACCCCAGTGATGTAATAATTTCATTGCTTATATGGGTTTGGAGGATTAGATACTTAGTATGGGAAAATACATTATCTCCAAGTATAAACATTGTGTTGAGTGAATAAAGTACAATACATTTTAGTAAGAAAAAGACTTCAAATAAAGTGCTAAAGTACTGACTGTAAATTGCTTGTGAGCTGTGGTATGGGTGAAAGTCTCCGCCCATATAGACAATATAGACAATCATGTGTGAATGATACGCTGAATAATTAGGAACTTTTTCCCTTGCCAGCACTGGAATTAGTGGTGGGTTGACCTTGACAATCTTGTAAGCTTAAAGTGGTTTTAAACTAAAACAAAAAAAAGCAAGCAAACAAGAAATAGACACATTACTTACCTGTCAGCAGTTCAGATATGGGAAAACTGCTTCACAAAAAAAAAGCATACTTACCTTCCTCACCTTTTCACTCTTGGGGGCAATCGGCTGCATCCATGGAGCTGTCGGCTGGGTGAAGAAAGGTTTCTCTCTCCCCTCTTCATCCATCACAAAGTCTCGCAGATGTGATGCTGGTGTCATAATCTTGTGAGACAGGGGATTTCCTACAACCACAAGGGCATCTGGGAGAGATAACCCAAATATCCTTGCTGCTTCGTGACATCTTGCCGAGGTGATATGTATCACAGTGGGAGGGGCGGTCTTTAAATTGGGGATCTCTGCAGCTGCAGCCAATACTGCAGAGTGACCTACCAGGTTGTAGGTCTGCTTTAAAAGCCCCCCCCCCCCACA